>OY757940.1:9839929-9917429 GCA_963585895.1 Sepioteuthis lessoniana
GAGGGGTTGGGTAAATACATATATAGTATCTTGAATATATATAAGCCTGTGTCTTTAATATCACGAAATGTTTGGTTTGATTTGGTTTTATGGCATATCAACCATTATAGTTTATTTAATGCCAAATCTTTCTTATACATATATATTGAATATATAATTTCAAAACATATTTTGTAGATAATATTTTTATGGAATTTGAGCTCATTTTTTTTTTTCGCTCACATTTAAAGGGTTTCACTTATTTCTAGTTAATATGAATAATTTCATTTAGGATTAATCATTCGTTTGCACACAGTTAAATCTTTTTAAGTATTTTTACTCATATTTACCAACACCTCCGCTAGGGCAGTAATTGACACAAGGTCAATTTTTAAGCGGAGTTTAAAGTTTTAAGTATTTCTATTTAGCACTAACAAATCAATTAAACATCGGTCATTTGTTTACACTGAGTCAAATGATCAAACCGTTCTATTTCAAACAATTAGTTTAGCATGTCAACAAAATTAAATGGTTGCCCAGTCGGCTAGGGCTGTAGAATACACTGACTGCACCTCTGCAGAGGGATAAGACCCCTCCGCAATGAGTGTCCTGGATATGACAATAAACAATCTGATGGTGAGATTCCAGTGATGCTGGATCTTTGGGGAATGCAGAGTACTCCTTTATTGTCATCGCTCCCAGGTCCACACTGGCCCGGCATGGTAGCACCTGATAGGGCCCTATCTATGAGTTCAATCGAACTAACGGCATACTTATGCTAAACTGAATTGTTTGACTAAACCTTAAAATACAAATGTTTTTGACAATTAAACCGTACTTACATTTAAACTGCGTGCTTATGCTAAACTAAATTATTTGACATGAAAATGTTTTTTGACATTGAAACTGTACTTACACTAAACTGATTTGTTTAATATAGAACTGTTTTGACATTTAACTGTGTGTAAACAAAATCTGAACTCATACAAAACTGAATCAGCTGAATTAGAACTGTTTGACTAAACTGAGTAGATTGAAATAGAAATGTTTTTAATAATTAAACTCTTCTTACATTTAAACAGCGTGCTTATGCTTAACTGAATTCTTTGAAATTGATCTGATTATTTTCATAAAAATGGATTTGGCATTAAATAACCTACAATGGTTATTATGCCATAAAACCCAAACAACCGAAACCAAAATTAAATGGTTTCAAGTACTGCTATTTATCGGTAACAATTCAATTAAACATCGGTCATTTGTTTGCACACAGTCAGATGATCAAACAGTTCTATTTCAAGCAATTCAGTTTAGCATAAGTCATTTGTTTTTACTCAGTTTAAATGTCAAAGTACACTGTTTTATTAAAGAATTCTCTTTCCCCTATTGATAGGATCCTATCAGGGGCTACTGATCCGGGCCAGAGTGGACCTGGGAGTGATAGCAATAAAGGGATACTCCGTATTCCCCAAAGCTCCGGCATTACTGAAGCCTTACCATCAAATGGTTTAGTGTCATTTAATATTGCTAAGAAGTGTAAAGGCGTATAAACCTTAAATTATAAGAATTTCTGATAATTTTTTGCAATCTGTATACCCAAACAGTCACGGCATTTATCGATCTTGAATATTATATCAATCAGTGCTAATATGTAATCCGTAGATATCAATGAATGAGCACTCGAAATATTTCTGAAAAACTTCACCTTTTCCGCTGGAAACTGGTTTCATAAAATGGCGTCCATTTTCTAAGGCGGGAAAGATATCGTTATTTACTGATTTCTTCACAAAATGGCTGTTTTCGATTCAGCAAATTTTCTAGAAATGTAGGGAAGACTCGATAGGTGTTCACGTTAAAGTCTTCCTGCTAATAAACAACCTCAGCGTCGAAAAGAAAGGGAGAAAATACATACATAGAGCAGAGACAAAAATAAAAATGTAAATATATATATATATATATATATATATATATATATAATAACCAGAAACGGATTTAGATTTTTAGTGGGAAATTGATGGTATGCGTTAACAAGACAGAAATCTCTGCAAATTAGGTAAGACGCTTATCCGTAAGAGCAGTTTATCACGAATGCGGACACTCATATAAAGTAGAACACACACACACACACACACACACACACATACACATTTATAATAATAATAATAATAATAATAATAATAATAATAATTTGCAATAATAATAATATGATTTGCCAGTACCCAGACTGCGTGATAATAACCTGAAAAAAAGAAAACTTGCCGTATAGTCGACTTTGCCATCCCAGCGGACAACTGGTGGAAAATCGAAGAAAGCAAAAAGAGAGACAGATACTAAGACCTTGCTAAAGGACTAATAAATTTATGGAGCATGTGGGTGACGGTGATACCAGTTGTAATTGGAACTCTTGGAACGGTCCCCAAAGGGCTATGAAAATGGGCTGGAAGAGTTAGAAATCGGAGGACCAGCCGAGACCACCCAGACTACAGTATTGTTACAATCGGCCAGAATACTGAGAAGAGTCCTGGAGACCTGAGGAAACGATGTCTCTTAGACTCCAGTGAAGGATAATCAGCTAATGATGACGTGAAAAAACTCGGAAAGAGTATTAAGATATAATCGGCTATATTCATTGTTAAATAGTGCTCAATATCGGTGATAGATAGTGCTCAATAACGGTATAACATATCCACAACCAAAAATATACGACCAAGATACGAACAGGTGAAATGTACAATTGTTCATACGCATATAGGAATCCGAAAACACTCGAAACACTCTTTTTGTTCAGGTACGAAACTTTTTATTACCTTTTTGAGTTTAAGGTTTTTCGACATCAGTAGAGAGAGACACAATATTGTTTCTATGCTGACTTTTCCACCTGACTCCACCACGTGCGGCACATTTCGTAGACCCCAACTGGTCTCGCCTTGGCGAGCTCCGAAAATCGACTTGCTTGTTCGGAGTTTAAATCTCAACTCTACCTAGGCACGGGCATTCCGTAGACCCAAACTGGTCTCGCCTCGGCGAGCCCCAAAATTCAACTAGCCCCGTCTAAATCCGAAACTCAACTAACTTCAGCGTTTTCAGGCTTGACAACATTCACGTCTCCGGTACATTTCCTATCTGGGGTTTTTAGTATGACATCTCTGATTGTCACATCCGCCCCGCGCGTGCGTGAACACCCGCACTCAACTAACCCATACACTAACTAACCCATGCACTAAACGAAAGGTTCTCAATCAAACTAAACCGAAAGGCAAGATATATAAAACGAAAAATGATAATATTAAAAAAATCTCTCCGCAATTATATTACATCGGTGATAAAGTATACGTATGTAAATTTGGCAACCATAGTCAAGGGTGACCATAAGGCTCCCTTTTCAATAGCGACTACACTGAGGTATAGGGGAAGGCGATACTCCTTTCCCTTGATTGATCCTCTTTATCCTTGATACGTACCTTATATTGCTGAGTGTTAAACAAGGAGGTATCAAGTACCAATTTTTAAAGTTTTTATGACGTGACATGGGATTGAAACCAGGTCTCCCAGACCATTGGTGAACACATGTAATTTCTGTATATTGAAACTATCCCCAAGGGTCCACGCGTTCAAACATGACTGCTTTCAAATGATGAACCCGCCTGTTAAAAAAATTCATGGATCACAGAAAAAATCCTTAAACCACGTGATATCTTAGGAGTATGTAACCGTAATTTCAGTTTTACTCAAAAAATTGGATTTTTTTTTTCATTACATTTTTTTAATCGCTCTTTTTGGTCTGTAATTGTTCTTTTTGCCCACTGTTTCACGTATTTCAAACATTAATAATCCGAGTATTCCTAATCAATTTTATGATTATTTGAGCAATGGGCATGGAAATCAAACCTGACCGATAAAATGAAACGCAGTTTCTTCCTGGCTGCAGTCGTGTCGATACTGCTGTATGGATGCACAACTTGGACGCTGACTAAACGGTTGGAGAAGAATCTCGACGGCAATTATACAAGAATATTGCGAGCAATATTGAACAGGTCCTGGCAGCAACAGCCCACACGACGCCAGCTGTACGGCCACCTACCACCTATCACGAAAACTATACAAGCTAGACGAACCAGACATGCCGGACACTGCTGGAGAAGCAAAGACGAGATCGTAAGTGATGTGCTCCTGTGGACCCCCGCATATGGCCAATCAAAAGCAGGACGGCCAGCTCGAACATTCATACAGCAGCTATGTGATGATACGGGATGTAACCCTGAAGACCTGCCGAAGGCGATGAATGATAGGGAGACGTGGAGAGAGAGGGTCAGGGATATCCGTGCTAGCCACACGTTATGATGATGATGAATCAACCAGAAGTTTTTCGTCAGGTTGTGGAAAACCCCATTACAAAGCCCTTGAAATGTTTCCGCAAATATATAGAGATAATACCATGTTGGTCACTTGTTTTTTTAAGTGGTACAAAAAGATTAAATGGGAGTCGCGAAGAGTTAAGAGAGGAGGCCTTCCACAAAAAGATCTGAGATCAACGTCAAGCGAATATGTGTGGTGATCGTCCGTTGACTTTTCGAAGTCCGTTGGACATGAAAAAGGACAGTGTTTGGAAGATTATCCCCAATGATTTAGGCATGTTTAAACAGTAACGGGACTGAGTATGTAAGTGTTCCTGGTAGTACTGGAACAACCATCCTATTCGTCTGATCTTCCTCAGTGTGATTTTTTCTTTTTCTCAATCTCAAGGGCACCATCAAGGAAGATTTTAAAGACGTGGCTACCATCAAGAGAATCATAACGACAGAGCTGAGGGGTACCCCAGGAGAATCCATCCAGCAGCACGTAGAAGTATGACAGACAAGGATGAGAAACTACATTCAATTTGAGGAAGATAACTTTGAAGGAGAAATTAGGTAGGTTGTTGTTCTGAACTGAAAAGAAAATTTTTTTGTGACACCAATAACGTTAATTTTCGGACACACTTGGAATAATATCTAATCTGGGGTAGCGTAGACATACAGTCAAAGGTATTTCGTATCTGACAGTTTCTCAGTTAAGCGATCACATGACTGATCCGATCATGGTCTGATGATTGCATAAATGATAAACTTACAGTCATCAAATACTTCTGATTCCGTATCTACACCTAGCTATACAGAGAGACAAACTCCAAAAATAATTTACTTGGCGCTTTTCCATTTAGTAAACTTTATGATTTTAACTAATATTATTTGTATTGGTATTAGACTGTGCAGGGACACTGGATGAGAATTAGGACAAGGTTTGACCTAGAAACAAAGTTAACTTCGACGTTTTCTTGTGTAATGAATCATCCCTTGTTTTGGATAGTATAGTTTGGTTTGGTTTTTTGGCATATCAACCGTTGTAGGTTATTTAAAGCCAAATCCTCTTTATCCTTATGCATTAAATATATTTGATTTGGTTTGGTTGGGTTTTATGGCATATCAACCATTGTAGGTTATTTAAAGCCAAATCCTCTTTATACATATATATGTTAAATATATATGATTTGTGTTGGTTAGGTTTTATGGCATATCAACCGTAGTAGATTATTTAATGCTAAATTCTCTTCTTACATATATATTGAATATACATGATTTGATTTGGTTGGGTTTTATGGCATATAAACCATTGTAGGCTATTTAATGCCAAATTCTTTTATACATATATATTAAATATATATGATTTGGTTTGGTTGGGTTTTATGGCATATAAACCATTGTAGGTTATTTAATGCCAAATCATCTTTATACATATATATTAAATATATATGATTTGGTTTGGTTGGTTTTTATGGCATATCAACCATTGTAGGTTATTTAATGCCAAATCATCCTTATACATATCTGTTAAATATATATGATTTGGTTTGGTTGGGTTTTATGGCATATCAACAATTGTAGGTTATTTAATGCAAAATCATCTTTATACATATATATTGAATTTATATGATTTGGTTTGGTTGGGTTTTATGGCATATCAACCACTGTATGTTATTTAATGCCAAATCCTCTTTATACATATATATATTAAATATATAGGATTTGGTTGGGTTGGGTTTATGATTCATTCATGAATACACAATTGAATGGTTCCAAATATGTATATGTATACACGAACAATTCAATTTAGCATTAGTCCATTTTTTTTGCACAGGGTTTAAATATGAAACAACCCATGTATACAACCCATGGATAGAACTCAATCACGTGCTACCACTCCGGGTCATAGTTGACCTGGGAATAATGGCAATTGAGGGTTACTCTGCATTCTCTGAACTTTTACATGGCAACCAGTCCAAGAGATGAAGAACTTTGAAGTCAAACATGTTTGACACTGTTTAAGAATTCGTCTTGTTTCACATCCATTTCATGTGGAGGGGGTTTGGTAAATATATATATAATAAAGGGGGCGTTCGTGGTGTAATGGATACCCTCATAGGAAATGAACACCATACCACGAGTTCAAACCCTGACTGAGACTGTTTGGATTTCACATAGCGCTAATACTCGTCTCCACGCACCTATGGGTAAATATTAGGGCAGACCGGGCTCTTGAACCTTGGATTGGCTACCGGTCTAGGAGAAGAAAAAACTCTGAATTCGAACCTGTTAAACTCCGCTTAAAAATTGACCTGCTCTGACGATTGAACTAGGAATATATATATATATATATATATAAATGGTGATGGAGATAGATCTAATCGAATTGATTGATTTTATTTATGAGGCTCTCTACTTCAATCTTATCTGAGTTCTCTAAGACAATGGCCTTGCGCCAGACTAAGTTAACTCTTTTGAGAACAAGCTGTAAAACAATGGTTACGATTCTACTTTCACTGATCTTTGTATCATTTTTTGTGGCTTTGTGCCAGACATAGTTTAGGTTTATAAAATATCTATACAGTAGTGTGCTCTGTCAGCGGGGCGTAGAATTCGCCAACTGTTTTCCTTGCAAAGGGAGCATGACCCCCACCCCACCCCAGGGATGTTGTAGATATGAGAAGAAGCTTTATCTTATGAGGAGGCTCGAATGCAGGAAATTTGGAAGCACAGTTCAATCATTCGATACTATAACGGACAGTAATATGATATCGATTATTCCAAACTCATACAAATGATATATGGTTTCAAGTATTCCTATCTAATACAAATAATTCTTTAGTTTCAAGTATACCTATCTAATACAAATAATTATATTGTTTCAAGTATTCCTATCTAATAGTAATAATCATATGGTTTTAAGTATTCCTATCTAATAGTAATAGTCATATGGTTTTAAGTATTCCTATCTAATAATAATAGTCATATGGTTTTAAGTATTCCTATCTAATAGTAATAATTATATGGTTTCAAGTATTCCTATCTAATACTAATGATCATATGCTTTCAAGTATGTATCTAGTACTAACAATTATATTGTTTCAAGTATTCCTATCTAATCTTAATAATCATATGGTTTCTAGTATTCCTATCTAATACGAATAATTATATGGTTTCAAGTATTCCAATCTAATTGTAATAATCATACGGTTTCAAGTAATTATTTCTATTTAATGATAGATATTTATTAGCAGTCTGAAAATAATAATAACCCTTTGTATAGAAGCTGTATGTTAATATTTCTATTTTCTATGCAGATGTTAGTTAACCGGCATTTTCTTTCCACACACGGTCCTATCGAATATGAATATAGTCACTTGAAACCATATAATTGTATGAAAAAAGTTGATGTTAGGATTCAATAACCCACCTCACGTTGTCGTACAGTAAAACAAACAAACAAATCACACAGTATTTTCTACTCAATTTAAGAGAATTCTAAAATTCTCTTTTCTCGGATTATATTACTTTTGAAATAGACAAAGCTTCAAAAATATATGTAATCGATAGTTTTCCATTGATTGAAAAACCACAATAGACAAAGCCGAGTCGAAATGAGGCAGCCATTTATCGCATTTAGGAATTCCTCCAATATTTTAGCATTTCGGAACGTGCCGGAATTCGGGAATCACGTGACTGTCGACAGTTCGAAGGTAGACTATTAATATACACTTATCTACTCCAGTTTCACGTCGATAGTACTTTAAATGCTGCTTGAGGAACTATTTATATCAAAATCTTTTCAGTAAAAGCCAGTCAAGGTGACAGGAATATATGTCTTGACACAAATCCAAACCTACGAATTCGTGCTATTGCCAGCTTTTAAGGCGGTCGGGTACTTCCCCTTTTAGAGACTGCCAAGAAGATCGCTGCTTCTCATATTTTCAGAAATCAATACACTTTCGAAAATACACAAAATAAAAGGTCTATTCCGGTTACTTGGCTCGCTGTTGATATACTACAGAACACGCTAACTGAATCACTTGCAGAGGGGTAACTCCCCTAAAAGACATTAAGCTGTTGATAAGACTTCAGTTCGTAAGATCTGAGGAGAATTAAGTATCTCTTCATTGCCATTACTGCCAGGTCCACTCTCACCTGGAGTGGTAGTACCTGTTAAGGTCAAATTTATGGGCCAAAAAGATATTCTTGAAAATTGTCTGTGTCTGATAGGAATACTTGATTCATTACCAACTGTGATCAAATCATTTGTTTATATAATGCAATAAAAATTGTTTACTAAGAATTATTATCATTATTATTATTATATATTTGAAACCATATAACTGTGTGTGTATAAAGCGTGTTCCGCTATTGTTGAAGCAACGCATTGACCACTCACCACTTTATTCTTTTTCTTTTTTGCAATGACCCAATTGGCTGGGGCTGCAGAATACACAGACTGCATCTCGGTAGAGGGGTAAGACTCCCCCAATGAGTACCCTGTGGCCCATTCAGCTGGAACTGTCGAATACACCGACTGCATCTCTGCAGAAGGGTAAGACTCCCCCAAAATGAGCGTCCGGTGGCCCAGTCGGCTTGGGCTTCAAAATACACCGACTGCATTTCTGCAGAGAGATAAGACCCCCCCCCAACGTGTGTCCTGTGGCCCAGTCGGTTAGGGCTGCAGAATACACCGACTGCATTGCTGCCGAGGGGTAAGACTCTTCTGACAAGTGTCCGGTGGCCCAGTCGACTAGGGCTTCAAAATACACTGACTGCATTACTGCCGAGGGTAAGACTCCCCCAAAATGTGTCCTGTGGCCCAATCGGCTGGGACTGCAGAATACACCGACTACATTTCTGCAGAGGGGTAAGACTCCCCCACCCATACTTTTTCCATGGGTAATAGTGAATTTTATAGCATCTCTTGAGTTCGAACTCGCTTACAACGAGGTCGCACTACACCACGGTAACCACTGGACAACAGGGACTCACACGTGCTACATTGAAATACTTGATATCATATAATTTTGTGCACGAAAATCTTAAGAAACAACTGCACAAAAATGAACGTAATTCCCTAACCTTTAAGCATATAATAACCCTAATCTACTTGACATACCGTTAAAATCAATCAATCCGGGAACGAAGTGTGCGGTATTGATGCAACTTAGCAAAACAGACAGAGGGGACCTTAATGCACACTCAAAAACGGATTTTTGTGGAGTGGGTATTTAAAAGTTAAGCACCATCGAGTAAGAAAATGTTTAATAGACTTGTTTTAACATTCAAACTGCGTACTTATGTTAAATTGAATTGTTTGAAATGGAATTGTTTTTCAATGCTAAACTAAATTGTTTGAAATAGAACTGTTTAACAAACCAAACCAAACCAAACAAGAATTTTGTGACTGTTGTAAAAAATATAAAAAGTTAATTTTCTTAAATTGTAGTTTGTTTATTTGAACATGTTTTTCACAATTACATTCATCTCTCTTTATCCTCTACAGCTTCTCAAACACATTTTTTAGAACTATTAATCTGTTCATATCTATAAGTTAAAACTTAAGAAAACTTAAACCAAAATTGCCCCCCCCTTTTTTTTTTGCGTACACATGGGAAGCAGCATGATGTACGTAAAGGTATTTTGAATAATCCCATGTACGACCAAAATCAATACCTAAACGGGTCCTGGACGTGAGTTTGACGACTTTGCGCTCAGGATCGCTAGTTCGATCGGGGAACTACTGCTGCTCTTCTATAAGAGTGGCTTCTATAGAAGAGAATAAAACAGCCATCGAAAGATAACCATGACCCACACTCAAACCACTTACACAAACCGCATCGCTCTTCGCGCGGGTAAAAAAGGGGCGCGTCCTGCTGAGGTTGGAGCCCTGGCCTCGGTGTTCGAAAAATCAGCTACAGAGCTCAAACAATCAAAACTACTAAAATGCAAGCAAACACTACAAATAGCCACATTTAACGTTAGAACCCTAAATAGAATAGGACAACTCCCAGAGCTAATCGCATCGGCCGAAGAACAAAAGATAGACATAATATGCATACAAGAACACAGATACACGCACTCCGAAGATATCAAATATCACGAAACTGGCAATGGCTGGTCGCTCGCCACTGTATCCGCATGGAAAAACTCTGTCAACGCCGCAGTAGGAGGGGTAGGATTACTTATAGGACCTAGAGCATTAAAAACACTTAATAGCGTTGAGAAAATACAGCCTAGAATGATGGCAGCTACATTCAACGGAAACCCCAGAGCAACAATCATCTCATGCTACAGCCCCACCAATGTTAGTGAAGAAAACGAACTAGTCGCCTTCTACGATGAGTTATCCTCATTAGTGCGTAGCATCCCGAAACACAATATGTTAGTCATTGGTGGAGACATGAATGCCCAAATCGGGAAAAACAGAAACAACAAATACAGTCTCCACAACACGTCAAATAGGAATGGGCAACATCTATCAGATTTCATGATAGAAAATAGATTAGCATGCCTCAATACAAACTACCAAAAAAGAGAGGGCAAACTATGGACATACACGTATGCAAACAATACTAAAGCTCAGATAGACTACGTCCTTATAAACAAGAAATGGAAAAATAGTGCATTGAATTGCGAGGCATACTCCTCTTTTGAGGGTGTGTCCACCGACCACAGAATAGTCACGGCGAAAATTCGGTTAAGCCTACGAAAGAACGCCAAACGAACAGCGACCACCAAACACTATGACTAGGCCCTATTAAACAACAAAGATATAAGAGATAAATACGTATTAGAATAAGGAAACAGATTCGAAACACTACAAGAAAAGACGGAAACAAGTACACCAAACGACGAATATGAAAACTTCGTCAATGCACACCTCGAGGCAGCAGCCAAATACATTCCAACAAAACTTAAAACTAAATATAGAGTCCCATGGGAAACTTTAGCTGTGAGAGAAAAACGTGCACTAGTGAAAACAGCCTCCAAAAATTATCGAAAAAACCCAACAAACACAAATGCATTAAAACTAAAAACGGCACAATATCAATTAGCAGGCATATATATAAAGGAACAGACAGAATACATTCAAAATCAGATAGATAAGATTAGAGACTCGGTGGAAGATAGACAATCTAGAATAGCCTGGCAAACAATAAACGAAGTGAGCAGAAGAAAGAACACAGCCAAAGCAAAACTTAAAGCAGCAAACCAACAAGAAAGAATAAAACTGTGGAAACAGCACTTCGAAAACTTACTTGGAAACCCACCAAAAATAACGCATGAACCAATCACCAGAATAATTAGCAAACAATTAGACATTAAACTAGGACCGTTCACACAAGAAGAACTCGACTCGGTTCTCAGAAAAATTAAAAATAGGAAAGCTGCAGGGCTGGACGAAATTCCCCCGGAAGTATGGAAGAGCAGACAATTCGACGACATGCAACGCAGTATACAATCAAAATCCGATAGATAGATGGATCAAGGGATGCATACTCCCCTTCCCTAAAAAGGGGGACCTCGGATTAGCCAAAAACTACCGAGGCATAACACTTACATCCATAGCTGCCAAAATCTACAATGCCCTACTACGAAACCGAATAGAACCCAAAATCGACATCTTACTTAGAAAAAACCAAAATGGCTTCCGAAGAAATAGATCCACGACCTCACAAATATTAACCATCCGCAGAATCCTTGAAGGTGTACGGGCAAAGAACCTACAAGCGACATTAATATTTGTCGACTTTACCAAGGCTTTTGACTCCATTCACAGAGGAAAGATGGAACAAATCCTACTAGCGTACGGCATACCAAAAGAAACCGTAGCGGCAATAACGATTCTCTATAGAAACACTAAAGTAAAAGTACGATCACCGGATGGAGACACAGAATACTTTGACATTGTAGCAGGAGTACTACAAGGGGACACGCTGGCCCCGTACCTCTTTATCATTTGTCTAGACTACGTACTTAGAATGTCGATTGACAAAATCAAAGAGAATGGCTTCGAACTGACGAAGAAAAGAAGCAGAAGATACCCCGCAACAACAATTACCGACGCCGACTACGCCGATGACATAGCGATACTGGCAAATACACCTGACCAAGCCGAAACTCTTCTGCATAGTTTGGAACGAGCAGCAGCAAGCATAGGCCTCTATATTAATGCACACAAAACGGAATATATGTGCTATAACCAAACGGGGGACATCTCCACTCTAGAAGGAACCCCACTTAAACTAGTAGACAAATTCACGTACCTAGGAAGCAGCGTCGAATCAACCGAAAAGGACATCGAAACGAGGCTAACGAAAGCATGGACAGCTATCAATAGGCTATCGATTATATAGAAATCAGACCTAACCGATAAAATGAAACGCAGCTTCTTCCAGGCAGCGGTCACATCGATACTGCTATATGGATGCACTACATGGACACTAACAAAACGGCTGGAGAAGAAACTGGATGGCAATTACACAAGAATGCTGCGTGCAATCCTGAACAAGTCCTGGCAGCAGCACCCCACAAGACACCAACTGTACGGCCACCTGCCCCCTATCACGAAAACTATTCAAGTTAGACGAACCAGACATGCAGGACACTGCTGGAGAAGCAGAGATGAACTCATAAGAGATGTACTCTTATGGATCCCCACACATGGCCGCGCAAAAGCAGGACGACCAGCTCGAACGTACATTCAGCAGCTATGTGAGGATACAGGCTGTTGTCCTGAAGACCTACCTAGGGCGATGAACGATAGGGAGGAGTGGCGAGAGAGGGTCAGGGATATCCGTGCTACCAGCGCGATATGATGATGATGATGATATCTATCTAGGGGAAATCCTCGCGATGGAGTAGCTAACGTGCTGGACTCCATTGTGAGTTCAAACCCCAGTCGAGCTATTACGTTCACTTTCGAAACCTACACCCTTAGGAAATTCTAAGCCCCCTTATTCCTCCAGTTATAGGTTAAAGGAAGGCTTTGGCATTAGATAACCCGCTATGGTTGATATGGCAATAAACAAAGAAAACAAACAAAACTGGTAGATAGATAGATAGAATATTTATCCTATTTACCAACCCCTCCGCTCGGGCAGGATATGACACAAGGTCAATTTTTAAGCGGAGTTTAACAGGTTTGAATTCAGAGTTTTCCTTCTCCTAGACTAGTTACTTCACCAAGGCTGAAGAACCCAATCTGTCCTGCTATTTACCCATAGCTGGATTCATACCTTTCCCAAGCGTATTAGTGCTATGTGAAATGCAATCAGTCTCGTCCAGGATTTGAACTCGTGTCGCCGCGTCCATTTCCTACGACGATAACTATTACACCACGGGCACCTCCAGTAGATAGATAGATAGATAGATTATTTATAGCTAGCTAGCTAGCTAGCTAGATAGATAGATAGATAGGTAGATGGATAGATATGAAGAGACTGAAATAGATAGATAGATAGATAGATAGATAGATAGATATGAAGAGACTGAGATAGATAGATAGATAGATAGATAGGAGAGCCTGTAGTATAATGACTTACGTGATGGATTACAAGTTCGAACTTCAGTCTTGTTATTACGTTCACCTTCGGACTAATACCCTCGAAAAACGCATGAAAACACTCATCCCTCTGCGATGGTTTATAATAATACCACTACTGTTCTTCTAGAAGGATGGCTTTGTGAGTAAATAGTCCAAGAAGGTTGATATGTCATTAAACAAGGAAATCAAAGTAAACTATTTGGCATTAAATAACCTACAATGGTTGATATGCCACAAAACTCAACCAAACAAACATAAAATTCTTTGATGGAGTCCCCGTGGCATAGTGGCTAATAGGCTAGACGAGCACATAGTAAGCGAGTTCAATCCTGCTCTTATCCCCACTGCAATGGTATAAATAATACCACAACAGTTTTTCTACAAGGTTGACTTTGGCCTTGAATTACCCACAACGGTTTATATTGCCGTTAAACAAAGAAACGTTAAATAGTAACACGACAGTTCTTCTACAAGAATGGCCTTGGCATTTAATAACCCACAAAGGTTGATATGCCATTAAACAAAGATGCCTTAAATAGTACCACTACTGTTCTTCTACAAAAATGACTTTGGCATTTGATAACCCACAAAGGTTGATATGCCATTAAACAAAGAAATCTTAAATAGTACCACAACTGTTTTTCTACAAGGATGACTTTGGCATTTGATAACCCACAACGGTTTATACCATTAAACAAAGAAATCTTAAATATTTACACGACTGTTCTTCTTCAAGTGTGACTTACGCATTTAATAACCCACAAAGGTTGATATGCTATTAAACAAAGAAATCTTAAATAGAAACACTACTGTTCTACAAGGGTGGCCTTGGCATTTAATAACCCACAAAGGTTGATATGCCATTAAACAAAGGAACCTTAAATAGTACCACAACTGTTCTTCTACAAGAATGACTTTGGCATTTGATAACCCACAAAGGTTGATATGCTATTAAGCAAAGGGACCTTAAATAATGTCACTACTGTTCTTCTACAAGAATGAATTTGACATTAAATAACCCATTAAACAAAACAAAAAGCAAAAAAAACCCCAAACATATCTATCTTTTTATCTAACTCACTTGTTTATTTGGGCATGTCTTTCGGTGTTACATTTATTCGACTTCCATCCGTAATAGGTCCTCACGCAAATTCTTTTGTAACCAATGGGCAGTCGGCATATACTGACTGAATAGAACACAAGGGCTTCTTTTATTTCTTCTTTGTCGACACGAACCGCTTATTTACCAATTTTGTCGATGCTATCTGGTGCTGGCAAACAAAGGAATTCCGTGTGCTGTGATAAAATTCCAGAAATGGTTTCCTTCAATCTCTACCCAAGAGTTACAATATTATCGACACAGACCATCATTTTTATTGACATGACTCTGTTCTTCTTCCATATGTGAAGATGTTATTCTACCTGTCACATTGTAGGACTCTATCCCATTTCTTTGTGGTGGCCTATCGATTATGTAGTCTTTCCTAACAATCACGTGTCTTTCCTAGAGTCATCCGAACTTTCCCGGAAGTCTGTATCAGATAATATTTCTTACAAAAGTCGCTACAAAAGAAAGAACAACCCTTGCATCAAGAAAGCCTTTGTCTGTTGCTGAGTCTGGGAACGTGCATATTATCAAGACCAGTAAATGGTTACCATTAAGGAAAAACGACCCAGCCGTAACTTTGCTGGACTTTCGTTGCATTGCAGAAATGCCAGGTAATAACCGGGCTGGAATGCGTTGTTCTTTGTTATATTCAAACGTTCCTACTCGGTGTACAGAATCACATTAATAAAGGGGAAATTCAAACCATAAACGATCTGTCAAGATAAGAACATCAAGACATTGAGCATGAGTGTGGCCATAGAGTTTAACAAGAAAATCGAGCGATTGATTGCTTTTAACGGCATTTCAACACGTCATAGGTTATCTCGTACGTTTTGCACGTTCATATTTACGTTTGTTTTTGCTGATGTTTCTTTTTGCATATGTTCGTTCCTATGGAATACGAATCATTTGAAAACAGATCTATTTGATCCATAAGTAGGACGCTAACAGCTATTACCACTCCGAGTCAGAGTCCACCTGGAAGTAATGGCAATGAAGTGTTACTGCAAACCACTCAGATATTCAGATCTGGAGCCTTGGGATCAAATGCAGTTTTGTTCTATACCGAGGGCATCACTTTTGTGGGGATCATATTTTGAGCCTCAACGACTGGGATTTGGAAAACTGAAACCTCATTTGATATAGTTGAAGAAGAAGCGACACTTTTCTTTATAAGAGAGATGATTCCTCATACCAGAGAATCATGCATGCTGTTGTAAAATCTTGACTACCAACTAAGACAAATTCCTGAAGAAGGCAGGAGGGTACAACAAAAAAGGGTATGATTATGATTGATTATTATAACAAACAACACGAGGAAATTGGCCTAGACAGCTGGGGCTGCAGAATACGCCGATTGCATCCCTGAAGAGAGGTAAGACCCCCCCCCAACAAGTATCCTGGATATAACACAAAACAATCTGATGGTGAGGCTCCACGAATGCAGGAGCTTTGGGAAATGCAGAGTACCTCTTCATTGCCGTTGCTCCCAAATCCACTCTGGCCCAGAGTGGTAGCACCTGATAGGGTCCAAACTATGGGTCAAATAGAACAAAACTGTGAAATTATGCTCAACTGAAATGTTTGAAATAGAACTGTTTTGATGTTTAAACTGTATACTTAGGCTAAACTAAATTGTTTGAAATAGAACAGATTTGTCATTTAACGGTGTATAAATAAATGACTGGTGTTTTATTGACTTGTTCGTGAAGCATAGCAATACTTGGAACTATTTAACTTAGTTGAATAAACTGAATAACTTGAAATAGAAAATTTTCGACTCTTTAACTGCGTATTTATTTGAACTAGAACATGTATAAAAATTGGTTTGTCATGAAATAACCAACAATGGTTTTTATGCCATAAAACCAAACCAAACCTTGCCCAGTCGGCTGGGGCTGGAGAATACACTGACTGCACCACTGCAGATGGGTAAGACCCCCTACCAGCAACGAGTGTCCTGGATATGATACTAATCAATCTAATGGTAAGGTTCCAGTGATATTGGAGCTTTGGGGAATGCAGAGTACCCCTTCATTGCAATTACTCCCAGGTCCACTCTACCCCGGAATGGTAGCACCTGATAGGGCTCTATCTATGGGTTAAATAGAACTAACTGCATACTAGTGCAAAACTGAATTGCTTGAATTAGAACTGATTGATTAAACTGAATTGTTTGAAATAGAAATGTTTTTGACAATTAAACTGTGGACTTACATTTAAACTGCGTATTTATGCTAAACTGAATTGCTTGAAATGGGACTGTTTTTGACATTGAAACTGTACTTACACTAAACTGAATTTTGTCATTTAACTGCGTGTAAAGAAAATCTGTACTTATACTAAACTGAATTAGAACTGTTTTACTAAAGTGAATAGCTTGAAATAGAAATGTTCTTGATAAGTAAACTGTGTACTCATCCTAAACTGAATTGTTTGAAATAGAACCGACTATTTGCATAAAAATAGATTTGGCGTTGAATAACCAACAAAGGTTCATATGCCATAGAATCCAACCAACCAACACAAACCAAACTTGAGGAAATGGACATGGTGACACGAGTTTACAAGGGGCATACGATAAGTTTCCAGACTTTTTTCGTATGGGCACTTTTATTGATAGTACACACATGAAACTAGTTCCCTTCGAAGTAATCTCCTCCAGCTGCAATGCACTTGTTGTACCGTTCCAACAAATTCTGCAAGGCACCATGGACGTCCTCTTGTGTGAGCGTGTCAATGATCTTCGTCACAGCTTCTTTCATCTCCTCAATTTTCTCATAACAACAGCCTCTGAGCTTAAGGGAATAACCAAAAGTCACAGGGAGCAAGTTTAGGACTATAGGGACGGTGAGGAACTGTCTTGATGCCCATCTTGGTCGAATAGTCTGTAACAAGGATGGAGTTGTAGGCTGGTGCATTGTCCTGGTGGAAATGCTACAGACCCGATTTGAAGAGTGCTGGCCTCTTCCCTAAGAATCTCTTCCTGAACTCCCTTAAAACCTCAACATAGTAACCCTAACCCTAACCCTAAACCTTTGGCTAATCAACTCTGGTGTATTGACTTCCTTACTCTTCGCACACCTCTCATCATCCCTCACAGACTCCCTGCCTTCCTTGAATCTCTTATGCCACTCAAAAAGCAGTCTGAAGCATTCAATACGTTTCTGTGGCATTTTTTCCAAGTTTATAATAGAATTTTATTGCATATCGTTCTTCCTCACGTCCAGATTGTATTTTTGAAATTCACCAGCTGTGACAATCAGGTTTTAGTAGGGTGTATTCCAATTGCTGCTGTAGCTGTTTATTTGAAGCTGAAATAATAAAAATTGGTCAGTCATCTCATAAGATGTATAGCAATAAGATAGTGAATTTCAAGAGTTTACGGCAATTTTTAATGCCCATTCGAAAAAAGTCTGGGAACTTATCGGATGCACCTTGTAAATCCTCGAGGAGACTGTGAATTTCATATGGCGCTAATACCCTTTGGAAAGGTATGAATCCAAGTATTCTTTCTCCAGCTATGTGTAGGACAGACTGGGTTCTTAAACCTTGGTTTAGCAACCAGTCTAGGAGAAGGAAAACTCTGAATTCAAACCAGTTAAACACCGCTTAAAAACTGACCTTGTGCCATATCCTTCACCTGCTGACAGACTGAAAAATACATTCATCATAATTAACATTGTCTGGGGGACAGACAAGCAAACCTTCCGCAATTATTAATATAGATTTCAATAATTTCATTTAAGGGTTATTCGATAGATAAGATTAAATTTGCCTCAGAAGTTGGCAATAAAAAAGAATACTCATAGTGATGATTCCTTTCATGTCCTGGTTGTTATGGCCGAAACTTTTTCTTTACTGGAGAGTCAGTGTGTTTCTACTTCCTGGAATATTCCACTCAGGCTCGAAGTGGCAAACCCATGTTTAGCCAATCTGTAAATATTTTCTCGATTAAAACAAAATTCTGCGAACAAATCAACTTTCTTCGGTATATTTCGCTTTCTTTTCGCTTCTCGGCCACCATGCAGTTTTATTGCCCACCATTTTGAATAGCCTCAAAACAAATATTTTTGAGCGACTAAACCAATACCAAATAAGGCAGCGTTTATATTTATGGCAAAATTTTATTTTCAAAAAAATTCCCTTTTATTCATTGAATGACCCTCAAATATATCATTTATTATCTTTTATAAATAAAATTTTTTCTTCTTTTTTTAAGAAAAATGTTGATGCAATTATTCAAGGAGAATGGATATCATTTTTACGGTGAAATTTTAATCTCTTGCACAATTCTCTGTGGATCTCCTTTCCCACTCAATGTATCTTACCAAGTATTGCTTTTGTACCTTTTGGTTTGGTTAGTTTTATGGTATATCAAACATTGTAGGTTATTTAATGCCAAATCATCTTTATAAATATATATTAGATATATAAGATTTGGTTTGGTTAGGTTTTATGGCATATCAACAATTGTGGGTTATTTAATGCCAAATTATCTTCATATATATATATTAGATATATAGAATTTGGTTTGGTTTGGTTTGGTTTGATGACATATCAACCATTGTAGGTTATTTTTTGCCAAATTCTCTTTATATATATATATATATATATATATATATATATATATATTAAACATATAAGATTGATAAAAATAAGACAGCAAAGTTAGATAGTTCCAAATATTGCTATGTATCACTAAGAATTCATTTAAACATCAGTCATTTGTGTACACACAGTTTAATGAGCAAACAGTTCAATTTCAACCAATTCATACAAGCATGTCAACAAGATTAAATAGTTCTAAGTATTGCTGTGTCTCACTGACAATCTAATTGAACATCAATCATTAGTTTAGAGACAGTTCAATGAACAAATAGATCTATTTCAAACAGTTCAATTTGGCATTAGTCATTTCTTTGCGCACAGTTTAAATATGAAACGGTTCTATTCGACCAATAAATAGGACCCTATTATGTGCTACCACTCCGGGTCAGAGTGTAGCTGTGAGCGATGGTAATGAAGGGGTACTCCGCATTCCTCAAAGCTCCAGTGTTTCTGGAGCGTTACTATCATATTTGTTAGTGTCATATTCAGGATACTCATTGGTGGGGCTCTTACTCCTCTGCAGAGGTGCAGTCGTTATATTCTACTGCCCCAACTGACTTGGCGGCACTTTATCTGAGTTCCTCCCTTGTCTGTTTTAAGAATGGTCAAGAGTATCTTACCAGGTGACCGACCAGATATTAATTCATTTGATGAAATTTCAACAGCTAAAGTAAATTGTTATAAGTTGGTTGGTTGGTTGGTTGGTTGGTTTGCTTTACGGCGTATCAACCGTTTCCGGGTGTCTTTTAACGCCGAATTAAATTCTTAAAAAATTCAGTTTAGCATTAGTATCATCATCATCATCATGACATCGTACCACAGACACGGATATCCCTAACCCTCTCTCGCCACTCCTCCCTATTGTTCATCGCCTCTGGCAGGTCTTCAGGGCTACATCCCGTATCCTCACATAGCTGCTGTATGTATGTTCGAGCTGGCCGTCCTGCTTTTGCCCAGCCATATGTGGGGGTCCATAGGAGTACATCACTTCTGAGCTCGTCCCTGCTTCTCCAGCAATGTCCTGCATGTCTGTTTCGTCTGACTTGGATAGTTTTCGTGATGGGAGGCAGGTGACCGTATAGTTGGTGCCTTGTGGGGTGTTGCCGCCAGTACTTGTTCAATATTGCTCGCAGCATTCTTGTGTAATTGCCGTCTAGCTTCTTCTCCAGCTGTTTAGTTAGCGTCCAAGTAGTGCATCCATACAGCAGTATCGATACGACTGCTGCCTGGAAGAAACTGCGTTTCATTTTATCGGTCAGGTCTGATTTCCATATGATCGATAGCCTATCGATAGTTGTCCATGCCTTCGTTTGCCGTGTGTCGATGTCTTTTTCGGTTGATGAGACTGCTTCCTAGGTAGGTGAATTTGTCAACCAGTTTCAGAGAGATTCCGTCTAGTGTGGAGATGTTGCCTGTTTGATTATAGCACATATATTCCGTTTTGTGCGCGTTGACATAGAGGCCAATGCCTGCGGCGGCTCGTTCCAAACTATGCAGTAGTGTTTCGACGTGGTTAGGTGTATTTGTCATCGGCGTAGTCGGCGTCGGTATTTGTTTTTGCGGGGTACCTTCTGCTTCTTTTCTTTGTCAGCTCGAAGCCGTTCTCTCTGATTTTTTTTAAGCATTAGTATAGTTTTGATTTTACAAACAGTTAAATTTCAAAACAGTGTAATTCTATTTGAAAACAGTTCTATTTCAAACAATTTGGTTTAGCATAAGTACAATTTAGTTCTATTTGACCCTTAAATTGTTCTCAAAGCCTGTCAGGTGCTACCACTCCGGGCCAGGGTGGACGTTGGAGCGAAGGCAATGAAAGGGTACTCCGCATTCCCCAAAGCCTCACCATCAGATTGTTTAGAGTCATATCTAGGACACTTGGTTCGGGAGTCTTACTCCTGCGCAGATATGCAATCGGTGTATTATGCCCCCCCCCAACCGACAGGGCCATAAATCAATATTGTGATTATAATTAGAAGTAGTATTTGTATTAGTGATGGTGCCACCATATCCCTTTCTGATATGAAAATCAAGTTATTTGAATAACCTGCAAGGAAATGAACAAATTACTATGGATGTTTCAATGTTTGCTTATTGTGTGACACCTGTTATCAATTTAGAAATGTACGGATTACTTTCCTTGTCCGGCGATGAGTTCTGCCACCTGGTGGTAGATGGCACAAATGTACCATATTCACAATTAACACTATGTGCGAAATGGACATATAATGTTCATTTCGATAGAACATAGGAATCTCGAAATTCGAAAACACGTAACGACTTCTTGTTCAGGTACGAAACCTTTTTATTAATTTTGAGTTAAAGGTTTCGACGTAAGGAGGAGAGACACAATCTTCTATGCTGTCTTATTCATTTGGCCCCCAACTCGAGCGGTCCCATAGGGCGCACGTCTGCATCGCGTCTGCGAGCTCCAAAAGTCGATCTTTCTCGTTTGACGTCTAGTACTCAACTCTCTAACTTCTTTCAGATTCTCACACAAACCTCCGCGCGCTTCCGATGCGTGACGTCATCCGCACCCTGTTACCCCGTTTCGTCTTTGACTATTGTGACATCTGAGTGACATGTCCGCTCTGTGCGCGTTCACGCGTTACCACCTGCATCAAGGTTGCACCCAACTAACCCATGCGATGAGCCGAAAGGTTCTCAGCCCAACTAAACTCAAAGGCATGAACCGAAATTCCTCGGTTATTATATTACACAAAAGGTCACCAACTTCCTTGTCTGTCAACAAATATTGTTAATAGCCAGAATGTTAAATTGGCATAAAAAGCTCACCAAACCAAAGCCTCTTTTTACTTGATCCGGAATTGATTCACACACGTGTGCTTTGTTGATTGGTCAAGCAGAGCGGGATGTCGATTTCACCTAACCACGTGCTCCACGTCTAAAAACAAACCTGCTTCTGGTTCCAGAGAGTTTAACAGTTTTCGACCCCAACAAACATCGTGGCGCATTGAACATGACTGCATAAAACAATATATTTCTTAGACATGTAAGCCTTTACGCAGAAATTCTCTTCTACGTACGAACGCTAAAGACATTGATAAACTACGTATATTAATGCACTCATTCAACCTACCCCAAATAATTTCTTTAAATACATTCTCAATGCACAACTATCTATCACATTCTATATTATTCTTTCTATTACGTTTGCGTCAGCAATAAAATACGTTGCTGTTAATTCGTCGTGAATTGTTCTCAAATTTAGGAAATAATATTCAACCACCATTCCTTTCTAAACCGCCCGAATTGTTACTCATCACTGTTGTTCAGACATCGTGAGTTGTGGTACCCCAAAGAGGTCAGGGTAAGTCCCCGTAGCGTACTGCGTAAAGTGCTGGCTTGCGGTATCAGATTAGTGAGTTCGAACTGCAATCGTGGGATTATGTTCATTTTTGGACTAATACCCTTGGGAAAGGCATGGACCTTCTTATCTCTCAGCTGTAGGTTAAATAGTATCACTACTGTTCTTCTACAAAGATGGCTTTGGCATTAAATAACCCACGAAGGTTGATATGCCATTACACACAAGAAGACCGAGACCAAAGACAGAAAACGTACAAAGTCAACCTTTATTCACCAGTACTATTGCCCCCGCTACAAGAACTTCAACTAAGGACATGACCGGAAGTTTCGAACATACGTTTCCGTTTAAAGAAACTCTATCGGAAATGAGATTGCTTGTAACTCTGACAAATAACACTTTCTCTTTACTTTTGACAATTAGTGCAAGAGCGAGACAGTTCTAGCACACACACACACACATACACACACACACTCACACACACACAAGAAAAAAAATCTATGAGACTAACGACAGATATTAGACGTCATCGTCACTGATCTTCGAAAATGAACAACATCAGCCCCACAAGACACGACGACGTTTCCTTTGATCTGTAAGATCATTAGACCGCTGTTGACGATTCTTTCATGTACAGCACGTCTGTTCAGACACTTCATAAACTTCCTCCACTTACTTATATTTTCGAAGAAGTCATACGACAATCAGATATTGGAATGTTGTAAAAGAAAGAAAGATAGAAAAACAGATAGATGAAAAAATAGCAACGAAAGAAAAAAGGTATGAGAAAGAAAGAAAGAAAGAAAATTAGGAACGAAAGAAAAAAAGAAAAAAGAAAGAAAAGAAGAAAAAGAACCAAAGAAAATTAGGAACGAAAGAATAGAAGAAAGAAAGAAAGAAAGAAAGAAAGAAAGAAAGACAGAAAGAAAGAAAAGAAAAATAGCTACAAAAGAAAAAAGGTATAAGAAACAAAGAAACAAAGAAAGAAAGAAAATTGGGAAATAAAGAAAGAAAAAAAGAAAGTAAATTAGGAACGAAAGAAAAAAGGAATAAGAAAGAAAGAAAGATAGCAACGAAAGAAAAAAGGTATAAGAAAGAAATAAAGAAAGAAAGAAAATTAGTAACGAAAGAAAAAAAGAAAGAAAGAAAGAAAAGAAGAAAAAGAAAGAAAGAAAATTAGGAACGAAAAAAAAAGGAATAAGAAAGAAAGAAAGAAAGAAAGAAAGAAAGAAAGAAAGAATAGCAACAAAAGAAAAAAGGTAACAAAGAAAATTGGGAAAGAAAGAAAGAAAGAAAGAAAATTAGGAATGAAAGAAAAAAGGAATAAGAAAGAAAGAAAGAAAGAAAGAAAGAAAGAAAGAAAGAAAGAATAGCAACAAAAGAAACAGGTAACAAAGAAAATTGGGAAAGAAAGAAAGAAAGAAAGAAAGAAGGAATAAGAAAGAAAGAAAGAAAGAAAGAAAGAAAGAAAAAAAGAATGAAGGAAATAGAGAATTAATAAATGAAATAAAAAAAAAGAAAAAGAACAGCAATACGAAAAAAAGGAGAAAAAAAGGAAAAAATGAATTACACAGGAATAAAAAGGAACGAAAGTAAAAAAAGAAAAGAAAAAATGGATTAAAAAAAGAATAAAAAGAAAAAAGAAAACAAAGGAAAAAAAAGAAGAAGAAAAACGATAAGAAAGGAAATAAATAAAGAAAAAATAAAACCCCAAAAATTAAAAACAAACAGAAAATAAAGAAAAAAAAGGAAAGAAACAAGAAATAAAAATGGGCATTGCAAAGAGAGAAAAAAAAGAACGAAGGAAAAGAAAAAAAGAAAGAGAAACGAAGAAGAAAATAATAAAAAGGGGAAAAAGAAAGAAAAAAGAAAAACACGAAAAGCATGAAGAAAGCAAAAAAAAAAAAAGAAATGGAGAAAAAAGAGACAACAACAAAGGAAAGAGAGAAAAAAGAAAGACAAAGCAAACAAAAAAAACGAAAGAAAAAAAGAAAAGAAGAAACAACAATAAGAAAGGAAAAAAAGAAAAGAAAGAAAGAGGGGAAAAAATCAAAAAGGGAAAAACGAAAAGAAGAATAAAGAATAAAAAAGAAAAAAAGAAAAGAAAGGAAAAGAAAAAAGAAAGCGAAAGGAAATGTATTAAAGTGGATCTCCAGAAGCGAATTCATTTCTAATTTTTCGGCCTTCAGTAAGTACAAATGTATTGTTGACAGAATTCTTTTGTGGGCAGTATACATCTACTACGTACAACTTATATATACGTGGTGCCTTCAATATGTTTCCAGACTTTATTTGTACTGGCATTTAAAGTTGTTGTAGACACTTGAAAATTCGGTATGTTATTGCTATACTTCTTATGAGATAACTGACCAATTTTTATGATTTCAGCTTCAAATGAACAGCTACAGCAGCAATTGGAATACACCCTATTAAAAGCCTGATTGTCACAGCTGGTGAATTTCAAAAATCCCTTCTGGACAGGAGGACACTTTAGAAGAACGAAATGCAATATAATTCTGTTTTAAACTTGGATAAAATGCCACAAAAACGTATGGAATGCTTCAGACTGCTTTTCGACCATCTTGCATGAATCGATCATGAGTTTTTGAGTGGCATAAGAGATTCAAGGAAGCCAGGGAGTCTGTGAGGGACGATGAGAGGTGTGGGAGAAGTAAGGAAGTCAATACACCTGAGTTGATTGGCCAAAATGTTAGGGTTAGGGTTACTATGTTGAGGTTTTAAGGGAGTTCAGGTAGAGATTCCGTCGGAAGAGGCCAGCACTCTTCAAATCGGGTTAGCGGCATTTCCACCGGGACAATGCACCAGTCCACAACTCCATCCTTGTCACAGACTATTTGACCAAGATGGGCATTAAGACAGTTCCGCACCGTCCCTATAGTCCAGACCTTGCTCCCTGTGACTTTTGGTTATTCCCTAAGTTCACATGCTGTCGTTATGAGACAACTGAGTAGATGAAAGAGGCTGTGATTGACACGCTCACACAAGAGGACTTCCATGGGGCCTTGCCGAAGTTGTTGGAACGGCACAAGTGCATTGCAGCCGGAGAAGATTATTTCAAAGGGAGTAGAGTTTCATGTGTGTACTATCAATAAAAGTCCGCATATAGTTTTGAGGTAGAGGAAATGACCATTGAACTTTATTTGAACAATAGTTAATTTTGGATGTATTTTCAGCGCGGGAATAGATTTGGGTTTTGTGAAGATATGTCTATAATATAGTTACTTTACGTCACCAGTTAGATGGGGTTTCAACTGCGAAGAGGAAGGACCGACATATTGAGTTGGTTGGTTGGTTGGTTGTTTGGGTTTTATGGCATATCAACCTTTGAAGGTCATTCAACACCAAATTCTGTCTATATATACATACATATTCAACCAAAGATTTCAAAACGAATATTAAGGTAGGTAGGATTTTCTATTAGCAGGATTTCATTTGTTTGCACAAGATTAACCAGTTTTAAGTTGTCATATTTTTTGGTAAAACTCTGTCTCTCACAAGAAGGACAGAATGTCATCTATTTTGACGTTCTCAAACAGATCGGCTAAGTTATTTACTTTGAAAAGTCGCTTTCTGATAACAGCAAAAGTTTTGCATTCTATAAGAATGTGTTTAACCGTGCAAGTTGTCTGGCAGGTTAAACACTGTGGTTGTGGTTCCTGTTTCAAAATGAAAGAGTGAGTAAGCCTTGTATGACCAATTCGCAATCGGGATATAACAACTAGTTCTCTTCTTGATTTTCTCGATGCTGGTCTCCACTCTCCCAAGGTTGGCTGAATTTGGAAGAGTTTATTGTGGATGTTATTGAGAGAGGCAGAGAACACACGTAATTACGATAGCAATCGGCCAAGATACACTCCGTATCATCATATAAGCGTCTGCGAGTCAACTCACATACGTATGCACCCATTAGTGAATAACTGCAGCAGTCAACTTCGTCGCTAACGTTAACTTAAGACCGACACACATATAGCCAGATCAAAAGCTGTATTCTGTTTTCTACAACTATGAATGCCATACAACAGTTGATTGTATTTCACTTGAATAACTGTTATCAAACTAATTATATTTAATCAAATGACATCAATGTTTTTTTTCCGGAGAATCGTCCGACTTATCCTGTTCAGAATATTCGTCACCAGAGGCGATTATCAGATGGTAAAACACCCGTTTCCTTGGCCTGTAAGAATCACAACATTTTGAATATCAAGCAAGGCGATCAACTGCTGAAATGTGCCTTCGAGACAGATTCAAATTGTAAATAACCCATCATTTCGACAGCTGTGTAAAAAGTGAAATTTCCCTCGGGGTTCAAACTGAGCTACGGGTCGATCAGGAATACAATTAGTTTGGAGTGGAGAGGGCTGAGTTTATAAGTGTATCCATTTCATTCTGCCCACTCTTTCCAGTTTTGAGTAGAGTGTTTCTGTTCAATGCAAGTCTTTTCAATACCAAAGATGCTCTTTCCATATAATTGACGTCTCCCTTATTCTGAACACAGCGTTTCTGTTTCATGTACGTCTCTCCAATAAGAAAGACGCTGGTTTCACACTATTTACAGCTCTCCTTGTTAACACACCTGCTCAAGCCAAATCTGCGTAGCATAGCCGGGAGCAAACAGCAAGATGCATCTGTCTCTACCTGAACTCAAGTAAATCAAAGTTCATGCTTTCTAATCAAGATGGTGCCATATCCTTATTAAATGGCAAGCTTCTGAAATTAGTTGACCAGTCAACATACCTCGAGAGCAATATAACATCTACGGAAAGCGATGCGTACCAATAAAGCATGTATCATTACTATCATATCATCGACCATATATGATCTATCCAAATTTTGATAAAATAAAAAAAGAAAATCTCCCAGAAGTAACCATATTAATACTACTGTAGTAAGATGAGACCGTACTCGGAGGTGACCATAAGCGCCCTCCTCTACACCTCGGTGTAGAGGAGGGCGCTACTTTTTTCCCTGTATTGCTCCACTTTACCCTTGATAGGTACCTTATAATGCTGAGCGTTAAGCAAAGAAGTACCATTTTTAAAGTCTTTGGTATGACCCGACCGGGGTTTGAACCTCGGTCTCCCGGACCATTGGCGAACACTCTACTCATTTGGCCAATTTCGTATCACTTTGAATATTCGAACTATTGTATACGTCTTGATTAATTTACTCACAACGTTTACTCGAAAGGGTTGATGTTGGTTGGTTGGGAGAGGTTGTTGTATAGTCATTTACACGTTCATGCTGCATCACAACGACACAACAACAAAGACAGATGCATGAAGGATAACGCAGGAAGGAAGACACATGAAGAAAGGAAGCAGGAAGACTTCTTTACAAAAATATTCACCTCTCACTTTATTGCAAGGTTCGAAAGGGTTGTTCAAGGTTTGCATGTGAGAGGGTGCTGGAGACCGAACATAAACTTCATATTTTGACCCCACTGTTATGACCGTCACGTTGAGTCTTTCTTGTTCTCTCTAGATGAGAGGTCTTTAGGGTCCACTGCTGGATGCTGGCTTTCTTTACTGCATCTTAGCATCTTCTCTGGACCCCAGCTCATCAGGGCTTCACGCCCCATCAGCCTGGTGTGGCTTTCCTTACCACATCTCGTCTCTAACTCTCTGGAAGTCTGCTGGCAACTGCTCTGGGACCCAAACTCAACTCAATTATATAATAATTCAACGCCCACACGATCGCCCAATGGATCTTTGAAATCGAATGTTTAATCGTCATCAAGCGGAAATAACTGTCATGCAGTTCAGAGGTTACTCTCTTCCGGTGCATCCCTGTAGTGGCACAATGGGACCTTCACCTTGTCCCATATCATAAGCCTTAATCTGCCCACGTGATCTCTTTCGATTACTGGCCATTGGAATGTGTCACTTCCTTCCGGTGTATCACCTTGGAATAGCATTTTTGGGCCGGGGCGAGGGTCAAAATATAACAAGGTGACTGGAGACAAGGACGGACTGTTATTTTGACCCAAGTTCTTCTGACCATAGTAGCACCCTTCTTTATCTTGGCTGTGGTTGCTCAACCGTGGGTCACCGAGGGCACAAAGCTCTTTGTCTGCCGCTGGCTCTCAATTCGGCATCTTGTCCCCCAACTGGCTCCAATTCCAACTCCAACTGACTAAAGCCGTCTGTGTCCTGGTTATATTTTAGTTTGACGTCCACCTGCTTCCGCTGTTCTTCCGCTTATTTACACGGGTGCATCTCTTGATTGACGGCTCGGTCGTGGGTCAATATGTTGTAAGTCAACCAAGACATGCTGGTGAATTAAGGACTCCCACACATGGACATATTTGCATTTTCCAGAGCGCTAAATACCCTTGGGTAATCTATGAATATGAATCTGTGCGTCCTTCGAGGCAGGATTTTTTATAGTGGGGATTTAGGAGAGGGGAAGTTCAGGAATGAGCCGAAATGTGCCCTGCAGGACAATTCTAATCACAAAGTACAATGTAAACGATGCTAACCTTTGCTAAGTTTCCCGACACATATGTCAGGTGAATTTGCTGGTCATAGATTCACTTGACCCAAAGGCCTAGTGCAATGTGAATCAATGCTTGTCATGGATATCCAACCCAGCACATATACCAGGCGGCCCAGCAAAGGCCGATAACTCTAGGAGCAAACTTCTTTGACCGGTAAGTATCCCTCTTTTTTCCCTTGGGAAAGGTATGAATCCAATTTTACTTCCAGTTAAGGGTAAAATTGTAGGACAGACTGGGCATTTTAGCCTTGGTGTGGCAACCGATCTAGGAGAAGGAAAAACTCTGAATTCAAACCAGAGAAACTCTGCTTAATACACTGATACGTCATTGTTGGCCAACGAGAAAAAAAACTTACATTTATCAACTCTGGGTGCCTTGGGTAGTGTAATGGTTATCAAGTTAGACTAGCAAACCTTCACGAATGAGTTCGAGTCTCATTGGGTGCTCCATTCATTAGTCCTTGTGCCTTATCTAAGCAAAAGTTTTAGTAAATTACTATAAGTACGCCTCGGGTAGTCTAATGGTTAGCAAGCTAGACTAGCAAACCTGCAAGAGTGATTTCGAGTCTCATTGGGTGCCCTATTCACTCGGCCTAGTGTTGTATAGCCACATACAACTATACGTATATATATACAACTATATAAGGAAACAAAGTCAACATAATATACTAACTTCAATGAACGAACGAACTCACTTCTTTATAAAAATATACCTCTCACACTTGATTCTCGAAAGGGTTGCGAAAGGGTTGATGTTGGTTATGTGTGAGAGGTGAGTTGGAGATGGGGACAGACTGCAACATATTGACCCAAAGTTCTTCTCACGGCCATAGCAGCACTTCTTCCTCATCTTGGCTGGGCTGCTCAAACGTGGGTCGCTGAGTGCCCAAGCCCTCTGTTTGGAGCTGGTTCTCACTCCGCAGGCATCCTATCTCAAACTTCGACAGGGACTGAACTGACTGCCTCGAACTGACTCACCCAAGCCGTCTGTGGCACCTAGTTATATAATTGCTCGACACCCACCAGCTTCCTGTGGGCGTACGCATCTGCACCGAATTCAACCACGTCCACAGGTCAAGGTGATATTCCAACATCCTCGATCGGATGCACCTGGGTCGCCGTTCTTCTGCTTATTTACACAGGTGCATCTCTTGATTGACGGCTCAGTTGAGGGTCAATATGTTACACTAGTGCTACATCTAAGCAAAAATCTTTGTAGATTACCACATTCATCAGTTCTGTACGGACACTGGGTGCCGTCTAGTTTCCAGTGTTAGACTCGTTTTTCTAATTGTGAATAGAATGATGTTCTTGATGTTGGTTTTTTTAAACTGAAGAACCAGTCAGTGGAAATTTTCATTTAAAAGAACTTGTTAACGACTTGCACTTTTTATGGTCGTTTTGTTACTTAAATTAAATTAGTTTAAATTAAATTACATTAAATTAATTTCGCTTTTTTTAAATAGTCGTTTTACCGACATTTTTTCCCTTAATCCTGTTCTCATAAAGATGTCTGTTTGGAGATCAACAATATCTTTATTAGGGCAATCTATTTTACGAAAAGAGCTTCCATCTTATTTTCACTTTAATTTTTTTTAAACAGATGGAGTTGCAGAATTAAAAGGAAAAACAATGCAGTCTAAAAATTGATTCTAAAATACGGTTGTATTGAACTTTTTAAATGGTGGACTAATTCTGTTATCTAAAATTCTGAAAAAAAAGGTATTCAAATTATTCTTGCCCAATCGGCTGAGAGGGTAGAATGCACCGATTGCAAGGGGCAAGACTCTCTCTCCAACGAGTGTCCTGTTATGACACTAAGCAACCTGATGGTAAGGCTCCAGTAATGCTGGAGCTTTGGGGAATGCAGAGTGTTCCTAGGTCTACTCTGACCAAGAGTCGTTGCATCTGATAGGGCCCTATCAATGGTTCAAATAGAACTAAACTGCGTACTTATGCAAAACTGAATTATCTGAAATAAAACCGTTTTTATATTTAAACTATGTACTTATGCTAAAGTCAATTGCTCGAAATAGAAGTGTTTTGACATTAAAACTCTACTTAAGCTAAACTGAATTGTTCGAAATGGAACTGCTTTGACATTTAACTGTGTGTAAACAAAAACTATACTTATACTGAATTGTTTGAATTAGAATTGTTTGACTAAACTGAATAGCTTGAAATAGAAATATTTTTGACAATTAAACTGTGTACTTATGTTAAACTGAATTCTTTCAAATAGAACTGATTATTTGTATAAAGATGGATTTGGCATTAAATAACCTACAACGGTTAATATTCCAAATATCAAATTATTCTACTCTTCTTTTTGACGAGTATCAATATAATTGCTGAGTCGTTTCATTATACCACCCATTATTCAGACGATCACCCGATCATTGGAGCTTAGAATACGCTGACTGAAGCTCTCCGAAAAAGGGGTGTCCTAAGCATTATACGAAACATCTGTAAAGGTTACGGTTTGGGGGATATGGGGGTTTAAAATACCCCTTCATTTCCATTACTCCCAGGTCCACGTTGCGCTAAAGTAGTAGTAACTGGTGGAAAACAGTAGTGGTAAAATTTAACCTGTACCTAAGTGAATCAGTGACTTCATACATTTAACCCTTAGGGTTATTTATTGCCAAAGCCACCCTGGTGGAAAAAAGGACTGGTAAAAGTTAACCTATAGCTAGAAGAATCAGTGACTCATTATCTGTAGGTTATTTAATGCCAGAGTCATACTGTTGGTAAAATAGCAGTGGTAAAATTTAAACTATATAGAGGAGAATAAGTGGCTTCTTTACATGTGGGTTATTTAATGCCAAAGCCATACTGTTGGTAAAATAATTGTGGTAAAATTAAACCTATAGCTAGGAAAATAAGTGACTTCATTACCTGTGGGTTATTTAATGCCAAAGCCATACTGTTGGTAAAAAAGTAGTGGTAAAATTCAACCTATAGCTAGGAAAATAGGTAACTTCATTATCTGTGGGTTATTTAATGCCAAATCCATACTATTGGTAAAAAGGTAGTGGTAAAAGTTAACCTATAGCTAGGAGAATCAGTGACTTCATTATCTGTAGGTTATTTAACCCCAAAGCCATACTGTTGGTAAAATAGTAGTGGTAAAAGTTAACCTATAGCTAGGAAAATAGGTGACTTCATTACCTGTGGGTTATTTAATGCCAAAGCCATACTGTTGGTAAAATAGTAGTGGTAAAATTCAACCTATAGCTAGGAAAATAGGTGACTTCATTACCTGTGGGTTATTTAATACCAAAGCCATATTATTGGTAAAATAGTAGTGGTAAAAGTTAACGTATAGCTATGAAAATAGGTGATTTCATTACTTATGGGTTATTCAATGCCAAAGCCATACTGTTGGTAAAATAGCAGTGCTAAAATTTAACTTATAGCTAGGAGAATAAATGGCTTCTTTACAAGTGGGTCATTTAATGCCCTAGCCATCCTGGTGGTAAAACAGTAGTGGTAAAATTAAACCTATAGTTAAGAAAATAAGTGGCTTCATTACCTGTAGGTTATTTGATGCCAAAGCCATCCTGGAGGTAAAACAGTCATAGTAAAATTTATCGAATAGCTAGGAGAATAAGTGACTTTAATACCTGTGGGTTATTCAATACTAAAGCCATGCTGGTGGTAAAACAGTAGTGGTAAAATTTAACCTATAACTGGGGAATAAGGGGTTTCATACATTAAATTTTGTGGGTTATTTAATGCCAATGCCTTCGTTATAAAAGAGCAGCAATAGTATTGTCTAACATCTCACAAGCATGAAGGGGTTAATAACTTTTCCAAAGGGCATTAGTCCTAAAGTAAACGCAAGAGCACAACTAGAGTTCGAACTCAATTGCTAGGTTATCGCAGTCAAGTATGTAGCCACAACACCACGGAAACTAACTGGATATGCTTGTTAGGTAGTATTTACAGTCGATACAGTCAGCTTATTTCAAAGCTCATTGATAAAAGTAGGTTTATGAAAGGATAATCATCAGTATTTTTTTCTGACTATACCTTGAAGCATTACATTTAGGCATAGCATAACATAGATTGAGGAGTCTAATATTCTCAGTCGTTTTGAAAATTCTTCGATTCAACCAGAAATACATATTTCGTTTTTAATAAACAATTTCATGTCCTGTGGAAAAAAATGATATACAAAAATGCAATGAACTGAAATTTAAAATAAATAAATAAATAAATTATTCATTGAGATATTCTGGGCACGTTTCTCGAACACGTTTATCAGAAACAGAAAATAACTTATTGATTTCTCTTACGCTGTAGTCACCGACAAGGATTTTTTTTTTTTTTTTTTTTTTTTTTGTGGAGGGAGTGTTATTTTTTAATACTCAAATAAAATGAAAATATTGGAATAGGTCACTCTGTTCGCTGCCTTCTTTAAAATGACAACTAACATTAATAATCTTAATCTTTAATATTTCAAGAAAATGTCCACGTTTCAAGAATTACAAATTTGACCGGATATTGATTCCGTGATCACGCATGCGCATATGCGTGTTCTAAAATCTCTATTAGATTAAAAAGTTTTATGATAAATAAAACAATTTGTATTCGATTTATTGGTTGATTGATTGATTTTAACGGCATGTCAAGCCGTCTAGAATTATTTTATGCCAAGAGCATTTATTGTGCGTTCTTATTTACATTCCTTGTAGAGCTGTTTCTTGACTGTTTTTCTTTTTTGACGCGGTCCAACCGATAACGAATAATTCTTATATAGATCTATTTGACTTTTAGATGGGATCCTAGCAGATACTACCAATACAAGCCAGAGCGGACCTGGGAGTAATTGCAACGTAGGGGTATTCCATAATCCACAGATATTCAATAATAGAGCCTTATCTTAAATGTAGTTTTTTGTCATACCCAGATTATCCCCTTTTGGGGGAGATCTATTCCTTTGCACGGGACACTTACAGTCGGCATATTCTAAATTTCGCTTTGATAGCTGTACGACTAAATGCAATTTGGATTCCATAAAAGCATTAAAAATAGTCAAAATCGATTTTTTTAAAAATTCAAGTAAACTTCTATCTGTCAATGATTGCACACGAATGTAATTAAATGAGACTTTTTTTTCATGTTAAATGAGAAAATATTATTAGAAAAATTATTAAACAAGATTTATTAAAACAACGTTTCAATAATCTTCATCCTATTCCTATCTATCTATCTATCTATCTATCAATCTATGTCTTTTCATATCTATCTATCTATCTATCTATCTATGTCTTTTCATATGTATGTATGTATATATGTATGTATGTATGTATGTATGTATCTATCTATCTATGTCTTTTCATATCTATCTATCTATCTATCTATCTATCTATGTCTTTTCATATGTATGTATGTATATATGTATGTATGTATGTATGTATGTATCTATCTATCTATCTATCTATGTCTTTTCATATCTATCTATCAATCTATCTATGTCTTTTCATATGTATGTATGTATGTATGTATGTATGTATGTATGTATCTATCTATCTATCTATCTATCTATGTTCATCTATCATTCTCTCCCACTATTTAAATATAAGTTTGCGTGTACGTGTGGGTGTGTGCGTCTGTGTTTGTGTCTCAATTTCTTCATATCTATCTATCTATCTATCTATCTATCTATCTATCTATCTATTCCATCATATTCCTTCATATCTCTCTATCTATCTCATCCTATTCAAACCTATTGATCTATCTGTCTGCCTGTCTGTCTGTCTCATCTGATTATGACATATCTATCAATCTATGTATTGATCATTATTCACAAACATTTTCATTGAACAAGGAAATATGGTTTTAACATGTATAGAGGACCTGTAGCGCAACAACAAAAGGATTTGCGTTTAAATATTTCTAACATATCAACATGACTTTTTATGGCTCTTGTTAGTCTGGAAAAACAATGGATCGTGATTATGAATATAAACAAGGTTGTATCAAAGACTGGGCTGCAGTTGTTCATGCAGCAGGTCTCCCTTGTTCCTAACACTAAGTGAAGAGTAACGATCTATATAATTTGGCGTAGAGTCACCACAGGAGTGGACGTAATGAAGTTAAATGAGGTGTGGACTTACGGCCTCCAGATCGTGATATAGCCTTTTTACCACATTCAGCCATCCAATGACATTTGTAAAAAAAATTGAATTTGAAGTTTCCCGTCTTTTATACAGGTTACTCTTACTGGAATTAGAAAGCCTAGAATACCCTACTATTTATCCATAGCTGGTAGGGTGTGGAGATTTGGGTTCATGCCTTTCTTAGAATTTGAACTTGCCGATTTCCCTGTCGGTTAGGTTTAAAATATTTTGACAGTATCGCCCAGTAAAGGACTCAGACCAATTCTAAAAGAGGAGTGTCCTGGATATGACATTGAACTGTGTCTGATGGTGATGCTTCAGTTCTAGCCATCTGAGGAATGTGGAATACTCATTATTTTCAATGGGATTACTTTCCCATTACTCCCAGGTCCACTGTGACCCGAAGTTGTTGAAAGGTCCCATCAGTAGGTCGAATAGATGTTTGAAAATTATTCCTGTTCGTTAAGACAATATACAATAAAAATATGAATATAAATACAATTCCCTAACCTTTATTTTCTACGTTGTGAGAGCTTTTCACTCCCATCAGTCGGCACCCAACTCCTCATTTCACTTCGTCTCTCTCCCTATCGATCGACTGGGGCTGTAGAATATACTTATTGTATATCTTCAGAGGGTTAAGATCTCCCGCCAATGAGTGTCTTGGATATGACTCTAAACTACGTCTGATGGTGAGGCTCTTGTCCTGGAGCTTTGAAGAATGTGTAGTACCCATCCATTGCTATTACTCCCAGGTCCACACTGACCCGTTGTGGTAGTCTGTTAGAGTCTCATCTATGGGTGAAATAAATGCTCTCTTTTCAGTAGCTACAACCCCTAGGTGTTGGGGAGGATGCTACTTCTTACTCTGGATTGCTCCAGTTTACCCTTGATCCATAGATATGAGTGTTAAGCAAGGAGGTATCAAGTACCATTTTTGGAGTCTCGACCTGGAATTGAACCACGGTCTTTAATTATTCACTATACTTGAAACTATTTGAGAGTGAGCAAACGACTTGAATGTTGAATAGAATTATTAGTGTTAGCTTGCAATAGTTGAAATCATTTAACTGAGTGCAAACGAACGAGCTCTGGGTCGTTTTAAAATGTTACCGATAAACTAAGTAAGCAAAGTCACGTTGGCGACCGTAGTGGAGAGCAAACAGAAGGCTCCCTTTTCTATAGCTACTACACCGAGGTATAAGGGAGAGCACTACTCTTTTCTCTGGATTGTTCCACTTTACCTTTGATCATCATCATGTCGTGCTGCCAGCACGGATATCCCTCGCCACTTCTCACTATCGTTCATCGCCTCTGGCATGTCTTCAGGGCTACATCCCGTATCCTCACAGAGCTGCTGTATGTATGTTCGAGCTGGTCGTCCTGCTTTTGCTCGGCCATATGTGGGGGTCCATCGTACCTTATATTGCTGAGTGTTAACCAAGGATGTATCAAATACCATTTTTAAAATCTTTGGTATGATGCGATGTGGGATTAAAGCCAAGTCTCCCTGACCATTGGCGAACACTCTACCTACTAGGCCAATGAGCCAGTTACTTTTAATTATCACTCGTCTGACCTGAACAGAGAATCAGAAAGAGCAAGATGGAGCTTTCAAATGCTCACTTGTTAACTGAAGAATTTCTGACTCTAGAACCGCTGACTAAAACTATTCAATAAGAACTGTTGTCTCAGATTGACCTCGAGTTCAACAGCCGTCCATCATACCAGTTGACACATTTCTATTTTTCCACTCATGATTTAACTTGAATGCACACTATTTGTCCAAAAAATCGTAACGGTCTATTATTTAACCGTTACGCTGGACATTCCTGAAAATCTTTTACTTTCATTCAACCAAATCAGAACGAGGTGTGTCCTCGTAGCGTAATGGTTAAAGCGGAATTGTAGTGAGCGAGTTCGAACTTCAGTCACACTATTACATTTACTTTCGGACAAATACCCTTTGGAAAGATATGAACGCCTCTTAGTCTCCAAGCTAAGGGTTGAATAGTAACACTACAGTTCTTCTAGAAGGGTGGCTTTGGCATTAAATAATCCACAAAAGTTGATATGCTGTTAAAAAGAAAGAAACCAAACTAGAATGTTACAAGACGCCAAAGGCTGCGTGTAACGTTACCTGACCGACTTGGTGCCATCTCGAACATAAACAGACGTTACACTTCTCAAATACCTGATGAACTCGTTACTTCTTTTAATACAAAAAGTTTATTTCTGACCGCAAAATTTTCATGACAATCAGACGCGAAAACCGAGAGAAACAAAGTAAAAGGTATAACTTGTGTCATAGAAACGCGAAACAAACAAACGAAAACACTCGACTTTGATTCCTTTGCACTTTTCCCCACCTCCAACGCCCCAGAGGGCTCACAACTGATCGTCTCTGTCTTTAAGCTCTGAACTATGAACTGCCCCTACTGAAATAAAAATTCTGCTTATAAAATATATCTTAATTATTTAATTCTCTAATGATATAAGGACACGTGTCCTTAACTCTTACGCGTGACGTCATCACCCAAGCCAGCCGACAAGGCCCCATAGAAGTCCTCTTGTGTCAGCGAGTCAATGACCTTCGTCGCAGCCTCTTTCATCACCTCAGTTGTCTAATAACGACAGCCTCTAGGGTTAGGGAATAACCAAATGTCACAGGGAGCAAGGTCTGGACTATAGGGAGGTTGACGAACTGTCTTGATGCTCATCTTGGTCAAATACTCTGTGACAAGGATGAAGTTGTGGACAGTGCATTGTCCTGCTGGAAATGCCACTGACCCGATTAGAAGAGTACTGACCTCTACCGACGGAATCTCTTCCTGAAAAACCTCAACTTGTAACTCTAACTCTCCCCCTAACCGTTTGGCCAATCTTCCTTACTCCTCCCACGCCACTCATCACCCCTCACAAACTCCCTGCCTTCCTTGAATCTCTTATGCCACTCAAAGACTGATGATCGATCCATGCTAGATGGTCGAAAAGCAGTCTGAAGCATTCTACACGTTTCTTTGGCATTTTTTCCAAGTTTAAAACAGAATTTTATTGCATATCGTTCTTTTAAAGTGTCAGATTGCATTTTTGAATTTCACCAGCAGTGACAGTCAGGCTTTAGTATGGTGTATTCCAATTTTACACTACGACAATTTTAAATGCCTGTACAAAAAAGTCTGGAAACTTATTGAATGTACCACGTATTTTTGGTGGGGTCTTAACTCTTTGCTGGGGATGTTGCCAGCGTTTTCTAAACACCGACAGTCGGTGAGGGAATTGAAGCTTGTATTTATTTTTTTTGTCACAAATACACCAAATTTTATTTTTCGTCATAAAAACTCTTACTCAATGTAATCCGATTCAACCAACGATGCATCAAGTCGATATACGACACAAGGCTGTTTTATCGTGGGGAGCCACGCGTAGCAATACCCAGCACAAACAGTTACAGACGCAAACTAAACCGATGACACAGCGCTTCTGACAAATACACCCGCCCAAGTTGAAACTCTGGTACATAGTCTGGAACGGACAGCTACAGCCATAGACCTCCATGTCAACGCAAACAAGACGGAATACATATGCTTTAATCAAAGAGGCAACATCTCCACACAAAACAGTAGTTCTCTGAATCTAGTAAACAAGTTCACCTACCAAGGAAGCAGTATCTCATCAACTGTGAGAGACATCAACACACGACTAACGAAGGCATGGGCACCGATCGATTGGCTATCGTTCATATGGAAGTCAGACCTGACCGATAGAATGAAACGCAGCTTTTTCCAAGCCGCGACCGTGTCGATACTGCTATATGGATGCACTACATACACGCTAACTAAACGTATGGAGAAAAAGCTTGACGGCAATTACATAAGAATGCTTCGAGCAATATTGAACAAGTCCTGTAGGCAACACCCCACAAAGCAGCAGCTGTACGGCCACATACCAACCATCACGAAAACTCTCAAAGTTAGACGAACCGGACACGCAGGTTACTGCTGAAGAAGTAGGGACGAGCTCATAAGTGACGTACTCTTGTGGACTCCTTCACATGGACGAGTAAAGGCAGGGCGACCAGCTAGAACCTACATACAGCAGCATTGTACCGATGCAGGATGTTGCTTGGAAGACCCTCTTCCCCGACCTGGGAGCGATGGACAATAATGGGTGGCGTGAGAGGGCCAGGGAGATCTGTGCTGATGACCCGTCAGGATGATGATGATGACGTAGCTATTTTAAAAATGCTTGATTCCTGCGGCATTCCCCATGTTGGGGTGCCCCAGGCATCAAGCTATGAACCCAGCCCTACAAAGCAAGTATTGCCTCTAGTGACGCCTCTCTGGGATCTGGCGATGAACGTTCACCCACCTGGCACGAATACCAAGTGATCCTGCCTTGTAGCAAGCAGAATGGTAAGGTAATCAATCAAGGTAATCTATTAATAATTTTAAATTTCTTCAAATCATTTAGGATAATTATCTAGTGGTGATAGACGGTTGTAATCTTGCTATTTTGGTCAGCCATACTATAAAATGAGAAAACGTTCCTAAGAATTCCCAAGAATTCATAGCTGATTTTGCACGGATGATGACTAGATTTCCGGTATTTGTGGTTATGAACATGTTTATACATCAAAAAGCGCATTTTTGTTGAAAAATACTAAGAAAAAAAGTGGGTAGAGTGTACGCTAATGGTCCGGGAGACCTGGGTTCAATCCCAGGTCGCGTCATATCAAAGACTTTAAAAATGGTATTTGATACCTCCTGGCTTAACACTTAGCAGTATAAGGTATTATCGAGGGTAAAGTGGAGCAATCCAGGTAAAGTAGTAGTGCCTTCCCCTACACCTCGGTGTAGTAGCTATTGAAAAGGGAGCCTTCAGGTCGCCCTCGACTACGGTCGCCAACTTTTCTCACCTACTCCGAGATCTAATTTTTATCCGAGTAAATGACGAAATAAGTCTTCCATTTAAAAAAACAACAACAAAAAACAAAAACAAATTCATCTACTGCACGGATTCCTATCCCCCTCCTCTCTCTCTCTCTCTCTCTCTCTCTCTCTCTCTCTCTCTCCGTACCTATTACTAATCGCTCTAAGTCCTTTAGACGTGGTCCAGTGTCTCCACAGAATTGTAATGTTTGCTGGTTGATCAACACTGCTATGTCAATGTGTAGAAATCCATAAGATAATGTCGACTATGAGTTTGTTCCTACCCCATCAGCTCGATCTAATATGTCTTGCTCGTTTTAAAGAGATAGTTTCGAGATAGGACGTAAGTGGCCGCAGAGCTGCTGTTTTGTAGGGTGCTGCTTTTAGGATTTGCTCAAAACACCATCCTACATCCTTGTGTATTCCCCAAAGCCCCAGCATTACTGAAACCTCGCTATTAGATTGTTTAGTGTCATATCAGGACACTCATGGGGTGGGGTGGGGGAAGAAGCGGAAGATCCTTTGGTAGGTATCACTTAAATAAAAATAGAGACAGTGGGTAACAGCACAACTTCAAAACAGCAAATCAGATTCGAGCAGACATTAACAGCAGAATTTACAAATTTCAACACTTGCCCAGTCGGCTGGGGCTGTATAATACACTGACTGCACCTCTGCAGAGGGGTAACCCCCCCTCATGAGTGTCCTGTATACGACACTAAACAATCTGATCTGGAGCTTTGGGGAATGCGGAGTACCCCTTCATTACCATCGCTCCCAGGTCCACTCTGGCCTGGAGTGGTAGCACCTGATAGAGCCCTATCTATGGGTTAAATAGAACTAATAGCATACTTATGCTAAAATGAATTGTTTGAGTAAACTGAATAGCTTGAAATAGAAATGTTTTTGACAATTAAACCGTACTTACATCTAAACTGCGTGCTTATGCTTAACTGAATTATTTCAAATAGAACTGTTTTTTGACATTAAAATTGTATCTACACTTAACTGAATTGTTACATAAAACTGCTTGAATAGTTTGAAATAGAAATGTTTTTGACAATTAAACTGTACTTATGCTAAACGGAATTGTTTTAAATAGAATAGATTATTTACACAAAAATGGATTTGGAGTTAAATAACCTACAAAGGTTTATATGCCATAAAACCCAACAAACCAACCAAACCTAGAAGCCAAAAATTGTTTATATGTTTGGTTAGTGAATGATATTTATCGTCATCATCGTCGTCAAGGCATGCTGACATTATGGATTGCTTTGACTTACTCTTGCTCTCCGTCCCTATCGGCCATCATACTTGGTATACACGTCGGAAACAAGCCCGTTACCAAAATATTGCGACACTTTTGACTCAGTCTGATATTTCTTTCGAAATTCTTGGTTAAAGTATCACCAACAAAAAAGAAAAGAAAAGAAAAGAAAAAAAAAGAAAAAAAGTGATACTATAATGGTGCTTCTTTCAACACTGTCTTCTAAAGCGCCGAACTCTGTTGAAAAGAGAAAATTCTAAATTGCCGTAAGCAGGTGAATTGAATAAAATCCAAGAAAGAATGGCGAGAGGAAGTTAATTTGGAGTTACACAATATTCTAGGCACAGCTGCATCACCTCGGGGTATAAGATCCCAATTCTAGAATTTTCCTTGGAGTATTTTTGAATAGGTTTCATCGAATTTCCTTTGCCCTACCCAGTAAGGTCCTCAATGTCTCAGTGAATCATTCAGTTTTTGACCAACACCTGAAAGACCATTTTTTTTTTCTGTGATTGTTGTTGTTGTCTGGGGTGTATTATAAGGGCGGAGATTTTTCAAAGCGCCGAAGGGACTAAATATAACGATGTCTTCAGAAAGCACTCGAAAAGGTAGATATAAAGAGACATAGATAGATTGATAGATAGATTGATAGATAGGCAGAGAATTACTTATATATATATATATATATATATACGAAGATCATTAAATAAGTTTCCAGACATTTTTCGTATGGGCACTTTTATTGATAGTACACACATGAAACTCTAGTACCTTTCGAATTAATCTCCTCCGGCTGCAATGCACTTATTGTACCGTTCAAACAACTTCTGCAAGGCCCCATGGAAGTCGTCTTGTGTGACCGTGTCAATGCCCTTCCTCACAGCCTCTTTCATCACCTCAATTGTGTCATAACAACAGCCTCTGAGCTTAGGGAATAACCAAAAGTCACAGGGACCAAGGTCTAGACTATAGGGAGGGTGACGAACAGTCTTGATGCTCATCTTGGTCAAATAGTCTGTGACAAGGATGGAGTTGTGGACTGGTGTATTGTCCTGGTCAAAATGCCACTGACCCGATTTGAAGGGTGCTGGGCTCTTCCGACGGAAACTTTTGCTGAACGTCCTTAAAACCTCAACATAGTAACCCTAACCCAAACCCTTTGGTCAATCAACTCTGGTGTATTGACTTCCTTACACCTCTCACACCTCATCATCCCTCACAGACAACCTGGCTTCCTTGAATCTCTTATGTCACTCAAAAACTGATGATCGATCCATGCTAGATGTTTCGAAAAGCAGTCTGAAGCATTCCATACGTTTCTCAGGCATTTTTTCCAAGTTTAAAACAGAATCTTGTTGCATATCGTTCTTCTAAAGTGTCCTCACGTCCAGATTGGATTTTTGAAATTCACCAGCTGTGACAATCAGGCTTTAGTAGGGTATATTCAAATTCCTGTTGTAGCTGTTTATTTTAACCTCGAATCATAAGAATTTGTCAGTCTTCTCATAAGATGTATAGCAATAACATAGTGAATTTTCAAGAGTCTACGACAATTCTAAATGCTTGTACAAAAAAGTCTGGAAACTTATTGAAGGCACCACTTATCTCTCTATATATATATAAGAAAAACAAGTAGAAAAGTGTATCAAATCGAAACATCGACAACGGATTCAAAGATAATATTTCGTCTTTATATCAGAAAGACTTCATCAGAATGATAACTTTTTCTAAGACAGGTTATTTTATGCCAAAATCCTCTTTATACATATATATTAAATCTATATGATTTGGTTTGGTTGGCTTTTATGGCATATCAACCTTTGTAGGTTATTTAATGCCAAGTCCTCTTTATACATGTATATTAAATAAATAGGATTTAGTTTGGTTGGGTTTTATGGCATATCAACCATTATTGGTTATTTAATGCTAAATCCTCTTTATACATGTATATTAAATAAATAGGATTTAGTTTGGTTGGGTTTTATGGCATATCAACCTTTGTAGGTTATTTAATGCCAAGTCCTCTTTATACATGTATATTAAATAAATAGGATTTAGTTTGGTTGGGTTTTATGGCATATCAACCATTATTGGTTATTTAATGCTAAATCCTCTTTATACATGTATATTAAATAAATAGGATTTAGTTTGGTTGGGTTTTATGGCATATCAACCTTTGTAGGTTATTTAATGCCAAGTCCTCTTTATACATGTATATTAAATAAATAGGATTTAGTTTGGTTGGGTTTTATGGCATATCAACCTTTGTAGGTTATTTAATGCCAAGTCCTCTTTATACATATATATTAAATCTATATGATTTGGTTTGGTTAGGTTTTATGGCATATCAACCATTGTAGGTTATTTAATGCCAAAATCCTCTTTATACATATATATTAAATATGTAGGATTTGGTTTGGTTGGTTTTTATGGCATATCAACCATTGTTGGTTATTTAATGCCAAATTTTCTTTATAAATATATAGAAAATATATAGGATTTAGTTTGGTTGGGTTGTATGGTATGCAACCATTGTAAGTTATTTAATGCCAAATCCTCTTTATACATATATATTCAATATATATAATTTGGTTGGGTTGGGTTTTATGACATATCAACCATTTTAAGTTATTTAATGCTAAATCTATTTTATAAATATAAACAGTTCTATTTCAGAGAAATTCAGTTTAGTATACGAATAGTTTTTTGTATACACACCGTTAAATGTCAAAACAGTTCTATTTCAAACGATCCAGTTAAACAATCTTTTGATTGGAATGATAAATTTCATAAAAACTTGCTAGAGATGTGGGTATTCATAAGTGATAGATAGATAGAATAAAAAATAATGAAATGATAATTAATAATAAAAGATAAGATATATATAGCCTTATAACAAGTAGGAGCTATCCCAGTACTACACAGTTTTTATTACACTGTTTTTTTTTCTATATGTAAACAAAAACTTAGGAAGTGAATATTTAATTTATTTTTATTAAAGATCATTTGTTACATTAATAAAATATTTATTACATATTCATTCTTTACTCATAACGATTGACTTAACATTTGATATGTTAATTTCTTCTTAATATAAATAACACGAATTTTTCGATAATTTTAATAATTAGGATTAATTTTTGTAAACTAATATCAGCATTGATTTTTTATTTCCTGATAACACGAATCATATTATTTAATATTTATAAAACGCAATAGTTTCAACGGAAGTATGAATGCAGATTTTATCTATAATTTTAAATAAGTCACATACCACTATTCAATTTCCCGTATTAGGTATTTTAATTTTCAGTAGTATCTAAATTTTTTTGTTTTTGTTTTTTATAGGATTGTATAAACATTGCATTATATATATTTTTAAATAATCGATATATCTCCATCGTAAAAAAAATTTCTTGATTAAAAATATGAAAAAAATATATATAAAAAATTATTTTGATTTAAAAAATATTTCAATTAAATTTTTTTAAAATCTCCCATTCTTGGCAGAAGCAATATAAGAACACCCAAATAAGAATTTTCTTTCTACTACATCTGATGATGGTCATCACGACCAGAAATAAATTTATAATGACTCTAAAGAAGTGAATTTTTTCTTTTTCTTTCTATATAAAAAGATATTTTAGCTCTGCACGTTGAGTGTTGATGTATTTTTAATCCCTAATTAATTATATGTCGATAGCCGTTGACATTGAGTACTCAAATTCTATATACCCACCCTTTGGATTTCCTCCTTGGATTATATATATATATATATATATATATATCATCATGTCGTGCCGCCAGCACGGATATCACTGACCCTCTCTCGCCACTTCTCCCTATTGTTCATCGCCTCTGGCATGTATCCTCACATAGCTGCTGTATGTATGTTCGAGCTGGTCGTCCTGCTATTGCTCGGCCATATGAGGGGGTCCTGCATGTCTGTTTCGTCTAACTTGGATAGTTTTCGTGATGGGAGGTAGGTGGCCGTATAGTTGGTGCCTTTTGGGGTGTTGCCGCCAGGACTTGTTCAATATTGCAATATATATATATATATATATATATATATATATATATATATATATATATCATGTCACACTGCTAGCACGGATTTCTTTGATTCTTTCTCGCTATTCATATCTATCATCCATCGTTTTCAGCAGGTCTTCTAGACAACATCCTGTGTCCGTACAAAGCTGTTGTAGATAGGTTCTAGTTTGTCGTCCATCACTGGCATGTCTGTTTGAAGGGGTCCATAAGAGAACGTCGCTTATGAGTTCATCCTTACTTCTCCCGTAGACCCTGCATGTCTTGTTTCTCTTATTTGGATAGTTTTAGAGGTGGGAGGTAGGTGGCCGTATAGCTGCTGTTTTTCGGGGTGTTGCTTCCAGGATTTGTAGCATTCTTGCGGAATTCCCGCCAAGCTTTTTCTCTATACGCTTAGTCAGCATCCATGTAGTGCATCCATATATCAGTATAGACATGACGGCTGCTTGGAAAAAAGTGCGTTTTATTTTATCGGATAAGTTTGACTTCCATATGATCGATGGCAGCTCATGCTTTCGCTAGTGACATATTAATGTTATTTTCAGTAGATGAGATGCTGCTTCCGAGGTACGTGAACTTGTCTATTAATTTTAGAGAATCACCATTTAGTGTGGAGATGTCTTCTTTTTTATTAAAACATGTACTCCGTTTTGATTGCACTGACATGGAAGTCAACGCCACCTGCTGCCTGCTCCAGAATATGCAGTCGGGATTCGGCCTGGCCGTACAACTGGTTTTATAGGGACCTGTTTCCGGGATTTGTTAAAATAACCATGCCACAACCTTGTGTAGTTTATATCTAACCTTTTCTTCCAAGTAGTGCAACTATACAGATTATATATATATATATATATATATATATATCATTTCAAGAAAAAAACAATATTCGGTAATAAATTTATTTCCATTCTGTTAAGAGCATTGATATGAAACAAGAACTCTAAAATAATTTTTAACAGGACTTCATCTGATCCAATAAGAAAATGAAATAAATTACAACCAGATAGGAGGGATAGTCAAAGGAAAGAAGGAGAGGGAGAAACGAAATCCATCTCAGCTATATATAGCCTTAATCCATGTATGGCTTGTTCCGGTCCCTTTTCATTTCAGATTATGACAACTACAAAACCAATAAAATCAACAATTCTGCAATTCCAGTAATATATATCCACATCTTAACTATTTCTAACAAAATTATCAATTTTAATTCTAGTATGTCATCATTTTTTATCTGAAAGGTACCAAAACCCATGCCGTTAATAGTAAGTCTTCTCTAACCATGTTAAAATATCTATATTCATTTGATAAATTATCGTTAAAAATTATCTTTCACTATCAACTCAAATTTTCGACTAAAGTTTAAATTTATTACTATATCTACATCTAGCTATTAAATCACATCTCCGATTTAATAGGTTACCGGGATCAGGATACAACAGAATTTGTATCTTTTCTTCTGGGGTTAAACCCTTATTTTTCAATTTCCAAAATTACATATATATATATATATATATAGGGAGTCACAGTGGTACATTGGCTAACATCCTAAACGTGTAATCGTAGTAAGTGAGTTCAAACTTTAGATACTCAATTACGTTCCCTTTCTGACCAATACCCTTGGAAGAGGTATTACCCCAACCCCTTAAATACTACTGCTACTACTACTACTGTTCTTCTGCAAACATAGTTTTCGCGTTAAATAACCCACCAAGATTGATATGCCATTAGATATAGTAATAAATTTAAACTTTAGTCGAAAATTTGATCAAACGCACCACTAGTGGGTAGAGTGTTCGCCAATGAACCGGGGTTCAATCCCAATTCCAAAGACTCAAAAATGGTACTTGATACCGCCTTACATTAGCAGCTACAGATCAAGGTTAAAGTGGAACAATCAAGGGAAAGAAGTTATGCCCACTCCTACTGTAATATAATGGCCGAGGGATTTCGTTTTATGCCTTTGGGTTTAGTTAGGGTGAGAACCTTTTGGCTCAGAGCATGGGTTACGTAGGTGCAACATTAACGAAGGTGTTCACGCGCGCGCGAGGAGCGGACGGGTCACTCAGAGATGTCACTCAGAGATGTCACAGATGGGAAACGGGGCTAGAGAGTGCGAATGACATCACGCACCGGAAGCGCGCGGAGGATTTGGGGAATTTTGAAAAAGTCAGTTAGTTGAGTTGAGTTCTGCCACGGAAGAAGACGGTTGGCTTTCGCTTGCTCGCCGAAGCCAGGCCAGTGACCTTGTGGCGGATGTCGCACGAGATGGGGGCAGATGGAAAAGTCATCATAGAAAGATTTTGCATCTCTCTTCCTAATGTCGAAACCTTTAACTCAAAGGTAATAAAAGGTTTCGTACCTGAACTAAGAAGTCGTCACGTGTTTTCGTGTTTCGGGATTCCTATGTTCTATGTATATATGTTAAGAACATATATGTTATGAACCACGGTCGCCAATTTTACTTATATATATATATATATATATATATATATATATATATTATAAGAATGTTGGTTGTCACTAAATCACTTTGTGGGTATGTGCCGAACCAAGTGCAATATAATATGGAGAGTGTTCAATATCTACGATAGAGCTATTATATAATGATAAATAATAAATATATATTAGATATATATATATATTTGATTCATGGAAAATAGTCTGCGACCCTGGGTTTCATGGAGAAGATCTTCTTAACTGCCTGATGATTGTTGTTTTGCAAAAAACTCCATGAAACCCATTATCTCATATATATATATATGTATGTGTGTGTGTGTGTTTGTTATGTAACATTGATTTTTCTATATAGGTAGATTCGGATGATCATTTTATAAAAATAAAAGTCTGAAGCGTCTCTCTTGATGGGAGAAATTTGAATATACAATAGGTGAGATTAAATCGGACGTAAGAATTATTGCAAATCGATTTTCATATATTGAACTGCAGCCATCTTTTTCGATCTGAAAAGCCAATCCATTCAAAATTGTCGAACACCTTCGGGAAATAAAAGGCAATTAGCTTCTAGTCCATGACGCACTTCTACTGGCTTTGTTCGAGGGATATTTGTAGATATTTACAAGTATATTCATAAGAATGATATAGTGGCAAAAAAGGAGTATTGGTCAAATGAAATTCTTTGATTGAACGGTATTAGTTACTGTGACTTCGATTGCCATATTTTAACATTCCATAAGTTCTTGGATTCTTATTCTTACAAAAGGTTAGCCATCGGCGTCGTTACAATTTGCTCAAAACTTTTCTTTTTCGAGTAAGGTGACAGTTGGTCAGTCTCGATTCTAAATAAATCTTATATGAAAATGTTCACTTAGCTTAGCATGGTACAAGGCTCAATGGAAAGGAGGAATGGATGTTGCTTCAGTTTTCCAAATGAAGAAATTATTCTGATGCGAATTGATTGATTTTTACACCACATCAACCTGTCTAGAGTTATTTCATGCCTAAAGGTTAAGGAATCGTATTCATTGTACATTTATATTTACATATTTGTGTAGCCGTTTTTAAAACTTGTTTTTTTTTTTGCACACAGTTGTATGGTTTAAAAAATTGGTTGATATTAACGGCATTTCAAGCCGTCTAGGGTTATTTTTGCCGGAAAGGAAAAGCATTCCTAATTACATTTTTGTAACATTAGCTGTTTACATAAATCAGTCGATCAATCATTACAAAATAATTTTTCGGTTTCTTCGTTTAATGGCATATCAATCTTTGTAGGTTATTTAATGCCAAAGCCATCCCGGTAGAAGAACAGTTCTGGTACTATTTAGCCCAAAACTGGGAGGAGAAGGGGGTTAATACCTTTCTCAAAGGTATTTATCCGAAAGTGGAAGAAATATCGCGACTGGAGTTCGAACTCGCTTACTACGATTCCGCAGTCCAGTGCTTTAACCATTACATCACAAGAATTTAACAAAAACAGTCAAGAAATAACAAATGTAAACGTGAACGTATGAAGAACGTGATTCCTTAACTGTAAGGAATTACCTCGTGATGCAAAACACCTGTCTTTCATGCAAGACATCCGAAAGAGGAAAGGTTTTTAACCGACTTCCCAACAAGTCCATGTATGACACAAAGTTGTTTTCTAGCGGTGAGCTATACACAAGTCGAGATCTATGCACGCATATACCAAAAAATGTTTTGTCCCGTCAGCATTCCCCTTTTGGGGGGGGGGCGCCTAGCAATAAACTCAGTCCTGCAAAGCGGATATTGCCTGGACGAAGCCCCCGCCCCAAGTGACCAGGCGATTAATTACCCACGATTGTTTGGTGGGAATTGAAGGATAACATGGAAGAGGAAAACTGAGCCGCTTCCAGTGACTGGTCACGTGTTTGAAGTGTATCCCGCAGATTTCGACTCCTCCTGCAAATCCACAAAAAAAAAACGGATTTCTGAGAGAAAAACAGTTGATTTCGACGTTTTCTGACACTGATTTAATTACACGTGTACGAACTGATTGGGTTAAGAATGAAAAGAATTTTACAAAAGCTTTGCAGGCTCGTGCGATCCAAGAAATTACTAGCCAGATATATTTGAGTTGGGTTGGGTTTTATGGCACATCAACCATTGTAGGGTATTTAATGCCAAATCCTCTTTATACATATATATTAGATATATATGATTTGGTTTCGTTGGGTTTTATGGCATATCAACCATTGTGGGTTATTTAATGCCAAATCCTCTTTATACATATATATTAAATATATATGATTTGGTTTCGTTGGGTTTTATGGCATATCAACCATTGTAGGTTATTTAATACCAAATCCTCTTGATACATATATAATAAATATATATGATTTGGTTTCATTGGGTTTTATGGCATATCAACCATTGTCGGTTATTTAATGCCAAATCCTCTTTATACATATATATTAAATATATATGATTTGGTTTGGTTGGTTTTTATGGCATATCAACCATTGTAGGTAATTTAATGCCAAATCTAGTTTATTCATATATATTAGATATATATGATTTGTAAACATAAGTCAACGAGGTTAAATAGTTCTAAGTATTGCTATGTATCACTAACAATTCAATTAAACATCAGTTATTTGTTTACATAGAGTTAAATGATCAAACAGTTCTATTTCCTGCAATTTAATTTAGCATAAGTCTTTGCTTGCATTTGTTTTGATGTCAAACAGTTCTATTTGACCCATAGATAGGACTTTCTCAGATGCAACCATTCCGGAGCAGGGTGGACCTGGAAGTGATAGCAATGAAGGGGTTCTCCTTATTCTCAAAAGCTCCAACGGAAATGGAGCCTTACCAACACATTCAAGACACTTGTTGAGAGGGGTCTTACCCTCCTGAAGAGATACAGTCGATTATTTATACAGCCAAGTTATCTAAAGAGTACTTACAGATCTTTAAAGAAGTAAGATTGGAGAAACATCTAAAACTCCATGGAATTTCAGGGGAAATTTGGTAACTTTTTCTCCAAATGGTCAAGTCATTTATTGGATAAATATATCATATTTACCCAACCCCTCCGCTCGGGCGGGATATGACACAAGGTCAATTTTTAAGCGGAGTTTAACAGGTTTGAATTCAGAGTTTTCTTTCTCCTAGACTAGTTGCCTCGCCAAGGCTGAAGAACCTAGTCTGTCCTACTATTTACACATAGCTGGAGGGAGAATAATTGGATTCATACCTTTCCCAAGGGTATTAGTGCTCTGTGAAATGCAATCAGTCTCGTCCTGGATTTGAACTTGTGTCGCCGTGTCCATTTCCTTCGACGGTAACCATTACACCTCGGGCACTTCCCTACTGGATAAATATATCTATACAGACTTCTTCTGTCATGGCGAGTCCTACGTCGCTCTTAACAGATGCAGAGATATTTGTCAGATCAAAGTTCATAAAAGAAAAAAAATTGGAGAAACATCTAAAGCCCTTAGGAATGTTGTTTATAAAACCGTGCTTAGTTAAACCCTTCTTTTGTATGGATTGAATGTTTAAAAAACTAATGATTTCTTAGGTTATAGATAATACTAGTCATGCTTTTCCACATTTTTGAGGAGACAACGTCTATGAGAGTATATGACATATGGTAAGGCTGTGTGCCCTTCCTTAAGAGGTCAAAGGTGTATTTTTGCGACTCCCCACTAATATAGAAGTTATATTTGGTTTCCTTTTTCAACCTTTTTTAATTATTGGCTTAAGATTTTAGTCCAACCTATTATCTATATATAAAATGGCTTATTCTCTCAAGGGAAATTTGGTAACTTTTCTCTCCAAATGTTCAAGTCATTTACAATGAATGGATAAATATATCTATACAGACTTCTTTTCTCCTGGCCAGCTCTACATTGCTCTTAAGAGATGTCGAAACAGTTGTCGAATTAAAGTTCTTAAAAGAAAAAAGCTTGAAGAAATATCTAAAGCTTTAAGGAATGTTGGTTATAGAGCTGCTTTTAGTTAAACTATAGTTTAACATAAATTGATTATAGAAAATATAGAAAAACTTGATTTTTTAGGAGGATTTCTATATTTTCTGACCATGTCTTAGATTATATAACGATGTTTCAAATACCTTGGAGTGAGGTTGTGTACCCTTCATAAAGGGGTCAAGAATGTTTTTCCTTCTTTCTACTATTATATTCTCACCTTTTTAATTGTTGGCTTTTGATTTTAGTCTAACCTATTATCTATGAAGTGGCTTATTCTATTAGGGAAAATTTGGTAACTTTTTTCTCTTAATGGTCAAGTCATTCAAAATGAATGCATAAATACGTGGTGCATTCAATAAGTTTCCAGACTTTTTTGTATAGGCATTTAAAATTATCGTAGACTCTGGAAAATTCAGTATGTTATCGCCATACATATTATGAGATATCTGAACAATTTTTATGATTTCAGGTTCAAATGAACAGCTACAACAGGAATTGGAATATACCCTACTAAATCCTGATTGTCACAGCTGGTGAATTTCAAAAATCCAATCTGGACGTGAGGACACTTTAGAAGAACAATATGCAATAAAATTATGTTTTATACTTGGAAAACATACCACAGAAACGTATGGAATGCTTCAGACTGCTTTTGAAGCATCTTACATTAATCGAGCATCAGTTTTTGAGTGGCAAAAGAGATTCAAGGAAGGCAGGTAGTCTGTGAGGGTTGATGAGAGCTGGGGGGGAGTAAGGAAGTCAATACACCAGAGTTGATTGGCCAAAGGGTTAGGGTTAGAGTTAGGGTTACTATGTTGAGGTTTTAAGGGAGTTCAGGAAGAGATTCCGTCAGAAGAGGCCGACACTGTTCAAATTGGGTCAGTGGCAGGACAATGCAGCAGTCCACAACTCCATCCTTGTCACAGACTATTTGACCAAGATGGACATCAAGACAGTTCCTCAGCCTCCCTATAGTCTATACCTTGCCCCTTGTGACTTTTGGTTATTCCCTAAGCTCAGAGGCTGTCGTTATGAGACAATTGAGGAGATGAAAGAGACTTTGACGAAGGTCATTGACACGCTCATACAAGAAGACTTCCATAGGGCCTTCTAGAAGTTGTTGGACTGGTAGAACAAGTGCATTGAAACTGGAGGATATTATTTCGAAGGGGACTAGAGTTTCGTGCGTGTACTATCAATAAAAGTACCCATACGAAAAATTCTGAAAACTTATTTAATGAGCCTTGAATATCTAGACAGACTTCTTTTCTCTTAATATGTGTAAAGACGGTCGTCAAAGTTTTTAAAAAGAAGCAAAATTGGAGGAACATCAAAAGGTGCCAGAAATGTCGTTTAAAGAACTTTGTTTAGTTAAACCAATGTTTAATATTGATTGAATATGGAAAAAAAATTAAAACTTTTGAGGCTAAAGACAACACCATGCAAGCCTTTTCAGATTTTGTGAGGAGACAATATCTCTGAGATTATATGAAGATATTCAAATACTGTTATAGAGGAGTTGTAGTTGGAACTTGCTCTTTTGCAAAGTGGCCAAAGGTGCGAGTAGTGAGCCTGTCACGAGTCGACAAATCAACTTAAAGGGCCTTACTACAATTGGCAAACTGAATGAAACGGATTGTACTTGTCAGACATTAGAGAGAGTCTGTCTGTTTAAGGCCGGACAACGAAGTCATATGAGATTCGATAACCCCCACCCCCAAAACTATTAGCACACAAATAATTAGAGCGCAATAACGCTTGCAAAATGGCTGGAGGCCTAAAACGACACCTGAAAATTATATAAAGACAATCAACAAATCCTCTTCCTGGCTCGATTTGCCGCAGGGTTTTTAAAAATCTCTGTGTATTTCAAAGTCGATCAACTGATCAAACCAACGCTTTTACATCGCTGTCTCTTAATGATTTGGTTTGATGGCGTTTTATCGCATATCAATTCTCAGGGGTTATTTAATGCAAAATGGTCTCCTGATAGAACGAAACAGATCTGTCTGTGGATGACAATATATATATATATATATACTCCCCTACCCCTGTAGGGTTGAGCACTCTAGCGAGGGAAGTAAATGTGTTGCTATTAGCGTAATGCAAGACTCTTCATATGAATCGAGCTCTCGGTAGCCGTTAATCGGATATATGTAAACAATTGTGATACATAAGCGTTTAAATTTCCTTTGCTTGCGCTAGTTTCCTTGTGGCTGAGTAGTAGAATATTGGATTGGTGTTTGAGTCAACAGGGTTTCGATCCTAGCTTCGGGAATCTAGCCTGTCTAGCCACACTGATGAGTTCTGATAGAACGAAACAGATCTGTCTGTGGATGACAATATATATATATATATATATATATATATATATATATAACTCACTAGTTATTTAATGGCAATGCTATATTTGTAGAAGAACAGTCATGTTGCTATATAGTCCACAGATGGGAAGGATAAGGGGTTTCATGACTTTTCCGAGCGAATTAGTCCGAATGTGAACATCATAGCGCGGCTGGAGTCGAAACTAGCTTATTGCAATGTCCCAGTCTTTGAATTCATGCAAGGAATCTAAAGTCCTGAAGAAGGTTATTATAACCGAAACGGTCACACGTCAACTTTCATAATAAATTTATCAAATTTTGGATTATTTCTTTTTCTAATGTCGAATTTAATTTCTTTATTTACTTCCATATATATATATATATATATATATATATATATATATATATATATATATCATGTTCTATTTTAGCTGAATCCTTAACTTAATGTCTGGCAGAGTGAAAAACTAAACAACAAATGATCCAACTTGTGGATAAACAAAAAATTCTATAAAAATAGGAAGACTAAAAACAGACGTATTTTCTGAAAAAATCAAACAATATCGTAATGTCTAGTCAAAAGAAGAGAACTCTGACAGAGAACTAAGTAAACGAAGAAAGTGCTCAATATGAGGTAGAGCAAATGTTAATATGAGTACCTAATTGGTCAGACGAAATCTATGTGGGTTTCACCTTTCCGGATCATCATCCGGAACTTACGTTATATATATATATATATATATATATATAAGCATTATGTAAGTATAAGGTACTTACAATATATATATATATATATATATATAAGTCAATTGATTAATTGATTCAATTAAAGCTACAAATATACCTGTTATTGTTGCTTACTCCAAGCTGCATTGAGTGCTGTTATTCCACAATGCCTAAATACGAGCGGTCACTGACTATTCATATCATACTATTTTCGTTAGACGTAAATCTTAGCATAATAATAGGGGTTCGCACAATAGATGAGATATAAACACTGTGTAAGAAAATAGATGACCAAGCCTAGTCCTAGGCCATGTTGTATGCCGACAATTTCAAGCTGCAAAAGTCAACAAATATCTTCGGATGATACTCGAGTATATACTGGCAAAATTTGGTTAAGTCTGGCACAAAAACCCGAGGCACGAGAGAAAATTCGTCTAGTCGGCAGAAATTACAAAATGCTGACTGTATCCCCTTGGAGAGGGTTAAGACCGCTGTGTTGTATATTGACCTTCGACCCGGCCAAACATGCCATTCCAAAGACAGCGGAAGTGCATTTTCCATTGGCGTGAGCGAGCTTGGCTGACAAAATGGGACAAGTTAAAATCCTGCCGTACAGTCATAGACTGATGCACAGGAAGAGAGTGACCTGTGAACCGCATGACAGTTATTTCCGCTTGATGACGATCAAACATGCCATTCCAAAGATTGAGTGAGCGATTGAACTATTATATAACTCGGTGAAGACAGGAAGTCAGTTAGTTTGGAGGCCCGTTGGTGACAAAATGTGGTAGACAAAGCCACCACCCAGCAGAAGGGGCCCTCGGGACCCCCGATTGAGTTTGGAGACCTGACCCGTTGGTGACAAGATGCGGTAGAGAAAGCCAGCATCCAGTAGAGTGCTGGGCCCCCGTCCTCCGGCTGAGCAGCCCAGGAGAACGAGAAAGACACAACGCTGATGGCCATAAGAGTGGGGGTCAATATGTTGCAGTTCTGTTCGGTCTCCAACTCCCTCTCACACACAACATTTCAAATAAAGTGAGAGGTATATTTTTTAAAGAAGTCTTCGCTCGTCTTTATTATTTTGTCGTTATAGTTCTGTATGCATATGTATATAGATTATATGTTTGTATAATTAATTCATGGTTATTTTGTGACTATACAACACCCTGGGTATAATCATCATCATCATGTCGTGCTGCCCGCACGGATATCCCTGACCCTCTCTCGCCACTTTTCCCTAATGTTCATCGCCTCCGGCAGGTCTTCTGGACTTCATCCCGTATCTTCACATAGCTGCTGTATGTATGTTCAAGCTGGTCGTCCTGCTTTTGCTCGGCCATAAGTGGGGGTCCATAGGAGTACATCACTTATGAGCTCGTCTCTGCTCCTCCAGCAGTGTCCTGCGTGCCTGGTTCGTCTAACTTGGATAATTTTCGTGATGGGAGGCAGGTGGCCGTATAGTTGGTGCCTTGTGGGGTGTTGCCGCCAGGACTTGTTCAAGGTTGCTCGCAGCATTCTTGTGTAGGTGTCGTCTAGATTCTTTTCGAGCCGTTTTGTTAGCGTCCAGGTGGTGCATCCATACAGCAGTATCGACACGACCGCCGCTTGGAAGAAAGTGCGTTTCATTTTATCGGTCAGGTCTGATTTCCATATAACCAATAGCTTATCGATAGCTGTCCATGCCTTCGTTAGCCGTGTGTCGATGTCTTTTTCGGTTGATGACACACTGCTTCCTAGGTAGGTGAATTTGTCAACCAGTTTCAGAGAGGTTCCGTCTAGTGTGGAAATGTCGCCTGCTTGATTAAAGCACATATATTCCGTTTTGTGTGCATTGACATGGAGGCCAATGCCTGCGGCGGCTCGTTCCAAAATATGCAGTAGTGTTTCAGCTTGGTTGGGTGTATTTGCTAGTAAAGCTATGTCATCGACGTAGTCGGCGTCGGTAATTGTTTTTGCAGGGTACCTTCTGTTTCTTTTCTTTGTCAGCTCGAAGCCGTTCTCTCAGATTTTATCGATCGACGTTCTAAGCACGTAGTCTAGACATTTGATAAAGAGGTATGGAGCTAGTGTGTCCCCTTGTAGTACTCCTGCTACAATGTCGAAGTATTCTGTGTCTCCACTGATGGCTTTCTGGCGCTTCAGTGATATCTGCGTATCTGGTTTTAAACTTATTCGTATTTGATTGGACTGTGTGAAAAAAAAAACAACTTTTAAGATACAACTACACAAAAAATACAAATATCAACATACAATAGACGTAATCCCTTAACATCGAGGCATAAAATAACCCGAGGCAAGTTGACATGCCGTTGAAATCCATCCATCGATCAATGAATCATTCCTTTATTAAATAGAAGCATCAATATCATCATGGTGCCCGTGGTGTAATGGTTATCGTCGCAGGAAGTGGACACGGTGACACGAGTTCAAATCCTGGACGAGGCTGATCGCATTTCACATAGCACTAATACCCTTGAGAAAGGTATGAATCCAATTATTCTCCCTCCAGCTATGGGTAAATAGTAGGATAGACTAGGTTATCAGCCTTGGTGAGGCAACTAGTCTAGGAGAAGGAAAACTCTGAATTCAAACCTGTTAAACTCCGCTTAAAAATTTGACCTTGTGTCATATCCTGCCCGAGCGGAGGGGTTGGTAAATAGGATCATTCATTAGAAGCATCAATATCATCATGGATTGTTTTTACAATGATCAATCAACAGGTTAGATATTTTCTGAATATGATACTTTGTGTCTGATGAAAATGACAAGAAAAATTCGCAAAATATAAATAATACAAAAAGTGATGTGATTTCGTTTACTTAAGAGAAATACTTAATGTTTTCTTTAGATTAATGTCGTCGTTATTGTGTTTTGTCTCTCCCAGAAGTCATAAAACATTCGTGGCGATATTTCAATATAAATAATGATTCTTTCAATTATCTGTAATAATATAAAACATTGTCCCGAACGACAATAAACTATATTTGCATTTATTGTAGCTTATTCTAAATTTTTCTTCCCGCGTCGTTTAATTAAAGGAACAGCAAAATGAACCGCCTGGGAGTTGTGTTTAAAAGCAACAGAATAATGACTCAAATACTAAACAAAATTAAATAATACTTCAACACTTTCTTTGTTTAATGGCATGTCAATTTTTGTTGGTAATTTAATGCATAAACCTTCCTTGTTGAAAAACGTTAGCGATACTAACTATTTAGACGATAGCTAGCATGATAAGGAGGTGCCCGTGGTGTAATGGTTATAGTCGTAGGAAATGGACACGGCGACACGAGTTCAAATCCTGGACGAGACTGATTGCATTTCAAATAGCACTAATACCCTTGGGAAAGGTATGAATCCAATTATTCTCCCTCCAGCTATGGGTAAATAGTAGGGCAGACTAGGTTCTTCAGCCTTAGTGTGGCAACTAGTCTAGGAGAAGAAAAACTCTGAATTCAAATCTGTTAAACTCCGCTTAAAATTGACCTTGTGTCATATCCTGCCCGAGCGGAGGGGTTGGTAAATATGCCTAGCATGATAAGGAGGTTCATGCGTTTTCCAAGGGTATTAGTTTAAAAGTGAACGAAATAGCGTGACTGGAGTTCGAACTTGTATCCTACAATGTTGCAGTCCAGTACTTTAGCCCCTAAATCATGGGAACTCCCTCAACCCCAATAAGAATTTTTCTTTCGTGAAATTGCATTATTATGAATCAAAATTCTAAGCGTAGAGAAGGAGTCTCCAGAACTGGAGCTTCACCATCCTATGCCGTTTAGTGTCATACCCAGGGTACCACGTTTTTTCGGGGGTGAGAATATTACCCCTTTGCAGGGAATACAGTGAGAATATTTTAAGCTCTGACGACAAGACGTGTTTTTATAAATCTTTGTACTAAATTTTTTTCCGTATACACAAGGACTATTTATGATTCGACTTCCGGCTACAAAATTGATCGCAAGCTATATATATATATATATATATATCTTGCGGTCTATTTTGTAGGCAGAATATATCACATATATATATATATATATATATATATATATATATATATATATATATATGTATATATATATTTCTACAATATATATATATATATATATATAATAGTTCTACTATATATATATATATATATTCTACAATATATATATATATATATATGTTCAGAAGAATATATATATATATATATATATATATATATATATATATATATATATATATATGTATATATAAGCCGGAATGTAGCTGGGGGTCTATTTTGTAACGTCGGTTTCTAAGACAGCTCTGCCATTTTTGGCATAGAGCAAACTTTTTTTTTAAACAGCTTGTTCCTCTTAGCTAATTTTTGACAGGAGCGGCTTGTTTGTAATTATTTTATTATTAATATTAATCTACTCCTCTGAAAAGTTTTTCACGACAGCGGTAGCTGATAGTCTTCCACTCGAGCTTATGGGACAACAAGTCTCCTCACGTCTCCAGGACTCTTCCCAGTATTCTGGCTGATCTTCATAATGCCGTAGTTTGGATTGTCTCCACTCCTGTTTTTATTTCCGATTCCTTCAGTTTCTTTACCAATTTTTTTCGTGATCGTACCGAGTGCGCCACTTACAATAGGCATCACCGTCACTTTCATGTTCCATATTTTTTTTTTGTTTTTTTTTCCTATTCCTTCGTAAGGTCCAGCTACTCATCTCTCTTTTAGTTTGTTTTTTTTCAATCTTACTCTGTGATCAGCTGGAATAACAAAGTCCACTATTCGGGAGGTTCTCTTTTTTTTTTTTTTTTTTTTACTATCACTAGGTCTGGTCGTTTGGCTAAGATTCCAGGATCCGTTTGTATCTCAAAATCTCAGAGAAGTGTGTGCGTCTCGTTCTCATTCCAGGCTGTGCATATACTATTTTGTAGTATGGTCAAATTTCAATTTCTTGCACAATTCCAAGTGATTCACCTTCTTCATCCGCTCAGGTCTAGTATTATACATTTTTCGTACTAATTTGCTGCATTCACTTATTATGTGATTGATTGTTTCGTCTTTATCACTACATAACATACAATTACTATTTTGTTGCTTCTTATCTATTATTGATTAGATATAATTGGTCCTTATGGCGTTTTTCTGTGCTGCTATTAGAAGAGATTCAATTTCTCTCTCAAGGTTTCCCTTTCTTAGGCATGCCCATTTTTTTTTTTTTTTTTTTTTGTATGAGATTTTGCTTGCTTGTCGCATTTCTTCCCATTTTCGTTTTCTGGTTATTTTTGTTTTGTTGATGCTTGTGTTGTCTGTATTATTTCTGGCCGGTGTAATCAGTGTTCCTCTGCGTATTTTTATGTAGACTTCGAATCGTTGTATTGATATATCAATGTGTCTTCAATGATAGCTAGTATTCTTCTGCCTCCTTTTCTTGGCACATCTTGTCTGTGAACGTCATCTCTTGGATATAAGGTCTTATGCATCATCTTTAGTTTTCTTGTTCCCTGGTCCATTTGTTTAAGTTCTTCCCTCGTCCATTTTAGGAATGGTCCCGAGTATCTTACAAGAGGGACAGCCTAAGTGATGAGATTTCTGCTATATAGTTTGGTTTTGAGTAAGCTTCATCGTTCTCTTTTAGATCTTATTATCATTTCACACCTTGCGAGTGTCTTGCACAACCGTTAGCTGGTGGTATTTCACTGGAGTCTAAATGACATCAAGTCTCTCCAGGTCTCCAGGACTCTTCTCAGTATTCTAGCTGGTTTTAACAATGCCGTAGTCTAGACAGTTAGTATTTGTCCACCGATTTCTAACTCTTCCGGTTCTTTTGCCTGTCCTTTGCGGACCATCCCAAATACGCTAACCACAATAGGTGTCACCATTACCCTCATGTCCCTCAGCTTTTTCTGTTCTTCGGCAAGGTCTAAGTACTTATCACTTTTTTCGTTTGCTTTGGTTTTCCCTTTGTGATCTGCTAGGACGTCAAAATCCGTTATACGACAGGTTCTCTTTTCTTTTGTTAATGGCTTAATCGCCGATGACATAGTGCTTCTAGCAAATACACCCGCCCAAGCCGAAACACTGCTACATAGTCTGGAACGGGCAGCTGCTGGCATAGGCCTCCATGTCAGCGCAAACAAGATGGAATACATGTGCTTTAATCAAAGAGGCGAGATCTCCACACTAAATGGTAGTTCACTGAAACTAGTAAACAAGTTCACCTACCTGGGAAGCAGTGTCTCATCAACCGAGACAGACACGGGATTAGCAAAGGCGTGGACAGATAACGATAGGCTATCGGTCATATGGAAGTCAAACCTGACCAATAAAATAAAACGTAGCCTTTTCCAAGCAGCGTTCGTGTCGATACTGCTATATGGGTGCACTCTACGGACGCTAACTATACGTATGGAGAAAAAGCTTGACAGCAATTACACAAGAATGTTGCGAGCAATATTGAACAAGTCCTGGTGACAGCACCCCACAAAGCTGCAGCAGCAGTACAGACACTTGCCACCCATCACAGAAACTATCAACGATAGACGAACCAGACTGCTGAAGAAGTAAGGATGAAATCATAAGTGGGATACTCCTGTGGACCCCTTCACATGGACGTGCAAAGGCAGGACGACCAGCTGGAACCTATATATAACAGCTCTGTACCGATGCAGGATGTAGCCTTGAAGACCTTCTGGGAGCGATGGACGATAGAGACGGGTGGCGGGAGAAGGTCAGGGAGATCTGTGCTGGCGTTGCGTCATGAAGATGATGATCACTCGAGTCTAGTCTCTTGGCCGGGGCCGGATGATCTGTTTTTATCTCAAAATGTCAGAGAATTTATTCGAATTCTGTTTTGTGTATCATTTAGTAATATGGTCAAATTTTATTTGTTTGCACAATTCTTAGTGGATCAACCCACTCACCAAATCGTGTCAAGTCTTATACTACTTTTGATTTAAATTGCTACACTCACTTTCGTATTTGTTGCCGTGGTATCTAAACTTGATATTCTGTGGGGAATAATCGATTTTGGCTTAATTGATTATTTGATTGTTTTTTGGTTTTTTTTACACCAGCGTTAACAGATAGTTTTCCTATGGATTATTATCATTATTATTATTTATAAATGTTGTTGAGAACTTAGTGAAAAAATTACTATCATGATGGGTTGTTCATTTTAGGCGGACCAACTTGCATACAATTATATATATATATATATATATATATATATATCTCAAGGCCAACTAGTAAATACGTCCCTGCATGTTACATTAACAGGCTGACTTTTAACTGGCCGATGTAATGTAAACAAATAAAAAGAATAACCCATTCATGGCTGCATATGAAATTAACCTTAAAAGAGAATAAACATTAAAAATTGAACTGACAAAATGATATAATCATGGTAGAATTTACTCGACGTTATTTTGATTCCTTTCAACATTAAAATGCATATTTACACTTTGTCTTTTACGAATCGACAAATTATAAACGGCTGAGAGTTAACTTGCATTTATGATTTTCAGTTGCCTATACAGCCTGTTTTGTTTATAGACATAAACTGTTTTTTATTCTTTTTCTTCAGATATTCAATAATGATTGTAGACAAACAAAAAAAATGTTTTGTTTACATTACATCAGCCAGTTAGAAATAAGCCTGTTAATGTAACATAGTCGGCTGTTCATATATATAAAATGTGTGTGTGTGTGTGTGTGTGTTGTGGGTGGGTGGGTGTGTGTGTGTCCGATAGAGAAGACCTGAAGCTTTACATTTTTTTAAACTTTTGAATTTAAAAAAGCACGTAAAGACAAAAGTGATTTTGTGTCTTCATTAACACATCTCAAGTGTTGTCTAGTCGTGACGTTGCCAATTCTCGATACTCTTGGTCAGCTGATTCGCTTGAAACACAAGGTTGTGCAAGTGCAATTAGATTTATACCACGGTTGCCACATGCAAGGTTGAAGACAAACTTAACTTGATATCGAAACTTCAGCTTCTGGTTTTGAATTCTATGTTGTCTTCTAGACTAACAGCCTACCAAGGCAAATAATTCACAATCTATCCTCTCCTTTTATCTGAATCTGTGATAGAATAAAATAGATGAGTTCATGCCTTCCCACACGGTGAAGTGATTGCTAGCAGCCTTGGCGGGCCGATTTCGTTTTCCACGCCGACAATCGTGGCATCAGTGGCGCTTTGAAGATGAATGAAAGAGTGATAAAATTATCACTGTGTCATATATATATATATATGGGGGTTGAGCACTCTGGCGAAGGAATTTACGGCTGCCGCTCGCATAATGCAAAGCTCTTCGAACGAATTGAGCACTCTGGTATCCGGTAAGGTATAAATTGTAAAACAAACGAACGCTACTACTTAATACCTTATAATTCCCTAGCTGGCGTGGTACGCTTGTTGGCTGAACGGTATGATACTAAGTCTAACGTAAAGTTGGTTGGGCTTCGATCCCAGCTTCAAGCATCCTATGTGTCTAGCCACGCTGAAGAGTTGTGATAACAATATATATATATGTGTGTGTGTGTGTGTTAAGGAGTAGGAATGTATATTCAAGCAGCAAGTTATTATTAGGACAAGTTTTATTAAAGACGATTCCTTTGACTGTTTTGGCGCGAAACCAGGCAAAGGGTTTTGAACTTGAGATCTCGGACGCGACCGAAAGTGGGTACAAGAACGCCAGTCAGGAGTTGGAAGAAGGAACCCACAGAAGGAGTTGGCGACGGGAGACGCAGAGTGGCAGATGGAGTCGACACCGGGCAGCAGAAGAGACCAGTCGGCATGAGAGAGAGTCTAGAGTCAGTGAGGGAAGACCAGTCAAGATGAGAATTAATTTTTATTTATTGCGGACTTTTCCCCCTCATCTTGGTAGTTTTTGTGTTGTTTCTTCTTTCACTACGTTTCGGCCAAATTTCACCTCTGGCCTCGGATAGGAATGCTGAGTCTTGTAACCGTATCCCCAGTAATTACTGTCTTCCATAGTTGTTGTCTATCGCACCACGATTTTGAAACCGCTATCTTCTGACAATGCTCACCTGGAACCGAAGAGACTCAGCGCCTCTATCCGCTGCGCCACGGGCCCCGAAGGGCGATCAAGGATGGATTTTTTGGTCTTATAAATCCTTATCTGGTCTTCCAGAGTCGGTTCCGGACCGAATTTTTATTTTTTTGTACTTGTCTTTAATTGGAATCATTTTGAGATGAGGCTTTTAATCTGAGAATTAATTTTTATTTATTGCGGACTTTTAAGACCAAAAAATCCATCCTTTAGCTAAGATGTAAGCCTAAAGCCGTACTAATAGCGCACTCAGTAAGACTCAAACTCGTTTGTGAAATTTTCGAAATAGTCGAGATTGCCGAGCAGAACACCATCCAAGGTACCCTGTTTGATGTTTTTACTTTATAAACAATTGCTTTATGGAATTATTAGTGCATTCAATAAGTTTCCAGACTTTTTTTGGACCTGCATTTAAAATTGTCGTAGACTCTTGAAAATTTAGTATGTTATTGCTATGCATCTTATAAGATGACTGACCAATTTTTATGATTTCAGCTTCAAATGAACAGCTACAGTAGCAACTGCAATACACCCTACGAAAGCCTGATTGTTACAGCTGGTGAATTTCAAAAATGCAATCTGGACGTGAGGACACTTTAGAAGAACGATATGCAATAAAATTGTTTTAAACTTGGAAAAGATACCATAGAAAAGTATAGAATGCTTCAGATTTTGGAGAATCTTGCATGAATCGAGCATGAGATTTTGAGTGGCATAAGAGATTCAAGGAAGGCAGGAAGTCTGTGAGGGATGATGAGATGTGTAGGAGGAATAAAGAAGTCAATACATCAGAGTTGATTGGTCAAAGGGTTAGTGTTAGGGTTGCTATGTTGAGGTTTCAAGAGAGTTCAGGAAGAGATAACTAGGGAAGAGGCCAGCACTCTTCAAATCGGGTCAGTGGCATTTCCACTAGGACAATGCACCAGTTCACAACTCCATCCTTGTCAAAGACTATTTGACCAAGGTGGGCATGAAGACAGTTCCTCAGCCTCCCTATAGTCCAGACCTTGCTCCCTGTGACTTTTGGTAATTCGCTAAGCTCAGAGGACGTTTGTTTACATGTTTCAATTGGATATATATATATATATATATATATATATATATATATATATATATATATATATATATTAATTGGATTGGTGCTTGAATCAACCGTCTTTCGATCCCAGCTTCAGGAATGTAGCCTGTCTAGCCACACAGAAGAGTTCTGATAGAACGAAACAGGTCTGTCTGTGGATCACACACACACACACACACACACACACACACACACACACATATATATATATATATATATATATATAGTAGCTCTATCTCAGATATTGAGCACTCTCCAAATGATATCGCACTTGATTCACCACAAACCCACAAACTGAATTAGTGTCAATAAACATTGTTTATATATATATATATATATATATATATATATATATATATATATATATATATATATACCGTTTTAAGCATTAAATGACCTCCAAAGGTTGATATGCCATAAAACCCAACACAACCAAATCCTATATATTTAATATATATGTATAAAGCTAATTTCGCAATAAATAACATACAATGGTTGATATGCCATAAAACCCAACCCAACCCAACCAAATCATATATATATATATATATATATATATATAAAGGATTTATCATTAAATAACCTACAATGGTTGATATTCCATAAAATCTAACCAAATCAAATCATACATATTTAATATATATGGATGAAGAGGATTTGGCATTAAATAACCTACAAAGGTTGATATGCCATAAAACCCAACCTATCAAATCTTATATATATATATATAAAGAATTTTGCATTAAATAACCTATAACGGTTGATATGCCACAAAACCTAATCTAACCAAATCCTACGTATATATATATATATATATATGTGTGTGTGTGTGTGTGTGTGTTAAAGGGATTTGGCATTCAATAACCTACAAGGGTTCACATGGCATAAAATCCAACCAAACCAAATCATATATATTTAATATATATGTATAAAGAGGATTTGGCATTAAATAACCTACAATGGTTGATATACCATAAAATCCAACCAAACCAAATCAGATATATTTAATATATATGTATAAAGAGGATTTGGCATTAAATAACCTACAATGGTTGATATACCATAAAATCCAACCAAACCAAATCTTATATATTTAATATATATGTATAAAGATGATTTGGCATTGAATAACCTACGAGAGTTGATATGCCATTTAACCTAACCAAATCAATGTGGAGAAATCGTTCAATATATTTTAAATTCTTGTAGACACTAATGCTATTTCCAGAGAGAAAAATTTTATTATCATTGGGGTGGGGGAGTTGACATGGCATTGTGGTTAACGTGCGATTAATATCAAAATAATATCTGATGGTTGGTTGGTTATGGCATAGCGATATTTGCGGGTTGTTTTAGGCAAAATCCTGTTTATACATCTATATTGAATATGTATGATTTGTAACTGCATAGTTTTTAAACGAATCATAGGACATTTATTTGCACACTGTAAAACGCTTTCAAGTACTGCTGTAATATTACGGACGGGTGCCGTCATTGAATTGCGGTGGTCTCAAGGTTGGAGAACGTTCGAGCACATCATTGGGTATATCGGTCGGACGATCAAAAATGTCACGAACCTCGCTCGTGCAGGCAGAGTGACCAATAGAGTTCAAGCGTGATTTTAAAATAATCACGCGTGAATTTTCACATGTTGCACTATTGTTCTACTGGTGATCATCGAACTCTTGGGAACCTTCGAATTGAGTCATCAAATCGCTATATAAGAAAATCAAGTAGCGAGATTTTGGCAGTTCAAGACTGGTTTCCAAACAGGTTTCAACAGAGGTGCACGACGCCCCGACCCATGTCATACCCTAGCCTGTCATAGCAAGCCGACTGATGTGATAAGTATCAGGAGACCGACGATAACGACGCCGCCGTCATCGTCAAGAAGAGGAAGGTGAACCTTTTCTACGTACGCTAGCTGAAGTGCACGGTGGGAAAGAGTGATAGCGCCAAAAAAAAAAAAAAAAAAAGAAAAAAAGAGAAGGCGAAGAAGAACACTATGGAACGAACTTTTTAACTACAATCCGCTGTTATCCCCAAGAATAAAAGCGATTACTATTTTCTTCCTTGAGATTCAAGTTTTGAGTGTTTCTTTTCTGCGAATTTCTTTTCTTTTAGACAACGTTTTAATATTTTTTTGGTCCTATGCTACATTGCTATCTAACGCTAATAAGTGTATTTGGTGATAATCCTTTGTTTGCACACACTTAAGTGGCTTTGAGTATTACTATCTAATACAAATAGTTTTATTTGCACACAGTTAAATTTTATCAATATTGCTATGTAACGCTAACCATTCAATGACATCGGCCATTTGTTAGAACACTGTTAAATGATTAAGCAGTTATATTTGTCCTTAGATGAGACCTTATCTGGGACTTCCACTTCGATTCAGAGTGGACCTGGGAGTAATGGCAATGAATGTCCTCTCTTTATTCCCCCCAAAATCCAGGATTGGTACCTAATTATCAGGTGCAGTTTAGAGTCATATCTTGGACACTTGATTTTTGGGGGTCTTATATAGGCAATATCTGAGAATTTGTTGACACATGTCTGGAATTGCAGTAGGTAAACCATTCACAAGGACGCCAGCTCAACTTGGGGAATGCGGAGTACACCTTCATTTTCCGGAGTGGTAGCACCTGATAAGGGTCCTATCATTGGATTAAAGAGAACTAAACTGTGGTTTCTTGAGCATACTGTTTTTTAAACATTCAAACTGCGTATTTATAATAACTGAATTGTTTAAAATAGAATTGTTTTGACAATTAAAATCCATACTTATGCTGAACTGAATTGCTCAAAATAGAACTCTTTTCATACTTAAACTGTGTACTTATGCTAATTATCTGAAATAAAACTGTATTGACATTAACTCTGTATATTGCCCAGTCGGCTGAAGCTCTAGAATGCACCGACTGCTTCTCTGCAGAGGGATAAGACCCCCTCAATAAGTGTCCTGGATATGACACTAAACAATCTGATGGTGAGGTTCCAGTGATGCTGGATCTTTGGGGAATGCAGAGCACCCCTTCATTGCCATTGCTCCCAAGCCACTCTGGCTCAGAATGGTAGCACTTAATAGGGTCCTATCTATGGGTTAAATAGAACTAATCTGCATACTTATGCTAAACTGAATTGTTTGAATTAGAACTGTTTGACAAAACTGAATAGCTTGAAATAGAAATATTTTTGACAATTAAACTGCGTACTTACATTTAAACTGCATGCTTATGCTAAACTGATTTGTTAGAAATGGAACTGTTTTTGACATTGAAACTCAACTTACACTAAAATGAATTGTTTAATATAGAACTCTTTTGACATTTACCAGTGTGTTAATAAAATCTGTACTTAGACTAAACTGAATTAACTGAATTAGAACTGTTTGAATAAACTGAATAGCATGAAATAGAAATGTTTTTTGACAATTAAACTGTGTACTGATGCTAAACTGAATTGTTTGAAATAGAACTGATTATTTGAATGAAAATGGATTTGGCATTAAATACCCTACAAAGGTTGATATGCCATAAAACCCAACAACCCAAACTGTATTTACACTTAACTGAATTGTTACATATAACTGCTTGAATAGTTTAAAATAGAAATGTTTTTGACAAATAAACTGTGTACTAATGCTAAACTGAATTGTTTGAAATAGAACTGATTATTTGCATAAAAATGGATTTGGCATTAAATAACCTACAAAGGTTGATATGCCATAAACCCGAAGAACCAACCAACCCAGCCCAGCCCAACTCTAAGATGTTGAACCACTTCTTCCCCAACTATTCCCCGTTCTTGATGCACTTTTTTTCTGACTTTTTTCCGCCAGGTATTGTTGTCGCGCCGATCTTCGTCTTATTAACAAATCGATTTAAAAAAAAACTTCCTGATCTGATATCTGAATCTTAAGTGGTCATTGTTCGCGGGATATCATTGTCATCTCTCCACGGGGGTTTTGAGACATCTTGTTTGTTTGTAAGAAGTCAACACAAGTCTTTCTTTGTTGGCAAATCTGATAAAACCATAATATGTAAAGAAGAAAGTAATTTTCCCGAATGTCTTATTCACGTCGCACTTAAACAGATTTAGAGAAAAACGACAAAGAAATATAGATAAGTTAATAAAAAGGTATATATATATATATATATATATATATATATAGGGAAGAGAGAGAGAGACAGACAGACAGACAGACAGAGACAGAGAGAGAGAGAGAGAACAATAAAAAAGCACTCACACACTAAAGAAAATCTTCACCAAGACGAATATTTAACAAAACTTCAACTGTTCTTTTGTCGCCTTTATCATGCGGGTCCACCAACCACTCACAAGATTTCAGAGGCGCTCTTAGCAGAACGGTTATTGTCATAGCAGATTGAATCTGTGACCTGGGTTTAAAACGTGGACGAGGCTGTTTGCGTTTCACTTCGTGCTAATGCCCTCAGGGAAAGACAACAACGCATCTGTTCGCCTCCATCCCAACCATGGGTAAATAATAGGGCAGACCGGGCTCTTTTGCCTTGATTAGGCAATCAGTGTAGAAGAAGGAAAACCAGCTATACTTCGCTTAAAAATGACCTTGTGTCTCATCCTGTCCCTAGAAAAGGGTTTTGATGAACACTTGATAAAATTTGGTTTAGTCTGATTCAAGGGCCAGATGCTCAGTGAATATCGAACTTGATCTGATCGTACTTATTGACTGGATTAGTCATTTCTTTTACTTTAGTAAATAAAAGAAATTTAGATTTAATAGTTTGATGACTGTGGAGCCAAGAAACTCTCACTGACACACACACACATACACATATATACACACATACACACAAATATACATGCGTATATACACACGTTTATGCACATATACCCACAAATATACACACACACGCATATACACGCATATATATAGCCCCGTCGGCTGGGGCTGTAGAATACACCGACTGTACATCTGCATAGGGGTAAGAACCCTCGCAACGAGTGTCCTGGATATGACACTAAACAATCTGATGGTGAGGTTCCAGTAACGCTGGAGCTTTGGGGAATGCGGTGTACCCCTTTATTACCATCGTTCCTAGGTCCACTCTGACCCGGAGTGGTAGCACCTGATAAGGGTCCTTTTCATGGGATAAATTGAACTAACGGAATGCTTATGCTAAACTGAATTGTTTGATTAAACTGAATTGCTTGAAATAGAAATGTTTTTGACAATTAGTTGGAGGAACTTACATGAATAGGGCTAAGACACATGGGTATAAATCTAAAATTGCATCATAAGTATGCCGTTAGTTTTATTTAACCCATAGATAGGGCCCTATCAGGTGTTACCACGCCTGTCCAGAGTGGACCTGGGAGTAATGGCAATGACGGGGTACTCCGCATTCCCCAAAGCTCTAGCATTACTGGAACTTCATCATCAGATTTTTTAGTGTCATATGCAGGACACTCGTTGGGGGTGTTTAATCCCTCTGCAGAGGTGCAGTCGGTGTATTCTACAGCGCAAACTGACTAGGCAAGTGGGTTAAATAGATCTGTTTAAAAATTATACGTATTTGATAGGACTGCATGCAAAAAAGCAACAAAAACACACTTTTAAGAAAAAAAAGTACATAAAAATATAAATATGAATATAAAATACCCCTATACCGGTTGAGATGCCGTTAAAATCAATCAATTGATCAATTAATGAAGAGTGTCAGAATTCGTATAGCACACAATATTTGCATTCAAAATTTTACTAGTCCAGGCGCAGAAATACGTGTGAGAGAAGGTTCCCGGGGTGAAACATACCCATATATGAATATGGGAAATGTACATAGAATGTTCGTAACATATATACATAGAACATAGGAATCCCGAAACACGAAAAACACTTACGACTTCTTAGTTCAGGTACGAAACTTTTTATTACCTTTGAGTTTAAATGTTCTTCGACATAAGGAGAGAGATACACATTCTTTCTATTCTGGCTTTTTCATCTCCACACCCCCATCTCGTGCGGCGTCCGTAGTGCGCAAATTCGTCTGACCTCTGCGAGCCCCGAAAGTCGACCTTTCTCGTTCGGTTTCTAGTTACTCAACTCAACTAACTGGCTCTTTCAAATCTCCCCAAATCCTCCGCGCGCTTCCGGTCCATGACGTCATTCACATCCCCCTATCTCGGATTTTTATTTTGACATCTCTTAATGACACGTCCGCCCCGCACGCGCGTGTGGACACCCGCGTTCATGTTGCACCTAGCTAACCAATGCACTGAGCCGAAAAGTTCTCAGCCTAACTAAACCCAAAGGCATAAAACGAAATCCCTCGGACATTATATTACAGTGGTAGAGTTGTATAGTATACTGTGTCGTTATTAACAACGAGGAATACGTATTCATATAAAAATATAAGATTATATTTTTATTTTTAGCGATGATACTTGTGTGGAGCAGAAAAGCAATCGCAGAGAATTCGCGCACACCAAGGAGTTGTCGGGAGACGGAAGAGCCAGTGAACAACTGACTTTAGCCGAAATTCGGGAACTTACATAGTCTACAACTCTCACGTGATCTCCAGCAATTCCTCTTTTTCGTTAACTATGGTTATGCCCACGTCTCACTTCTTTGCTTTCCATTGGTTATGTTGTCTGCTTCCCATTGGCTACTTGCCCAAGCCTGCTTCTGTGGGCGTACGTATCTGCCACTATCACCCAATTCAACCACGTCCATAGGTCAGGTGATATTCCGATATCTTCGACCGGATGCACCTGTTTTTAACATCCACCGTATTCACAGCACCTGTGGGCATGGTGACATTTCGGCAATCACCTTGTTGATATTATCCTTGAGCGGATGCAGCTGTCTCAACATCCTCTGATACACAGCACCTGTGCACATGATAACATTTCGGTGATCACGCCGGTCTTATCAATCTATCTGTCAACAACATCCGCCGTATTCACACCCGCAGGTCACGTTAATATTTTACAGTGGAGTGGCTTGTGTGGTGGACTGCGATATCAAGCTAAGTGAGTTCGAACTCTCGTCGCATTTATTGTGTTCAGTTTCGGACTAATACCCCACGAGCAGAAGGCGGCATAGACCTCCATGTGAACGCAGACCAAATAGAATCCATTTGCTTTAATCAAAGAAGCGACATCTCCACACAAAATGGCGATTTTCAGAAACTAGTGGACAAGTTCACATGTTATATAATTGCGGAATGATTTTTTTTTAAATTATCATTTTTCATTGGTTATATCTTATCATTCGGTTTGGTTAGGCTTTGAATTGTTAGGCTCTTAGTACAGGCGTTCACGCTCGCGCGCGGAGGATGTGACAATCACAAATGTCATAATAAAAACCCCAGATAGGAAATTAGATTGGGGTGTGAATGACGTCATGCCCGGAAGCGATGGGCTGGGAATTTTGATGATTTTTGAAAAAAGCAGTTAGTTGAGATTTGAACCTGGGCGGGAGCAGTCCATCTGGGGGCTACGGGATGCGCAGCGCGTTTGTTGGGTCATTTAGTTGAGATTGGACTCTGGGTCGGGCAGTTCAGCGGGGGAGTTGACTGTGGGCGATATAGGAACAGTCAGCATCGTAAAAATTGTCTCTCTCTCTCTCTCTCTCTCTCTTTCTCCACGTGTCGAAAAAGGTAAAAGTAAAAAAAAAAGTTAATAAACGTTTCGTACCTGAACTAAAGAAAGTCATCAGTATTTCGGGATTTTTATATATATGAATATTTTACATATCCGTATATTTTACGCTTCGTATTTTGATTATGTTACACATCTACCTCGGAAGCAGCGTTTCATCTACAGAAAATGACATCCATAGGTGACTGGCGAAGGCATGGACACCTATCGATTGGCTATCGGTCATATGGAAGTCAGACAGGTCCTATAAAGTAAATCGCATTTTTCCAAGCAGCGATCGTGTCAATACGACTATATGGATGCACCACAAGGACGCTGACTAAGTGCATGGAGAAAAAAAATGATAGCAATTGTACAAGAATGCTACGGGCTGTATTGAACAAGTCCTAGAGAAAAAATCTCATAAAACAGCAGCTATACGACCACCTACCACCCATCACGAAGACTATCAAAGTTAGACGAACTAGATATGTGCGACACTGTTGGGGAAGTAGGTACGAACTCATAAGCGACATATTCCTGTGGACCCCTTCACGTGGACGAGCGAAGGTATAACGACCAGCTAGAAGCTTTATACAACAGCTCTGTGTCGATACAGGATATAGCCTTGAAGACCTCCCACGTTAGAGACGGGTGGCGGGAGAGGGCCTGGGAAATCCGTGGTTGGGGCAAGACATGATAATGATGACTATTCTTCTAGAAAAATGGCTTAACAAGCTTGTCTCATCGATCAAATACTACGGTCAAATGAGATCGATCCGCACAGGGTGCTCCATATTTGTGATCTTGCGTCAACTAGCTCTGATTATTTCTTTGATGCTCATTTGTCGGACTGAAATGATTACCGAACTCGTTTCGTGGATCAACTCCAACGGGATCGTGAGTTCGAGTCGCCTACGGGATAAGTGAGTTCAAGTCGCACGTGATTTTTGCTACATTGGCAAAGTTTCGCCACAAGAATTTTCTAATCAGAAACAGAGGTGTCATATCACGTCATAATGAAGAAATGATTAAGGATAACACCTGGTTATAAAGATATATCTCTCACTTTATTCCTCGAAAGGTCAAGAATTCTGCGTGAGAAGGAGACTGAAAATTGAAGACTGACGGAGAAATCGGAGGACTGCTATATTGACTTTTTCTTAACCCATGTTACGTTTTCATATTCAGGACCTTTCGTCCTTGCTTCCTCGACGAGAGGTACTCGACCGAAGGCCCGATGTTGACCGCTGCCACTACCCAGGGCGCCCGCCAGCCACTCGTTAGCCGTGACTCTCGGGACTCTGGGTCTAGCTGCGAGACTGACCGTAAATCTGTGGGAACCTGAGTATATATAATTTCAATACGCCTAACCAGGCTTCAGGCTGTCAACCCACGTGAGTTACTTCCGCTTGTTTACTCAGGTAGAACATCCTTTTATAGAAATTCCTGACTGTCTGCTCTGTCAAAGGTCAATATGCAACAGAGGGATTTCCGGTGGTGTTGAGGCTAACGAGCTGAACTGCCAGTTCGAACTCTACTCACACTATTAAGTTCACTTTAGAACTAATAACCTTAGGAAAGGCATGAACCACGTACACCCTGATAGGTAAAATAGTATCACCGCTGTTCTTCAAGGATAGCTTTGGCAAAAACTTTTAAAACTTTATATGACATTCCAAGAAGAAACTGGGTGTATGTTTTTATTGTCGTCAAGAAATCTTTTTTTTTAATTTTTATTTAAAAAAAAATTTTAATCACACGAAACAAGTCTTTTTCACGCTCCGTTTTACAAGTTCAGTAAAATCAATTATGAAAAAAGTATTTCAAATTCTTTTGAATCGGAAAATGGTTTTCTTTTTTAAATTTTTAAGTTGGCTATTTTTTTTTTTTTTTTTTTCTATTATTTTTGTTCTGGACGCCAGATTGAACTATAAGCAGGCCTTGAGGCACGACAGCAGAAATTACATTGAAAATGTGGACCCTAAAGAAATCTAAGTGTAAAATGATGGAAAACTTTTTTGCTGGTTCCATATTTTTTTTTTATTAAACTTAAAATCTAATCTGTACAGGGTGCAGAAGTAAAACTAGGAATATTCTTGTACAAGAATAAATGACTCTATTATAAAATAAGATTAATTTTAATTTAAAAAATAAACAACAAAATAAGAAGACAGTAAATTTACTCTTATAGCCGCCATCTTTTTTCGATTATTGTATCAAAACGCTTTCGAAAGGATTTGCATGCCTTCAAAATAAATTCTTCAGACATTTTATTCCATTCCTCCTCAATAACAGTCTTGAGCGAACCAATATTTTGGATGGGAAGTTGCATTTGTCTTGTTTTCTACAACGCCCCATTATCAAGGGGGTTAAGGTCTGGGCGAGATGGAGGTCATAAAAAAAACTCTAATTCATTCGGATTTTTTTTTTTTTTTTTTTTGGCTTGGTTTCGGCGTTAAGCAAATCATAGATTCTTTGCCGTTTCTTTTTGTGCTCTCTCTCTCTCTCTCTCTCTCTCCCCCTCTCTCTCTCTCTCTCTCTCTCTCACACACACACACACACACATATTGGGCTAAGTCTTAATGAAAAAGGTCTTGAATGATAAGGCTATTCATAGAAATTTAGATCTATCACGTTTTATTTTGTAAATTGGATTAATCAGACAAAAAATTTAAAAAAAGATATTCAAAAGTAGTAGTAAAGGCATGAATCCAATACTCCCGATTTTATATTGTGATTCTGCACCCTGTATATTTTAAGGATCTGTTAAAAGTTCTCGGTCACACCAAGAAAGAAGAGCAGACTTAAACCTTTTTGTTGTGGTAATATACTATCACTTATAAAATTAGAAAAACGAATTTCGATATTTCTAGTTTTATAAGAAAGGGATATTTTTTCACACAGTCCTATCGAATATGAATATTATTTTAAACAAATCTGTCTGTGAAGCTTTGAATACTCTGTCGTCAGGGTGAAACCCCCCACATAAAATGGGTCTGTTTCTGTAAGAAGACAGTCCTGGAGACTTGGAGAATGTAAAATATGCTTTCATGTCCATTACTCCCAGGTCCATTCTAACCTGGAGTGATAGTACCTTTTAGGGTTTAATTTATGGGTCAAATAGATCTGTTTAAATTTTTTTTTCTTTTTAGATATTGATGTACCAGAACAATTAACACAGTCAGTTAGGGGTGCAGAATACACCGACTGCATCTCTACCGAAAGGTAAGACATCCCCCACCCAACAAGTGTCCTGGATATTACACTAAATTGACACTTCGTGGTGTGGCTCCAGTCCTGAAGCTCAAAAGAATGTACAGTACTCCTTTATAGCCATTATCCTAGGTCCACTCAGTCGGAGCGGAAGTACTTGATAGGGTCTCATCTATGGTCAAATTAAACTGTTTAAGCATTTAACAGTGTGCAAACTCTCTACAAAGAGTTAAGACCCCCCCCCAACGAGTTTCCTGGATATGACACAAAACAATTTGATGGTGAGGTCCCAGTAATGCTGGAGCTTTGGGGGAATGCGGAGTAACCCTTTATTGCCATCGCTCTCAGGTCCACTCTTGCCCGGAGTAGTAGCAGCTGATAGGGTCCTATCTATGAGTCAAATAGAACTAAACTGTGTCCTTATGTTACACTGAATTGTGAGCAATACAACTGTTTTAGCATCTAACTATGCGTAAATAAATGACAAATGTTTAATTTAATTGTTATTGACACATAGCAATACTTGAAAAATTTCACTTTGTTAACTAAAATGAATAGTTTGAAATAGAACTGTTTTGGCATTTAAACAGTCTACTTATACTAAACTGAAATGTTTGAAATAGAACTGTTTATATGAATAAAATAGATTTGATATTAGATAACCTTCTAATGGTTGATATACCATAAGAATAAATGAAACCAAAGAAAAAACTGCGTGCAAACAAATGACTGATGTTATTGAATTGTGAGTGTAACATGGAAATACTTCATACGATTTAACTGTGTGCAAATAAAACTATTGGTATTTGAAAGCAATACTGGAAGCCATTTAAGTGTATGAAAACAAATAATTCATAATAAATAGAATTATTGGTGGTAGATAGAAATATTTGATACCATTCAACTGTGTGCAAACAAATCATTTATACTAAAAAGAATCACAAGTGTTCGATAGTAGACATGAAAAAATTTAACTGTATACAAAGAAATTAGTTCTGGTTACAGATTATATGCTTACAAATCATACGTGATGCATTCAATACATTTCCACACATTTTTGTACAGGCATTTAAAATTGTCGTAGACCCTTGAAAATTCAGTATGTTATTGCTATACATCTTATATCAATTTTTATGATTTCAAGCTCAAATCAACAGCTACAGCGGCAACTGAATTACACCCTACTAAAGCCTGATTGTCACTGATGGTGAATTTCAAAAATGCAATCTGAACGTGAGAACACTTTAGAAGA
>OY757940.1:9922492-10037492 GCA_963585895.1 Sepioteuthis lessoniana
ACTAGAGTAGAAAAAATCCCAAATTTCTTTCATTTACAGTCTGATTATTTCAATATTTATTTCCTCTATTTGGACAATTATATATATATATATATATATATATATATATATATATATATATATATATATATATATATATATATATATATATATACCTGTGTGTCTATGTGTATGCAAAAGTACAAATATTGAAAAACAAGGTATTCTGAGGATGTTTTTTTTATATAGAGTTGAATTATTAGCCAACGTATACCGTTTCAGTTTTTAAATTAAATCATCGTCAGGGCATTAAATGCTGAATTTTCCAAATTAGATTTAATTCAATTTTTTTCTTTTAAAAAAAAAGAAAAATGTTTTAAACTTTTAACTTTTTATTTCCATGAGTGGCCTTCGTAAAAATACTTCTATTTCTAACAATTCAATATAGCATAAGTCAGGAATTATAACGTTTCCAAGTATTGCAATGTATCACAAACAATTCAATTCAGCATCAGTCATTTATTCAAATGATCAAACAGTTTTATTTCAAACAATTCAATTTAGTATAAGTTATTTGTTTGCATTCAGTATAAAAATAAAACAGTCTTATTTGACCCATCGATAGAAACCTATCAGGTGTTACCATTCCGGGCCAGAGTGGGCCTGGGAGTGATGATAATAAAGGGATATTCTGTATTCTTCAAAGCTCCGAAATTACTGGAGCCTCACCATTAGATTATTTAGTGTCATATCTAGGACACTCGTTGGGGAGAGTCTTACTCCTCTGCAGAGTTACATTTGGTGTATTCTACAACCCTAGCCGACTGGGTTGGTATGTGTGTGAGAGAGAGAGAGAGAGAGAGAGAGACAGAAAGAAAGAAAGAAAGAGAGAAAGAAAGAGAAAGAGAGAGAGAGAAAGAGAGAGAGAAGAAAGAAAGAGACAGAGACAGAAAGAAAGAAAAAAGAAAGAAAGAAAGCAAGAGAGAGAGAAAGAAAGAGACAGAGAAAGAAAGAAAAAAGAAAGAAAGAAAAAAGAAAGAAAGAAAGAAAGAGAGAGAGAAAGAGAGAGAGCGAAAAAAGAGAAAGAGAAAGAAAGCGACAAAGACAGAGAAAGGAAATAAAGAGAAAAAGAAAAAATAAGATAGAGAAAGAGAGAGAAAAAAAAAAGAAAGAAAAAGAAAGAAAGAGAGAAAGATAGAAAGAAAGAGAGAAAGATAGAAAGAAAGAGAGAGAGAGAGGAATGCGAAAAAGAGAGAGAAGGGAGAAAGAAAGAGAGAGAGGGGGAAAGAGAGGGAAAGAAAGAAATAAGATAAAGAAAGAAAGAAAGAAAGAGAGAGAGAAAGAAAGAAAGAAAGAAAGAAAGAAAGAAAGAGAGAGAGGAGAGCGAAAAAGAGAGAGAAGGAGAAAGAAAGAGACAGAGAGAGGGGGGAAGAGAGGGAAAGAAAGAAATAAGATAAAGAAAGAAAGAAAGAAAGAAAGAAAGAACGAGAGAGAAAGAAAGAAAGAAAGAAAGAGAGAGAGAAAGAGAGAGAGAGAGAGAGAGAGAGAGAGAGAGAGAGAGAGAGAGAGAGAGAGAGAGAGAGAAAGAGTAACTCTTTATTCTACTTCTTCTTTTTTTCTTTTTTTTCACTTCCTATATCTTTTCTATGTTGCTGTTTGTAATTTCAGAAGAATTAGGACGAGAAATGTTTTTGGGGAAAACATTAAAAGAGAGTGTAACAAAAAGATAAAAATCGATGAAACCTTTTTCAAATAAGGGACCTTTTAAATCTTTAAACACTAATTTCACTGAATAAGGGGTGAAGTTAAAAAAAAGCCGTTTTTTTTGGTTTTTTTTCAAAATAGTATTTTTGATAGAAATAATGCAAGATTCCACTATTTTCGGCAGTTTTTGTTATGTATTTTAACTAAAATTTTGTTATCTGTAAAGTTAAAGTTATATCAGACCACTGAGTTATTTTTTAGGGGGGGGTCTTTATTCAAGTCCCTTTCTCATTTCTTCTTTTCATTTAAAAAATAATAAATAAATAAATGAATTTAAAGATAATTCAGAAGAAACGACATCACATATTAAATTCCCTGATGATTGTTTTATATGAAAACCGAAACGTTAAACGTTGGCAAATAAGTAGACTATATAAAATCATCCCCAGCTGCCTTCTTTTTTCTTATTTGTACTTTTATATAACATCGGATTTATTTTCATTTTCCCAAATACATATATATATATATGTGTGAGTGTGTGTGTGTGTGTGTGTGTGAGAGAGAGAGAGAGAGAAAGAGGGAAGGAGAGATGAAAGAGAGACATATATTATGCGTTTATATCGTGTAAAGAAAAAATAATTTGAATAGTGTAAAAATTGCCACCCAGCCCGTCTGTTGAATGTTGGATTTGTTTTAGAAAGAAAGCTGCCATAGTTGTTGAGATTTTTCCCGAAAGTAGAATTAATAGCAATCGGAGAAAAGTTAGTTTAATGGAATTTATTGACTACACCCAATGAACTCGTTGAAATTGCCAAGTTTATTTAAAAGCAAAAAGAAGAAAGAAAATATTTTATTTAATTTTTTTACAGCACTTACATCGGCTTAGCTTTAGGCGAATGTCGGCAGTGTATGCATCGCTAAAACTACTAGATACCAACATTAATGATGTACCTTGAAGCCTACTTGTTTTTAGTTTACATGCAGAAGAGCCTTATATATATATATATATATATATATATATATATATATATATTGGCAGCATTTCTTCGTTAATACAAATTTCATTGAACATAGTAAAAGTAAAGTTGGCGACCATAGTCGAGGGTAACCCGAAAGCTCCCTTTTCGATAGCTACTACACCAAGGTGTAGGGAGGGCGCTACTCCTTCCCTGGATTGCTCCACTTTACCCTTGATCCGTACCTTATAATGCTGAGTGTTAAGCAAGGAGGCATCAAGTACCATTTTTTGAGTCTTTGGTATGACTCGACCTGGATTGAACCCAGGTCTCCCGAACCATTGGCGAACACTCTAACCGCTAGGCCAATGTCCGGTACAATGTCATTGAACATAATAGACATTATCTGTCTACATATTTTCTTCTGGATCCGTTCGTATTGCCGTATTACTTTTATTGAATTCGGCAGCAATTGATTTACGTATTGTCCATAGTTATATATATATCCCTAGTACTTTCTGCCCGACTTTGGGCAATCATCAGGTGAAGATCTATTGCAAAAGTGACGTAACTTTTGTTTTGCATATTACTACTATGTAAGAGTTTTTTTTACCGTTGAAGAGTATAGCGTTTGCTTTTAAATGGGTTTCTATAAATAGTGTCAGTCGCAAAAGTCATTTAAGTACATTAGCACTGGTTTGGCAATTAATTCTGTTAAGTGTTGGTTGCATGTTTCTAATATGTAGTGCTTCGAGAATCTGTAGTTTTTGTTTATTATTCTGATGTTCTAATATTGTTGTGTTGTCGGTGAGAATTTTCCGTAATTCTGTTGTTGGCCATGTTTTTAAAATATATACATATATATATATATATATATATATATATATATATATATATATTCACCGATATATATATATATATAGGAAGGTCCACGAAGAGATTTGTATTTTTTGGATTATTCATTTTGTTCTTACATGCGTATTATATAAATGTATGTTTCCAGCTTGTTGCTTTTGTCAGAGAACATATGTGGCACAAGGCCTTTTTAATGGGGTGCTCAATGAGACTTGAACTCACTCTTGTTTCCAGTATAAATGACGCTTGGCTGGTCAAACTGGTTTATATAGTGGTCGTTCTCCCTCTTTCCTGGAGTGTGTTGACTTCGGTCTGGTTTACCCGTCTTTGATATTTGATATGTTTATAGTTATGTGTGTGTGTGTGTGTGTTTAAAAAAATACAAGTCTTTTCGTGGACCTTCCTATTTTAAAAGATATCCTTATTCTTTCTTTAGACATACATCAACCATCTTTATTTATATATATATATATATATATTGGTGAAAATATTCACGAATATAGTTGAATTACAACGGGAAATTTGAGTTCAGAAAAAAACTAATATATTGGGTGTTTCAAAAATTCATATCATTTTGTATTCTGGACCAAACAACTGGTTCAATTGATCTCAAATTTTAATGACATGTGCAGAAACAACACTAAATTCTATGTTTGATGTTTAAATATATTTTCTTTCCCATTGAATGGCATTTCTTTATCATGGGGGAAAGAAACATAAAACATTAAATATATATATATATAGTATTTTCAGTTGCTTCTAGTCAAGTGAGCTGGGAGTAATGATAATGAGGAGTGCTCCACACTTCCTAAAGATATAGAACTGTTGATGACGAAATTATACTGATATTTCGAAGACATTCTGTATGCAGAGAGAGGATTATCTATCTATCTATCAATCTATATATATATATATATATAAATATTGGAAAAATGAAAAAAAAATCCGATGTTATGTAAAAGTACAAATATGAACAAAGAAGGCATTCGGAGGATGATTTTATTTATTGTCAACTTATTTGCCAACATTTAACGTTTCGGTTTTCATATAAAACAATCATCAGGGCATTTAATATATGATATCGTTTCTTTTGAATTATATTTATTTATTCATTCGTTTATTTATTTATTATTTTTTAAATGAAAAGAAGAAATGAGAACATAATATATGTCTCGCTTTCATCTCTCCTTCCTTCTTTCTATCAAATACATACACCCCCTATATATATATATATATATAGTATCATATTGTCAGGTTCAACACAATCTATTATTTTAATATGTATATATATATATATATATATATATATATATATATACACACATCACATGTGTGTGTATATATATATATATATATATATATATCAAGTAAATAACGACAGTGAATATCCAGAGAATGAGTGCTCAATGCTCAGCTATTTCATACAAAATATACCTGCATAACAAAATATATATTTTTGTTTAAAATCAAGAAATTAGAAATAGTATTCCAATTCCATAATAAATTCATTTTCTTTATTAAAGTATGTCATATATATATATATATATATATATATATATATGTGTGTGTGTGTGTGTGTGTGTGTGTGTGTCATTCACTAGAAAAGAAAAGGCTATATTGTTTGTTATAGTATGCCTGAGCACTGTTAAATAAGCCCGAACAGCGTATATTCTGTCAAAAATGTACCAACTGCAACGCAGAATTGGACAAGGTACAATAAAGTTCAAATAAGAATATTTGTCCGTAAAGGGCTAAAGGAATTTGATCGCCACCAGTATCAGAAGAGATGGACGAAAACTTGGAAAATCTTTCATGAAATCCACATATGTTTAAAGTTCTCATTCAAATTTTGATGAGCAAGTATTATTTTGTTCAACATTAGACCCGTTTCGTTTCATTTGCCCAAAACTTAGATATTAGATCTAAAAATAATATCAAAATTTTTTAAACATTATCCGAATATTCGTCTAAATTTTTGAAGCTTTATAATTTTTATCAATATAGAGCATTCTGACTATTTGTTAGATTCAAAATGTTTCTGCCGATGCGTTCTTCGGACTTCTTCAAGTGTTTCTTGTTGCACTTGGGCGCGTACGCGAAACTTCGAACTGAATCCTTTATTCAATCCATGGCGATGGATTGTTTTTAATTCCGTTAACAATGACTGGGGGCCAGTGTTAAGCTATAGTAAGTATTCCTTGTATATTGTCAGTTAGTTGGTTGGTTGCTTGGTTCGGTTTTATGGCATATCAACCTGTCTAGGTTATTTAACGCCAAATCCATTTTTATGCAAATAGTCAGCTCTATTTTAAACAATTCAGTTTAGCATGAGGACACAGTTTAATTGTCAAAAACATTTCTAATACAGCTAATTCAGCTTGGTATAAGTACAGATTTTGTTTACACACAATTCAATTTAGTGTAGGAACAGTTTCAAATAAAACCGTTAAGAGGAAGGTCCCGAAACGGTGCACATTCTCTCCTGATGCCCCCAAAACAAACATGGAGATAAAACTGCTCGTAGAATTAAGAATGGCTAAAGGAGAGTTTTCTATCCGCTCACTTTTTGTTGAGTTTCTGTTACTTGGTAAGTAACTTCCTTCTTCAGTTTCAATGTCAAAAACAGTTCCATTTCAAACAATTCAGTTAAGCATAAGCACGCTGTTTAAATGTAAGTGCAGTTTAATAGTTAAAAACATTTCTGTTTCAAGCTATTCACTTTTGTCAAACAGTTCTAATTCAAACAATTCAGTTTTGTATAAGTATGCAGTTACTTCTATTTGACCTATAGATAGGGCCCTATCAGGTGCTCCCATTCCGGGCCAGAATGGACCTGGGAGCAATGACAATGAAGGGGTGCTCTGCATTCCCCAAAGCTCCAGCATCACTGGAACCTCCCCATCAGATTGTTTAGTGTCATATCTAGGACACTCGTTGGGGGGCTCTAACCCCTCTGCAGAGAAGCAGTCGGTGTATACTACAGCCCTAGCCGAATCGGCAATGTATATTGTCTGGATTGAACCTGCAACCTCTATATGATTTTACTCAGACGCTCTTTATCCAAATGCCAATAGCCGTTACGCCATATACCCTAATCCTAATCTTGATTCCCGTATTGTGGGCTTCACCGTGCCTGCAGACCATAGAGCGAAAATCTAAGAAAGCAAGAAAAAAAAAAAACTAAGGAAAATGAGGGTCACAGTGATACCAGTAGTAATTTGCGTACTTGAAACGGTCCCTAAAGGCTTGCAAAGCAGGCTGGAAAAGTTGGAAATTAGAAGACGAATTGAGACTACCATTTCTAAGAATTTCGAGACAAGCATTTTCTTAGATCGGCCAGAATACTAAGAAGGATCCGAGAGAACTGAGGAGACGAGCAGTCACTCGAACTCACGAGAAAGACCATCAGCTTGAGTGAAAGATTCGTATCGAGTAATATAATTGTGATGAATATTTATATTCGCATAAATAAACTCAATTATAACGAATACTGTAAAGTCTGATATTTCTTTCTTTCCGACCTGATAAAAAAGTGGGTGATAATTTTGATTTGATATCTTAATCACATCCAGTTGTTATCTTTAAGTTCAATTTGAAGTTGCATTTATTGAAAGTTATTTGGCTCTGGTTTGGTTTGGTTTTATGGTATATCAACTATTGTGGGTTATTTAATGCCAAACCTTCCTTATATATATATATATATATATATATATATATATATATATATATATATATATAAGGAGGGTTTGGCATTAAATAACCCACAATAGTTGATATACCATAAAACCAAACTAAACCAGAGCCAAATAACTTTCAATAAATGCAACTTCAAATATATATATATATATATATATATATATATTATTTGGTTTGGTGGGTTTTTTTTGGCATATCAACTATTGTAGGTTATTTAATGCCAAATCAAGTTTATACATGTATATTAAATATATCGGATTTGCTTGGTTTTATGATATATCAACAATTGTGGGTTATTTAATGCCACATCCAGTTTATACATATATATTAGATATATATGATTTGGTTATGTTTGGTTTTGTTTGGTTTGGTTTTATGGTATATCAACTATTGTGGGTTATTTAAAACAAAAACCTCCATATATATATATATATATATATATATATATATATATATATATATATTATTTGGTTTCGTTGGGTTTTATGGTTTTATGTCATATCAACCATCATACGTTATTAAATGCCAGATCCTCTTTATACATATGTATCAAATATAAATCATTTACTTTGGTTGAGTTTTATGCCACATCAACTATTGTGGGTTATTTAATACCAAATTCGCCTTATATATATATATATATATATATATATATATATATATTATTTGGTTTGGTGTTTGGTGTATTTTTTGGCATATCAACTATTGTAGGTTATTTAATGCCAAATCCAGTTTATACATATATATTAAATATATAGGATTTGATTTGGTTTAATGGGATATCAACTATTGTGAGTTATTTAATGCCAAATCCTGATTTTACATCTATATTAAACATATGATTTGTAAATACATTTTGTAGATACACAGTTAAATTATCAAACAGTTCTATTTCTAACAATTCAGTTTAGTCTTAGTCAAAGTAAGATTCTTGTAAGTATTCCCATGTATCAGAAACACTTCAATTAAGCATCACTATTTTGTTTATACACAGTTAAATGATCAAACAGTTTTATTTCAAACAATTCAATTTGGAATAAGTTGTTTGTAGTATTTAACCCATAGATAGGACCCTATCAGGTACCTCCACTCCGGGCCAGTGTGGACTTGATAGCGATGGCGATGAAGGGGTACTCCACATTTCCCAGAGCTCCAGCATTTTTGGGATAGTACAGTGTCATATCCAGGACACTCGTTGGGTTGGGTCAGTCTTACCCCTCTGCAGAGAAGCAGTTAGTGTATTCTACTGTCCCATCCGACTGGGCAAGAATTCATAAGATACTATTATTTTCAGTCATGATTTTCTTCGTTATTTCTTCATTATTTTTCTTATGTTAATATTTGTTCTGTGATATTGGGATCTGATGTTTCGGTTTTCATTATTTTGTTTTTCAATTCGTTTAGAATTTGTTTTATTTTCCATGTTTCCCAAGGCTCCGACACGTGTTATGGGGGGGAGGTCTTTTCCCTCTGCAGAGATGCAGTCGGTGTATTCGACGACCGTCGCCGAATCTGCTGACTTTCTTTGAAGTTTTGAGGAATGGTTTCCTTTAATCAGAAAAACTTCCAGGGTTTTTTTGTTTGTTTGTTTTTGCTTTTGGAGGGGGTTGGGAGAGGGGATTGGCTTCTTTTTTTTTTTTTTTTTGCTTATTTGCTTGAATTGGGCTGTCTTGGGAGAAAAAAACTTATAACTGAATAGGTGAGTTGATTAATTGAAAAACTTTGAAAAGCGATAATTGCTTAAAATTGATTGTCGCTAGAGAAAACCTGGCAATTTAGGGAAAACACAAATATCTAATCGTGTACACGTATACATATATACATATATCCATAGACAGATCTGTTTCGTTCTATCAGAACTCTTCGGTGTGTAATGCGCATCCTACACCTTGGAGAAGTAGCTACAGAAAAGAAAGCCTTCGTATTGCCCTCGAGGACGGTTGTCTAAATGTCAAAACAAATGGAATTATAAGACAGGACAGAGAGAGAGAGAGAGAGAGAGAGAGAGAGAGAGAGAGAGAGAGAGAGAGAGGTTTTTAGATATATATACTTTAGTATGACACAAGCCCAAATAATGAAAGGATATTGACGAAGAAAAATTATGCTGCTCAATATTTCATGGGTAGATAAACTGCCTGTTTGTCTTAACAAGAAGTATCAGAAATCTGGTCTTTGACGTGGTTTAAAACACCTATTGCCAGTGAAAAATATACAAATATTTTTGACAGAAGGTAAAACAGAGATAGATAGATAGATAGATAGAGATTAAATAGATACTGAGATCTGCTAGACGGCAATTACACAAGAATTCCGCGAGCAATATTGAACAAGTCCTGGCGGCAACACTCCACAAGACACCAACTATACGGCCACCCCGCCCTCCCATCACGAAAACTATCTAAGTTAGACGAACTAGACATGCAGAACACTGTTGGAGAAGCAGAGACGAGCTCATAAGTGATGTACTCCTATGGACCCCCACATATGACCGGGCAAAAGCAGGACGATCAGCTCGAACATACATACAGCAGCTCTGTGAGGATACGGGATGTAATTCTGAAGACCTGCCAGAGGGCGATGAACGATAGGGAGAAGTGGCGCGAGAGGGTTAGGGATATCCGTGCTAGTGGCACAACATGATGATGATATCCGATGTGAAATAAAATTTCGCGGGATATAACCGAACTCAGATCAACACTTTAATTATAAAATTGCAAATTGGAATGAAAATTGCTTTATTCAAGTGTGAGTATTTGGAAACAACCCAAGAATGTTATGCGCTGTTTAAAAGCAAATCCTGTTGGCAACACCCAACAAAACAGTGGCTATATGGCCACTTACCTCCCATCTTTCTTGGGAAAGGTATGAACCCCTTTATTCTCCCTCCAGCTATGGGTAAATAGTAGGACGGACTAGGTTCTTCAGCCTTGGTGAAGCAACTAGTCTAGGAGAAGGAAAACTCTGAATTCAAACCTGTTAAACTCCGTTTAAAAATTGACCTTGTGTCATATCCTGCCCGAGCGGAGGGGTTGGTAAATAGTACCTCCCATCTTACAAACCATAAAAAAACGAAGATCACTTGGGCCACTACTGGAGAAGTAAAGAAGTAAATGAGATTCTCTCATGGACTACCACACATGTACACACCAGTGTTGGCCGACCAGTAAGGACTTAAATACATCAGCTCTGTGTGGACACTGGATACTGTTTAGAAGATTTGCCAGGACCGATGTACGATAGGGACAGATGGTGAGAGAAAGTCAAGCAAATCCCTTCCATCAGCACGACTTGATGATGTTGATGATGATTAAACTCAGAACGGTAGACATAAACATTTCGTTGATCTCTGTAAAGGCGGCCTTCGAGAGCTATTAAGCTTTATACCGAATACATCGTATTCATATAATTTACTTTATTTATTAGTACTAGATAAATAAATAACAGGACATTACTATAACAGTTATCTCCCTTGAGGAATTAAAATGATTAGAACGAATGCGAACGCGTACGATACTTATTATTTAGATCAGTCATGATAAAACTGCTGCCCACGGAGTATTCTAAATGGTCCGCCAAATTTAACGAGGCAAATAACGTTTATTAAAATTATCATTATCATCATATATTTGGAGGTGTCGGTGGTGTAATGGTTACCATCGTAGGAAATGGATACGGCGACACGAGTTCAAATCCTGGACGAGAATGATTGCATTTCACATAACACTAATACCCTTGGGAAAGGTGTGAATCCAAATATTCTCCCTCCAGCAAGGACAGACTGGGTACTTCAGTTTGGGTGAGGCAACAAGTCTAGGAGAAGGAAAACTCTAAATTCAAACCTGATAAACTCCGCTTAAAAATTGGCCTTGTGTCATATCCTGCCCAAGTGGAGGGGTTGATAAATAGGATTATCATCATATAATATTTCCCTAACTCTCTCTCTCTCTCTCTCTTTTACCATTTGTCTCCATCATCCATCACTCCTAGCAGGTCCCCTTTTTTTTCTATGTTCACACAGGGCTCTTGTAGATAGGCTCTAGTTGGTCATCCAAAACTTAGACATTTGAGTGAAAGGGTCCATAGGAGAACGTCATTTATGTATTCGTTCTTACTTCACCAGCAGTGTCCGTCTTATTTGGGTGGTTTTAGAGATGGGAGGTAGATGGCCGTAGAGCTGCTGTTTTGTGGAATGTTGCCTCCAGGATTTGTTCAATATGACTCGTAACATTTTATTGCAAGTTTTTTTCTCTATACGCTGTGTCAGCTTCCAAGTGGTGCATCTATATATTTGTATGGACACGACCTCTGCTTGGCAAAAATTGCGTTTTATTTTATCGTATAAGTCTGACTTCTACATGATCGATAACCAATCGATTGCAGTCCATGCCTTCGCTAGTCGCTTATTGATGTCATCATTAGTCGATGAGATGCTGCTTCCGAGGTAATAGAACTTATCAACTAATTTCAGAGAACCACCATTTAGTGTCTTCTTTTTGATTAAAACAAATATAATGTTTTTTAATCTTATATATATATTTTTTAATCTTATATATATATATTTTTAATCTTATATATATATTTAAAAAAAAACAATTATTAAAATACGCACCTCCAATTGAAAGAAAATAGTTTTAATAAGATGTTGATTCACAAGGTATGAAAATATTGAATTTTTTTCTTCCATAAACGGATCATATTTATATTGAAAACATTGATTTTTCAAATATTCTTTTTTTTTTCTTTTAATTATTGCCGAATGTATCATGGCAGAGTTAGGTTTAAGGTTGAACGAGGGCGAGGTTAGGTTAGGTTAGGGTTAGAGTAAGGGTCAGATTAGTTTAGAGGTTGGGTTAGAGTTATTATTGTCGATAAATAATAAATAATTGGCGCCTTTGGGTAATAAAGTGCGTTTTTTTTATATGAAGAGACCATAACACTTGTCTATTAAATTTTACATCTCTTTTTTATTACCTAGCCTAGTCGGCTGTGGGGGGTTGAATGAACCGACTGCTTCTTTACAGAGGGTAACCTCCCCCGCCAAACGAGTGTCAGCTTTACCTGTGGAATACACCAACTACTTCTCTGCTGAGTGGTAAGACCCCACCAATGAGTGTCCTGATATATGACACAAAACAATCTGATGTAGAGGCTCCAATAATACTGGAGCATTGGGAAATGCGGAGTACTTCTTTATTGCCACCGCTCCCAGGTCGACTCTGGCCTGGATTCGTAGCAACTGATAGGGTCCAATCTATGGGTCAAATAGAACTAAACTCTATACTTATGCTTAAGTGAATTGTTTGAAATAGAACTGTTTTGACATTTAAACAGCGTACTTATGCTAAATTGAAATGCTTGAAATAGAACTGTTTTGATATTCAAACTGCGTAATTATGCTAAACTGAATTATTTGAAGTGGAACTGTTTTTGTATACTAAACTGAATAGTTTGAAATAAAACTGTTTTTTGACATTGAAACTGTGTATATATGCTAAACTGAATAGTTTGAAATAGAACTGTTTGTATGTATAAGATCAATTTGGCATAAAATAATCTACAACGGTTGATTTGCCATAAAACCAAACCAAACCAAAATCTTTATTACAACGAAAGGGTCGAACTAGCTGTATGAGTGAGAGAGAGACAGAGAGAAGGAGGACTGCTATGATTGACACTACGTAGAGAGAAATATATTCAGAGCCTTTGTTAGTTGGCGGAAGGTTTGATACAGAGCCGGTTCACAGCCAGGGGGGACGCCTGCCCCCTCTGGCTCACCTGTCTACTCGCTGCCTGCTCTCCAAATGACTGACCGCGTGACTCCGTTGTCATCATATAATTTTCTTAACACCCACACATTTTCCTTCCGGTTCTGAATTCACGTGATTCACTTCCTCTGTTCCTTTTGTACACAGGTGCAATATCCTGTTTTGAAATCCCAAACTAATCGGTCTGTCAAAGGTCAATATGTAATAAGTATTCATGATCATCTGTGACAAACCCCTCGGTCTCTTTCCCTTCTGTTCTTGTAACAGTTTTCTAACTGGTCCTTATACAGTAAAGCCAATATAACTTTTCTGTATAATTGACTGTAATTCATGAAATAAGACTTTGATCGTTTTTATACCAATACGTACATATTTCATCTGTGTGGACACATTTCTGTTTTCTTCAGTATGACTAGTATGTATATGTTGGATGTATTAAATGTTTCTATAAGTAAAAATGGGGTGATCTTGTCCGTCCTTCCGTTTATTCAGTGTTAGCATATCATAACTGTGCCGTTCACATAGTGATTACAGTGTTCGCCAATTGTGTGGGTTAACGAGGTTCAATCCCAGGTCGAGTCATACCAAAGACTCAAAAATGGTACTTGATTCCTCCTTGTCGAACACTCAGCATTGTAATATACAGATCAAGGGTAAGTGGAGAAATCCATAGAAAGGAGCAGTGCCTCGTGTAGTAGCTACTGAAAAGGGAGCTTTTGGGTCGCTCTTGACCATGATTGACCAACATCTAACGCTAATTTTAGACTAAGAAATAACAAACCCAGTATTTTTTAGATACAACTTGGATGTACATTATGTATATAAAAGATTAAATATATTTGGATGTTTGAATTAGTTTATCTTGTATTTCTTTCCGTTGTGTTCGGTATTAGTATATCATGGATATGCTAATTATGGTCCTTGATGAGTGGAGACTCAACTAATAATGCCATATAATGGCCGAAGGATTTCCTTTTATATATCTTGCCTTTGGGTTTAGTTAGGTTGAGAACCTTTCGCTTAGCGCATGGGTTAGTTAGGTGCAAACTTGAGCGTAGGTGTTTACGCGCGTGCGGAGTGGACGTGTCATTCAGAGATGTCACAATAGAAACCCAGATAGAAAATATGTGACCACGGGATGTGTATGACGTCATGCACCGGAAGCGTGCGCGGAGGATTTTGGGGATTTGAAAAACAGTCAGTGAGTGGAGTTTTAGCGTCCGAAGAAGACGGTTGACTTTCGCTCGCTCGCCGAGGCCTTGCGGCAGGTGCCGCACGTGATGGGGGGCAGATGGAAAAGTCGGCATAGAAAGATTGTGCATCTCTCTCCTTATGTCGAAAAACCTTTTAACTCAAAGGAAATAAAAAGTTTCGTACCTGAACTAAGAAGTTGTAAGTGTTTTTTAGTGTTTCGGGATTCCTATATAATCTATATATATGAGTTATTAACATTCTATGTATATTTCACATATTCATATCTGGCTATGTTAACTATTAAAGTACCTTCCATATTTTAAAGTGTCACTCACAAGGTGTAAGTGAACTTAGACAACTTATTATGGTAGCTCCATCTTGCTAAATTCTTCCATTTTTTAAATTGCCCAGTCGGCTGGGGCTGTAGAATACACCAACTGCTTCTCTGCAGAGGGGTAAGACCCCCCCCTAACGAGTGTCCTAGATATGACGCTAAACAATCTGATGCTGAGGTTCCAGCAGTACTGGAGCTTTGGGGAATGTGGAGTACCCCTTCATTGCCATCGCTCCCAGGTCCACTCTGGCCCGGAGTGGTAGCACCTGATAGGGCCATATCTATGGGTTAAATAGAACTAACAGTATACTTATGCTATAATGAATTGAGTTAACTGAATCGCTTGAAATAGAAATGTTTTTGACAATTAAACCGTACTTACATTTAAACTGCGTGCTAATGCTTAACTGAATTATTTGAAATGGAACTGTTTTTGATATTAAAACTGTATTTACACTTGACTGATTTGTTACATATAACTGCTTGAATAGTTTGAAATGGAAATGTTTTTGACAGTTAAACTGTGTACTTATGCTAAACTGAATTGTTTTAAATAGAACAGATTATTTACATAAAAATGGATTTGGCATTAAATAATCTACAATGGTTGATATGCCATAAAACCCAACCCAACCAACCAACCAACCAACCAACCAACCAACCATTTTTTTTAAATTTAGAAACGATCATGGTTTGGACCAGTGCAGCCGATGAGTTAGCCGTTGAAACGTTTTATTTTATTTATTTATTTTTACACTGGGGAATTTGTAATTACTTACCCTGCTACAGAGACAACTTTTCAATCTCAGTTTCTGTTTGGTCAAAATGATATTGTTCCGGATAGAATTTCCAACCCTTAACACTATCGACTTTCTATCCGGAACAGCATCATTCTGACAAAACAGAAAATGAGCACGAAAAGCTCTCTATGTAGCAATTACAGATTCAACAATATTAAAAAAGATGTTTCAACAGCAAACACACACTATGCACCAGTCCACTGCAACCGATTGTATCCACAAAAGATATGTTAAGAAATCAACAAGATGGAGCTATCCATACTACTTGCCCAAGTTTCTTTGTACCATAGAGGTGACAGTTTAAAATGTTGGAGGTATTTCTGTCACACCCTGAATTCTGTGATTGCTTTTAATCCAATTAATAATTGTTCTGTCTTCGGAAAAGTTCTATTTGTTTACACGCGCTTTGGCATAAGTTCTTAGATTAAAAAAATCAATCAACTTTGAATTTTTTTTTTCAACAGCTTACCATCCCATAGATTAAAGGTCCAGACATTCTGTCACAATTATATGTTTATGAGAACCCAGATAATTCTCTTTCTTTGCTTTTGGCGTGACTGAAAACTTGTTTGGCAACCTTCAAATTTTTTCTTCCATTAATCGTTTCCGAATATCCGTCTGGCTTCCTTCCATTTTTTTCCCGCTTCTTCTTCCTCTTCTCTTTCTTCTTCTTCTTCGTTTGGGGATCGGCTGCCTCGCCGGAGAGAGAAATAAAAAAAATTACAAAAAGAGAAAAGGAAGGAGAAAATAGGAAGAAGTGCTGAAGTTGAGGAAAGACAAGTTTAGCTCTAATCAGATTGTCTTGGTGGGTGCAGAAAAAGGCGAGTCCCGTGGAAACACAACAGTCTAATTCACTGTCTACACGGAACAAGGAAAAGAGAGTATTTATCCGCTTTTAACTTCCATATATTTTCCTAAAAGATCAGTAAATAAATCTACAGAGGTCAGGACTACATTTTACTGTTTGGTCATCTATTAGAGGAAAACAAATATTGAATTGTGTCGTAGATCTTTTCAGGATCTACAATGATGGAGGCACAAAAGCAATATAAAATACTGATTGATTGATTGCTTGATTTTAAAGGCATGTTAACCCATATGGGGTTATTTTATGCCTAAACGTAAGGAAATTACTTTCAGTTTGTGGTCTAAATTTCTGTGACGAAGCTTGTTGATTTTTATCATTAAGGGTTTTCGGACTATTGTCTTTATCTTTATTGTTATTTCCACAACGTTTCGGCCGATATGTCCTCCGGCCTTCTTCAGGTATTTGTCGAACTCGGAAACCTTCACGGAACTTCGAACTACGTCCTTTATTGAATCCACGGGGGTCGCTTGTTCTGACTGGTTATCTTGTATTTCTTTCCGTTGTGTTCGGTATTAGTAAATCATGGATATGCTAATTATGGTCCTTGATGAGTGGAGACTCAACTAATAATGTTATAGGCGTTGGTTCCCTAAGCTTCTAAAGGAGACAATCATCTGGAGGTTGCAGGTTCAATCCTCACTACAGGTTAGTAACAATTCAGGAATACTTAACACTTGTACCCGGTTATGGATAACGGAATCAGAACAGGCGACCCCCGTGGATTCAATAAAGGACGTAGTTCGAAGTTTCATGAAGGTTCCCGTGTTCGACAAACACCTGAAGAAGGCCGGAGGACATATCGGCCGAAACGTTGTGGAAATAACAATAAAGATGAAGACAATAGTCCGAAAATCCTTAATGATAAAAATTACTTTCAGTGTCCCTCCATATTTACTTTTTGTGTTTTTGTTTCTTAAGGATTTTTGTTTATTTATTATCTATTGATTTTAACGGCATGTTAACCCATCTGGGGTTATTTTATCCTTAGAGGTATGGAAATATTTACGTATTTACATTTTTTGGAATGTTGTTTCTTGAGAGGGTTTTTTTTGCCACAGGGTTACAATTTCAAGTATTCTTATCTATCACAAATAATTTACACGCTGTTGTTTCTTGAGGGTTTTTTTGCCACAGGGTTACGATTTCATGTATTCTTATCTATCACAAATAATTTACACACTGTTGTTTCTTGGTTTTTTTTTGGGGGGGGGGTTGCCACAGGGTTACGATTTCAAGTATTCTTATCTATCACAAATAATTTACACGCTGTTGTTTTCTTTCAAATATTTCTAATACTAATGGTTAAATTGTTTCAAATAATTATTTCTCTTTAATAATTATTTGTTGGCACATAGTCATATGGTTTCAAGTAACTAATAATAATCCTTAGTAAATAGGTATAGCTTCAAATAACTATTCCTAATACAAATCTTGCCCAGTCGACTGGTACTGTAGAATACACCGACTTTGTGTCTGAAGAGGGTTAAGACCCCCCCCCATGAGTGTCCTGTATATGACACTAAACAATCTGATGGTGAAGTTCGAGTAATGCTGGAGCTTTGGGGAATGTGGAGCACCCCTTCATTGACATTACTCCCCGGTCCACTCTAGCCCGGAATGATAGGGACCTATCTATGGGTTAAAGAGAAATAACTACATACTTATGCTTAACTGAATTGTTTGAATTAGGACTGTTTGACTAAACTGAATAGCTTGAAATAGAAATGTTTTTGACAATTAAACTGCATTTAAATTTAAACTGCGTGCTTATGCTAAACTGAATTGTTTGAAATGGAACTGTTTTTGACATTGAAAGTGTACTTACACTAAACTGAATTGTTTACAGTAGAAGTGTTTTGACATTTAACAAAATCTGTACATATACTAAACAGAATTAGCTGAATTAGAACTGTTTGAATAAACTGAATAGCTTGAAATAGGAATGTTTTTTGACAATTTAACTGTGTACTCATGCTAAACTGAATTGTTTGAAATTGAACTGATTATTTGTATAAAAATGGATTTGGCGTTAGATAACCTACAAAAGTTGATATGCCATAAAATCCAACCAACGAATACAAATAATATACTCTTAACTCATCAAGTATTCATATTTAATGCAAATAATCAGCAGGAAGTTTTATTTTCAAATATTTCTATCTAGTCCTAGTAATTATGTAGTTTCACTGGACATTGGCATGATGGTTACAGCGTTCGCCAATGGCCCGGGAGACCTAGGTTCAATCTCAGGTCGAGTCATACCAAAAACTTTAAAAATGGTACTTGATGCCTCCTTGTTTAATACTCAGCAATACAAGGTAGGTATCAAGGGTAAAGTGAAGCAATCCAGGGAAAGGAGTTGCGCTCTCCTCCACACATTGGTGTAGTAGCTGTTGAAAAGGGAGCCTTCTGGTCACCCTCCACTACAGTAGCCAACTTTATTTTACTTATATGGTTTGAAGTAATTATTTCTATTCAATAACAGCCATTTGTTTGCGCACAGTTATATGGTTTCAAGTTACTAATAATAATCATTTGTAAACAATTATCATCATCATCATCATCATCAAATCGTGCAGCAGGCACGGATTTCCCTGACTCTCTCTCGCCATTCGTCATGAAAAGATCTCCAAAACTGGTGCCTCACCATCAAATGCAGTTATAAGGTGAGGATCAAGGGTAAAGTAGAGCAATCCAGGGAATGGAGTAGCACTCTCCTCTACACATCGGTGTAGTAGCTATCGAAAAGGGATCCTTCGGGTCACCCTCGACTAAGGTCGCCAACTTTACTTACTAGGATGAAAAACATTTCTTGATGTCTGCATCCAGATCCGAGAGAGAGAGAGCAAGAAATTATTAATATTGTTGCTACTATTGTTGTTGTTGCTATTATAGTTGTTGTTGGTGGTGGTGGGGGGGGGCTGTTGATGAAGAAGCCTATGTAGAAGAATTTTTTCCATATCTTGTGTCTTGTGAATATCCACTATAAAACTTCAGCTTCGCTTGCGCCGATTCAAAGACAATGGAATAAAGATTTCCACTAGAATCAATTCCTGATTTACTCAGAGAGAGAGAGAGAAAAAAAGAAGGAAAACTTCAACCGAAGATCTTCACAAAAGACTTTTCTTTTCTACTCAGCAGAGAAAGTTTCAAAGAATTCCAAATACATTTCGGTAATTCTCAAAGATTTATATTATTTCCTCTTCTTTTTTTGCAACGTTCTTTGTCGGCCAGTACATCATACGAAGCTGCTCCGTAAGTAATGCTTGCCATATAATTCATACAGGAAGCACAATACTACTACTTGATAAAGCATTGTTCACGCCTTCAATGCTTGTTTTTCATATCCTCATTATAATCATCATCATCAAGACGTACCGACAGCACGGATTCCCGTGACCCTCTCTCTCTCTCTCTCTCTCTCACCATCCGTCCCTATTGATAATCGTTTTAATTAAGAAAATAGATTATCTTTTATTTAAAATTTAAATGAGAGGACGACAATATCAAAGCTGTTTAATTTGCAATAGATATAATCAATTTTTTTTGTCTCGCTCTGATTATTCTAACACATTATCGACGAAAGAAATGTTCGGTAGAAAAATTAATGTTTTTTTTTTTTTTTGATAAATAAAATTAAAAATGAAAGAAAATGGAGTCTTGCATCAAAATTGCATGTGTCTATTGTATGCACCATTGCACATCTTATTTTAAACCTGTCAGAAGATCGATTCCTTTGGTTCTTTAAAGAACAAGTCACTTTTTTATTTTTATTTATTTATTTTTTTTTTTGTGATTCCGTCAAAACTTGATAATGAAACGGAATAAACAAAATAAAAATTGTCTTTATTTTGAAATTAGAGTGATTAAGAGCTGTTGCTAATTCATAAAGTCTTCCAACTGTTACAGTAATTACTGCCTTATGGTCAGTCAAAGAGATAACGCTTCACTGCTTATTACGACAGTCGGTAACACATTGCCGTTCTAGTTCAGTGCAAGAAAATGTAATAACAATAAATTAAGTCCATCAATTAAAGAATACTACAACAACAACTACTATTTCTACAACTACTAATAGTAATTATAATAATTCAGCGAAAATCGATAAAACGTCACAGAATATCACGTGTATGTTATGTAGAGAAAGACGTCAAATCATTTCCTTAGCAAACGCCGAAAACTAGAACTAAAGTAAGTAAAGTTGGCGGTCTTAGTTGAGGGTGACCCGAAGGCTACCTTTTCAATAGCTACTACGCCGAAGTGTTGGGGAGGGCGCTACTCCATTCCCAGGATTGCTACACTTTACCCTTGATACTCACCTTATTGTGCTGAGTGCTTAGCAAAGCGGCATCAAGTACCATTTTTTGAGTCTTTGATATGACTCGACCTGGAACTGAAACTCGGTGTCCCAGACCATTGGCGAACATCTAAGAGTATAAGATCGGATAGGACTGGGCGGGAAAGGTCATCCACTGGGAATTGTGCAAGAGATTAAATTGTGAACTTACTACCAAAATGTACAAACCAGAATCCGTCCGAGAGAATGATACATATAAAATTCTCAGAGATTTTCAAAAGCTAACGGATCACCAAATCCCCCCCTGGACACTAGAGCTACGATAATTAAAATTTAAATGAGAGGACGACAATATCAAAGCTGTTTAATTTGCAATAGATATAATCATTTTATTTTTTGTCTCACTCTGATTATTCTAACACATTATGCCTGTAGTGTAATGGTTATCGTCGTAGGAAATGGACACGGTGACACGAGTTCAAATCTTGGACGAGGCTGATTGCATTTCACATAGGACTAATACCCTTGGGAAAGGTATGAATTCAATTATTCTCCCTCCAGCTATGGGTAAATAGTAGGGCAGACTAGGTTCTTCAGCCTTGGTGAGGCAACTAGTCTAGGAGAAGGAAATCTCTGAATTGAAACCTGTTAAACTCCGCTTAAAAATTGACCTTGTGTCATATCCTGCCCGAGCAGAGGGGTTGGTAAATAGGATAATTAAAAAAAGGGTCCTTGCAGTGGGGCGGATTTTGCCGTCCCACTGGACCACAGTTTAAAAATCAAAGAAAGCGACAAAAGAGACAAGTATATGGACCTTACCAGAGAACGGAGAAAGTTATAGAATATGTGGGTGACGGTGATACCAGTTAGGACAGGCGAACTTGGAACGGTCCCCAAACGACTGGAAAGAGGACTAGAAGAATTGAAAATTTAAAGACAAAACGAGACTATCAAAACAACAGCATTACTAAAATTGACCAGAATACCGAAAAGAGTGCTGGAGACTGGAGGAGGCTTGCTATCACTCAGACTCCAGTGTAAGACCACTAGTTAACGCTGGTGTGAAAAACTCACTAGAAATAATAACACTGAAAGAATGTGAAAAGAAGAATAAGTACCTCGACCTTGCTAGAGAATTGAAAAAGCTGTGGAACATGAAAGTGACGATTGTACCAATTGTGATTGGTGCTCTTGGCACAGTAACCAAAGGATTATTAAAGGGTAAGGAGGACTTGGAAATTGGCGGACGAGTGGAGACCATCCAAATGAGAGCATTATTGACAACGGCCAGAATACTGAGAAAATTCCTGGAGACTTGATGTCACTCAAACTCCAGTGAAAATCCATCTGCTGGCGCTGATGTGAAAAACTCTAAAAGCGTATAATGATAATGATAATACGATCAACTTTGCTACCCAGGCTGACCACAGAATAAAACTAAAAGAAACTGAAAAGAAGGATAAGTACCTCGACCTTGCTAGGAAATTGACCAAACTATTGAACATGAGACTGACAATAACACCAATTGGGATTGGTGCTTTTAGTACAGTAAGTAAATGATTATTAAAGGGACTGGAGGGCTTTGAAGTTGGCGGACGAGTGGAGACCATCCAAACTACTGCATTATTGAAAACAGCCAGAATACTGAGAAGAGTCCTGGAGATTTGAGGAGACTTGCCGTCACCCAAACTTCAGTAAAAGACCATCAGCTAACGCTGATGTGAAAAACTCTCAAGGAGTAAATAATAATAATGAAAGAGTATAAGACTAGGCACGATTGGATGGGCAAGGTGATCGACTAGGAACTGTGCAAAAAATTAAAGTTTGACAATACGAACAAATGGGATATACACAACTCAGAATCCATCATAGAGAATGAGACGCACTAACTTCTATGAAATTTTGAGATACAAACAGATCACTTAATCTCGGCCAGACGACCATACCTCGTGATAGTCAATAAGAAAAAGAGAACCTGCCAGCTAGTTGACTTTGCCGTTCTGGCAGATCACAAAGTAAAATTGAAGGAAGGTGAAAAGAGGAATAGATATCTAGACCTTGCTCGAGAGCAGAAGAAGCTGTGGAACATGAATGTGACGGTGATACCAATTGTAATTAGTGCACTTGGAACGTTCCCCAAAAGATTGGTAAAGAAACTAGATTTAGAAATCAGAGAACAAGTAGAGACTATCGAGACTTACTGTCACTCAACCCCCGAAAAAAACCATCAGCTTATGCTTGTGTGAAAAAGTCTCAAGAGTAAAATAATAAAAAAGCGAAAATCGATAATTCACAACGGTGTCGGTTATTTGGAGAAAAAAAATTCAAACGATTAATCACATAATAAGTGAATGCAGCAACTTGCATATAAGGTGTAAAGACCAGGCATGATTGGATGGGAAAGGTTATCTACTGGGAATTGTGCAAGAGATTGAAATTTGACCATGCTGCCAAATGGTATATGCGCAAACGAGAATCAGTCCTCGAGAAGGAAATATATAAATTTCTTTAGGATTTTCAGACACAAACGGATCACCTGATTTCAGCCAGAAGACCAGACCTAGTAATAATTGATAAAGAAAAAGAAAAAGAAAGAGATCTTGCTGTCAAGCAGATTGTGCCGTTTCAGCGGACAACAGAGTTAAAATAAAAGAAAGCGAAAAGATAGATGAGTACTTGACGAAATATAAAAGTGACGGTGATTCCAATTGTAGATGAAAGGCTAAGAACGGCCCCCAGAAGGCTTTGAGAAAAGATAGGAAGAGCCAAAAATCAGAGGAAGCATTGATACCATCCAGACTACAGTATTTTAAGACTCAGCCTCCAGTGAAGGACTATCAGCTGTCACTGGTGTGAAAAACCTGCAAGGAGTAAGAGAAGGAGTAAAAAAAGAAGTAAAAGAAGTAAAACAGGAGTAAAAAGAAGGAGTAAATCAGGAGCAAAAGAAGAAGTAAAACGGGAGTTTTACTCCTGTAAAGTAAAACAGGAGTAAGAGGAGTAAAACAGGAGTAAGAGAAGAAGTAAAACGGGAGTTAAAGAGGGAGTAAAAACAAAGGAGTAAAACAGGAGTAAAAGAAGGAATAAAACAGGAGTAAAAAGAGTTTTAAAAAATAGTAAAACAGGAACAAAAAAAGAGTAAAATAAGCGTAAAAGAAGGAGTAAAAAAGGAGTAAAGCAGGAGTAAAAGAAGGACTAAAACAAGGGTAAAAGGAGTAAAAAGGAGTTTCAAAAAGGGGTAAAAAGGGGTTTAAAAAGATTAAAAAGGCGTAAAAAAGGAATAAAAGAAGGAGTAAAAGAAGGAATAGATAAGGAGTAAAAAGAATTTTAAAAAGAGTAAAAAAAGGAGTAAAAAAGGTGTAAAAGAAGTAAAACAGGAGTAAAGTAGGAGAAAAAGAATGAGTCAAAAAAGGAGTAAAAGAAGAAGTAAAACAGGAGTAAAAATGAGTGAAACAGGAATAAGAGAAGTAGAACAGAAGGATTAAAATAGGAATAAAAGAAGGAGTAACACAGGAGTAAAAGAAGAAGTAAAACAGGAGTAAAACAAGAGTAAAAGAAGGAAAAAAACAGGAGTAAAACAGGTGTTTAAAAAATGAGTAAAAGAGAAATAAAAAAGGAGTAAAGAAGGAGTAAAAAAGGATTAAAACAGGAGTAAAAGAAGGAGTAAAAAAGGAATAAAAGAATAAGTAAAACAGGAGCAAAAAAGAGTAAAACGGGAATAAGAGAAGGAATAAAACAGGAGTGAAAAAAAGGAGTAAAACAGAAGACAAGACCTAGTATTATCTAACAAAAAGAAAGGGACTTGGTAAGATACCCGGATCTTACAAAAGAGCTAAAGCTGAAGAACATGAAGATGGCAGTTATAGCAATGGTGATTGGTAAAGAGACTGGAAGAATTGGAAATAAGACCACGAGTGAAGACAATTCAAACGACTGAATAATTAAAATCAGCCAGAATAGTAACAAGAATCAGGGACACATGGGGAGACTTGCTGTCACTCAAGCTACAGTGAAAAACCATCAGTTCACGCTGGCAGGAAAAAAATCTCAGAGAAATAAATATATATTTGATGGCTGCAATCAGTCTTACACCGTGCTAGCTTATGCAATATCAATCATTGTAGGTCATTTAATGCCAAATCCTTTTAATACATATATATTAGATATATATATATGATATGGTTTAATTGGGTTTTACGGCATATCAACCATTGTAGGTTATTTGATGCCAAATCCTCTTTATATATATATGTATTAGATATATATGATTTGGTTTGGTTAGCTTTTATGGCATATCAAGCATTTTGAGTTATTTAATGCCAAATGCTCTATATACATATATCAAAACGGCTAGACGGCAATTACACAAGAATGCTGCGTGCATTATTGAATAAGTCCTGGCAGCAACACCCCACAAGGCACCAACTATACGGCCATCTGCTTCCCGTCGCAAAAACTATCCAAGATAGACGAGCCAGACACGCAGGACACTGCTGGCGAAGCAGGGACGAGCTCATTAGTGATGTACTCCTATGGACCCCCACACATGGCCGAGCAAATGCAGGACGACCAGCTCGAACATACATACAGCAGGTGTGTGAGGATACGGGATGTAGCCCTAAAGACCTGCCAGAGGCGATGAACGATAGGGAAAACTGGCGAGAGAGGGTCAAGGATATCCGTGCGAACGGCATGACATAATGATGAGTTTGGTTTCATGGCATATTAACCTTTGTAGGTTATTTAATGCTAAATCCTTTTCAACACCTGGAGACACTAAGGTCATTTAAAGGACATCACATTAACAAGCTGTCTCTTGTAACACAAAGTAATCAAGAACATTTTGTCAACAGCTGTAAAACGTTGCAAATATTCTGGGTTCGTTAATACTTATACGAGAGAATATCAAAAGTACCGAATTTGATATGAAAATATCGATTCTGGTGTCACTTATTAAGAGAGGCGAATGAAATTAATTCTTAGCAATATTCTCTTAAAAGTCCGCAAGCTTGACGCTGTCTTAGAACTTAAATTATGACTTTTTTTATTTTTCATTAGTTTCATAACCTAGTTGGCTCATTGGCGCACTATTCATGAAACGTGTCTTTTCCTAGTGGAGTTTATCCGTCTCTAGGTCTAAAAATGTCCTACAGTTTACCCATAGCGTATTAGCAATACGTGAGATACAATCAGTCACGTTCAGTATTCGAACTCGATAACCGTTACGCCACGGATACCTCCAATTATAATATTGGGTGTCTCAATATACATGGTTATCTAGGGTGTCTCAATATAAATGGTTTAGAGGCTGTCTCAATATTCATCGTTATATAGGGTATCTCAATGTACATGGTTATATAGGGTATCCCAATATACATGGTTATATAGGGTATCCCAATACACATGGTTATATAGGGTATCTAAATATACATGGTTATATAGGGTATCCCAATATACATGATTATATAGGGTATCCCAATATACTTGGTTATATAGGGTATCTCAATATACATGGTTATATAGGGTATCCCAATATACATGGTTATATAGGGTATCCCAATACACATGGTTATATAGGGTATCTCAATATACATGGTTATATAGGGTATCCCAATATACTTGGTTATATAGGGTATCTCAATATACATGGTTATATAGGGTATCCCAATACACATGGTTATATAGGGTATCCCAATATACTTGGTTATATAGGGTATCTCAATATACATGGTTATATAGGGTATCCCAATATACATGGTTATATAGGGTATCCCAATATACTTGGTTATATAGGGTATCCCAATACACATGGTTATATAGGGTGTCTCAATATACTTGGTTATATAGGGTATCTCAATATACATGGTTATATAGGGTATCCCAATATACATGATTATATAGGGTATCCCAATATACTTGGTTATATAGGGTATCTCAATATACATGGTTATATAGGGTATCCCAATATACATGGTTATATAGGGTATCCCAATACACATGGTTATATAGGGTATCCCAATATACTTGGTTATATAGGGTATCTCAATATACATGGTTATATAGGGTATCTCAATATACTTGGTTATATAGGGTATCCCAATATACTTGGTTATATAGGGTATCTCAATATACATGGTTATATAGGGTATCTCAATATACATGGTTATATAGGGTATCCCAATATACTTGGTTATATAGGTATCTCAATATACATGGTTATATAGGGTATCCCAATATGCTTGGTTATATAGGGTATCTCAATATACATGGTTATATAGGGTATCTCAGTACACATGGTTATATAGGGTATTTCAATATACTTGGTTATATAGGGTATCCCAATATACATGGTTATATAGGGTATCCCAATATACTTGGTTATATAGGGTATCTCAATATACATGGTTATATAGGGTATCCCAATATACATGGTTATATAGGGCATCTCAATATACATGGTTATATAGGGTATCTCAATATACATGGTTATATAGGGTATCTCAATATACATGGTTATATAGGGTATCCCAATATACATGGTTATATAGGGCATCTCAATATACATGGTTATATAGGGTATCTCAATATACATGGTTATATAGGGTATCCCAATATGCTTGGTTATATAGGGTATCTCAATATACATGGTTATATAGGGTATCTCAATACACATGGTTATATAGGGTATTTCAATATACTTGGTTATATAGGGTATCCCAATATACATGGTTATATAGGGTATCCCAATATACTTCGTTATATAGGGTATCTCAATATACATGGTTATATAGGGTATCCCAATATACATGGTTATATAGGGTATCCCAATATACATGGTTATATCATCATTATCATATCGTGCTGGCAGCATGGATATCCCTGACCCTCTCTCGCCACTCCTCCCTATCGTTCATCGCCCTAGGTAGGTCTTCAGGACAACAACCTCTATCCTCACATAGCTGCTGAATGTACGTTCGTGCTGGTCGTCCTGCTTTTGCGCGGCCGTGTGTGGGGATCCATAAGAGTACAACTCTTATGAGTTCATCTCTGCTTCTCCAGCAATGTCCTGCATGTCTGGTTCGTCTAACTTGAATAGTTTTCGTGATAGCGGGCAGGTGGCCGTACATTTGGTGTCTTGTGGGATGTTGCTGCCAGGACTTGTTCAGGATTGCACGCAGCATTCTTGTGTAATTGCCATCTAGTTTACATGGTTATATAGGGTATCCCAATATACTTGGTTATATAGGGTATTTCAATATACTTGGTTATATAGGGTATCTCAGTATACTCGGTTATATAGGGTATCTCAATATACATGGTTATATAGGGTATCCCAATATACATGGTTATATAGGGTATCCCAATATACTCGGTTATATAGGGTATCTCAATATACTCGGTTATATAGGGTATCTCAATATACATGGTTATATAGGGTATTTCAATATACTTGGTTATATAGGGTATCCCAATATACTCGGTTATATAGGGTATCCCAATATACTCGGTTATATAGGGTATCTCAATATACATCGTTATATAGGGTATCTCAATATACATGGTTATATAGGGTATCCCAATACACATGGTTATATAGGGTATCTAAATATACATGGTTATATAGGGTATCTCAATGTGTGTTACTCGCCTCTAGCGACCGACCCCGAAATATCAACTTCTTTAAAACAATCCTATTCGTGGCCAGTGATTCATCTAGTGGTTTCCGCCGGGGTATTTCACATTTCTTTACAGCCACAAAAAATACAACCGATAGGGTGGAAGGAAGAACAAACGAATAATATAGCCTTGGGTCAGTTCCAAGTGCAAGAAAGGGAGTTTTGTGTGACGATTTTGTGCAGCTTTTCGTTCATTTATAGACTATCGTGGGCGTGTATTTTTCGCGAAACTTCTACAAAAACCACTGGGAATGCCAACTCATCTTTGACTGTCTTCCCTCACTGCCTCTTTCTGCCGACCGTCCTTCCCCTGGACTGCTATCTCACGCCGACTGGTCTCTTCTGCTCTCCGTTGTCGACTGCTCTCTCTGGGTTCCTTTGTCAACTGATCCTCCCTCTTCTCTCGGACCTTCCTCTCCTTGTCCACTTCCGGTCTCACAGGAGATCTCGAGCTCAAGCCCTTTGTTTGGGTTTCGCGCCAAAACTGACAAAGAGATTGTCTGCCTGGCGCACACACCCACATAGTGTCACAAATGTACATACTTATAGAGGGTATCTTGATATACATAGCTATAAATAAGTAAAAAGTAAAGTTGTCTCCTTTTAGTCGGGGGCGACCAGAAGGCTTCCTTTTCAATAGCTACTACATTGACGTGTAGGGGAGGGTGCTACTCCTTTCCTGGATTGCTCTATTTTACCCTTTATACGTATCTTAGAATGCTGAGTGTCAAGTAAGGAGATCTCAAATACCATTTTTAAAGTCTTTGGTATGACACGACCATTGGCGAACACTCTACCCACTAAGCCAATGAGCCGGTTGTATAAATAGGGTGTCCCAATATACATTATTATATTGAGTGTCTCAATATACGTGATTATCTACAGTGTCCCAATATACATGGAACCCAAGTGCTTGCTAATAACTCTACTAATGATAATGTTTTTTCATTGTTTCAGATTTGAAAATAGTATATCATAACAACTATTAATCCTTGATCACAATGCCTTGGACAAGAGAGGGAAATGTTTTGTGCCACTACTTACTTAGAGATGAGATCATTCAAAACTGTGCTAGTAATATTTCTCGGGAAGTTTAAGAATTATCACTTGAAAAGCCAAATTTATCGTTGGGTACACAAATTTCAAGCCACAGGATCAGTAAACAACCTCAAAAAGAAAGCAGAAAATCCCAGATCTGGTAGGAAGTTGATGGCAAGACGTCCTGCCAATGTGGATGCAGTGAGAGATTCTGTCGGAAGGTGTCGGAAAAAGTCTCACAAAGACGTTCCCAAGACTTGATCTTTCTCGTGCACTGTAAGATAAAGCCAATCAAATTCTGCCCTTGTCATTTGGTTTGACCTTTCTGAAGTGATATGATTGCTTTTTAAGACTCAGATGAATGTTGGAAAGATGCAATATGAATTATCATATCAATGGGTTGCGTCTATTCTGAGACACCCTATACTTGTTTACAAATTAATTAATAGCGCTTAATATACTTAGAGTTAACTAATTTCAGAAAACTGATAATATAGATTATTTGTAAGAGCTCGAACTCACACCCGATACTAGTATATTCTCTTTGACACAATCTAAGATCTGGAAATATTAACATGAGAAAATTTGTTTAGACACGTAAGCCACTTAAAAAAAACTACACAGTTTAAAGGACAAATGCAGAGGCGTTTTTCTTCAGTCGTTTTTTTTTTTTCTTCTTTCTTTTTTTTTACTAACGTAGAGACAGATTAAATAGTGTAATTAGCTTACACGAACCAAAATAAAATTGTAAAGAAAGAAAATTTACATTCAATCATCTTCCCAGACTTACTTTTTTGAGGGGGTGGGGTAGATTTGCCAATAAAAGTAAACATTCTTTTTAAGACAGTCCAATTCTGTGTTAATCAGTAAAGATTTTTTTTAAATTTCTTTATTTTTTTTTATAATTTGAACAATTATCTCTTTAGAAAATTCAATAAAAAACTGAGGAACCACAAGTTTAAATTTTTAATTACGTTTTTTAAAACAAGGTGTAGAAGAAATTTCCAAACTCTATATTTAAAAACTATACTTCGTTTTTGTTTGCAGGTCCGCCTTTTTCATCCGAAGTAATAATGAATGCTATGTAATTATCTGACATCTCCAGCTTGAAGACATACCTATTGACTTTATAAGTAATTCTTAATTAAATGTGATTGATGATGACCCTAACTTTCGAATGAACTGACGTCTTTTTCGTCGCTCTTAGAAAACAATGTATTTTAAAGTAAATAAGGGAAGTGACGTTTTTTATTTGTTCACACATCTATTTGTTTATTTACTGATTATCTGTATCATATTCTTTATTCATCTATCAAATTATACATGATTATATATATTCTAATTATACAAAAAGTTATGACTAAAATTTGGTATTAGTTGTCTAAATTTCTGAGACGAAGCTTATTGATTTTTATCATTAAGGGTTTTCGCACTATTGTCTTCATCTTTAAAAAGGTGAAGACGATAGTCCGAAAACCCTTAATAATAAAAATCAACAAGTTTCGTCTCAGAAATTTAGACAACTAATATCCAGTCGGTACGGACCCGATACAATATATAAATGGAAACAATTAGAAAAACCGAATCAAAATTTGGCAAGAATGACGAACCATCTCACATTCCTATGCGCATGCCGAGACCTTGAGCTAGTTCCACCAGGCTTAACAATAAAAATCCCAGTTCATTCCAGGAGGGCGTGGAAAAAGTTTAGAGCAGGAATTAATCCGAGATCGAATTCATAACAACTGTTGTAAGAAACATCAACTCCGGTTAGAAATCTCGAGCAAACTCACCCCGTTCCTGGAAAAAATATCAATAATAGATGACAGAACCCGAATCGAACAATACCTGGATAAATCGTACGAACAGGAATTCCATATGGTCAAGGCGCGTCAAATTACGAAGTTGGAGAAGATGAAAACCACCAATACGAAAATCCAATCCTATTACTCACCAGTGGAAGCCATTGTCAACATCAGTAAGCGACAGTTAACAACTCCGGAAAAATTAGTGCTAAACAAAGGTCTCAACTTCGCCACTACCATCAAGCGAATTCCTTACTTAGATCTAATAGCATTAATCAAGGATGTAGCTTTAAAATTACTCAAGGCAAGAGCTGATGAACTAAGATGGAAAGTGAGACAAGCACTTGAGAAATCAAAGCCTCCGAAACCTAACATCTCAAAAACGGAGAGACAGGCTCTCAAATCGCTACAGGATGATGACAGTATCATAATACTCCCAGCTGACAAAGGCAATGCTACCGTGGTAATGGATAGGGTGGAATACTCCAACAAACTAGCAGACTTGATTGACAATGATGGCTATAGTAAAGTAAAGAAGGACCTGACCCTGAAAACGGAAAGGAAGCTGTCACAGATCCAGGGAAAGAATAAAGATCTCATACCACAAACAAAATACAGACAGTTAATTAAAGAAATAAAGATGAAGACAATAGTCCGAAAACCCTTAATGATAGAATTTGGTAATTTACGATATTAAACTGATGCATAGAAAATGATACGTAGATTATCTTATCTTACAAAAATTACTTATATTTGTAAAGTTGGTACAAGTTAACGAGCTTTATTTATCTAATTAATTATTTATTAATAATATAAAAGTAAGTAAAGTTGTCTCCCTTTAGTCGAGGACGACCAGAAGGCTCCCTTTTCCATAGCTACTACACCGAGGTGTATGGGGAGGGCACTACTCCTTTCCCTGGATTGCTCCACTTTACCCTTGATATATACTTTTTATTGCTGAGTGTTAAGCAAGGAAGTATCAAGTACCATTTTTAAAGTCTATGGTATGACGCGACTTGGGATTGAACCCAGGTCTCCCGGACCATCAGTTAGAAAAAGTAGCAACAGATATAAGGATTTGAGATTAAACCCCACAAACTTTGATTAAAATAAAAAAGGTTCAGTTTGAACTATACTAAGTTAAAACTTAGAAATATTAAAGAAAGAAATATAGAGAGATAAAAGAGAAATAACTAAAATGAAGGTTAATTAAAGAATGAAATCAATCCACAAAGTCTGAATAAAATAAAAAAGGGATTATTGGATTTATACTCAATCTTAAAGATACAAATCCTAATTTGTGTCATAATATTCACTTAAAAACATGAATAATAATCTGGAATTTGGTTCTGCAAAGCTGGTGAAAGACTAAAAAACCCATATTTCTGCTCCTCTGGCTATCCACCATGTAGCTTTCCATTGCTTCTTTTGATATATATATATATATATACATATATATATATATATACATATATATATATATATATATATATATTTCAGCAGAAGCTATGGGAAGCTACATGGTGGATATGAAGTAAGGCAGATGAATTCAGAGACAGTTCAACAACATACTTCAGAAGATGCTTGGCGGAACAACCTCAAAGGTCAACAGTCAGGAAACTACAACTAATCTAAAAAGGTAGTGTCTGTTGATGTAGGAAAAAAACTGCCTGTGAAAGATTATCATTAGTCTGTACTCTCAGTGCAACTTGAAGAAGAATACTCTATAGAAGGATAGAGGAAAATAACTGTAAACTCACCACAGTATGTCTGCCCTATGTCAAAGGACTAGTCGAAAGGATCCAAAAGATATGCAGTTCATATGACAGTATTCACAAGTGGTTCAACTGGATTCAGCTTATTAAATCACCAGTCGAAGTCTTAAATCGCAGGTTATTTATGGCCATGATCCAATGCATCAGAAAGAGAGATGAAGGAGTCTTTAGCCACTCGATAATATAAAGATAAAAGAGGGACAGTGTTAACCATACTTAGCTCACACTGTCTCCCTTTCATCTTTGTGTTATAGAGTGGCTAAAACCTAGAAATTTTGAGAAGTTAGTATATATACATATGACAAAACATACAAGCGTATACAAATAGAATATATGAAAAGCAACTTGATGGATGTGAAGTAAGGTGGATGAATCCAGAGTTGGGTTAACGGAGAACTTTACCAATTATTGGGTGGAAGAGCCTCATAGATCCATAACCAAGATCAAAAGTTCAATAAGAAAACTGCTGCTGCTTATCTATAAGAGTGGCATCATATGCAGTCCATATGACATCAGGACAGTATTCACAAGTGGTTCAACTCTCCGGAGATATCTCTTCCGGTTCCATCCACCAACAGAATTCTACAATATCAAGAACTGTGTTTAGTCCACCCCTTGCAGTTGTGGTAAAATATACGAAGACAGGTCTCCCACGAAAAGTAAGGCTAGAAGAACATCGAAAGGCAGTAGTACGAGGCGAGATTGAAAAGTCGGGTATGGCAGACCATATACGGAAGGAAAAAGGGAAACCATCTGCCCTGATGGGATGAAGTTGAAATAATTGATAGAGCTGAACATTGCAGGATTAGACGCCTCAAGGAATCAGCAAATATGTTGGGCTACAATGACCTGCTGAGCAGAGCAAGTATAGAGATGAATACAATATGGGAACCGATAATTAAAAAGGTAAGATAATTCAGTTTGTTATTTCTATACAGCTTATGAGATGACACACCAAATTCTTTTTTAAATTCAGGTTCAAATGAACAGCTACAGCAGCAATTGGAATACACCCTACTAAAGCCTGATTGTCCCTGATAGTGAATTTAAAAAATACAATCTGGACGTGAGGACATTTTAGAAGAACAATATGCAATAAAAACGTGTTTTAAACTTGGAAAAAATGCCACAGAAATGTATGGAATGCTTCAGACTGCTTTTCGACCATCTTGCACGAATCGAGCATCGGTGTTTGAGTGGCATAAGAGATTCAAGGAAGACAGGGGTCTGTGAGAGATGATGAGAGGTGTGGGAGGAGTAAGGAAGTCAGAACACCAGAGTTGATTGGCCAAATAAAGGATTTCATGGATAAGGACCGACGTGTGTCTATAGAGACAATAAGTGAACAGTTTGATGTCAGTGTAGGAACTGTACACACAATTATTCGCGAAGAACTGAAGATGCGGAAGATTTGCACGAAGTTTGTCCCAAGGGTGCTCAGAGAAGATCAGAAAGAAAGACGTTGTCATGACAGCAGGGAGATGGTCGAGCTGATCAATTCAGATCCCCCAGTTCTTGATGCTCTGGTGACCTGCGATGAAAGCTGTATCTACTGCTATGACCCAGAGACCAAGAGACAGAGTTCCCAGTGGAAGCATGCTGGCACTCCCAGACCCAAGAAGGCCAGACAGAGCAAATCCACCAACACACTTTTGATGATCCCTTTTTTTTGACAGCACTGGCATGATCTACATGGACTGGGTTCCCACTGGACAGACAGTCAACAAGGAATACTATGTTGAGGTTTTAAGGGAGTTCAGGAAGAGATTCCTAGGGAAGAGGCCAGCACTCTTCAAATCGCATCAGTGGCATTTCCACCAGGACAATGCACCGGTCCACAACTCCATCCTTGTCACACACTATTTGAGCAAGATAGGTATCAAGACAGTTCCTCCCTATAGTGCAGACCTTGCTCCCTGTGATTTTAGTTATTCCCTAAGCCCAGAGGCTGTCGTTATGAGACAAATGAGGAGATGAAAGAGGCTGTGACGAAGGTCATTGACACGAGCACACAAGAGGACTTCCATGGGGCCTTCCAGAAGTTGTTGGAACGGTACAAAAAGTGCATTGCAGCCGGAGGAGATTACTTCGAAGGGTACTAGAGTTCCATGGGTGAACTATCAATAAAAGTGCCCATACAAAAAAGTCTGGAAACTTATTGAGGGCTCCTCGTATTTCAACGAACAACATCACGGAATTAAACGAACTAATCTATGCAAGAACAAAATTAGTCAGTAAAAAAAATGGCGTGATTTGTGGACTTGGAACAATCCACAAATGATTGGTAAAGAGACTCGAAGACTTGGAAATAAGAGAAGTGGAGATCATTCTGACTGCAGCGTTATTAATATCGACCAGAATACTAAGAAGAGTCCTGGAGACCTGAGGAGACTTAGTGTTATTCAAACTCCAACGAGAAACCATCAGCTAACGCCAGTTTGAAAAACTCTCAAAAGAGTAAAATAATAATTATAATAATCCGTCCTAAAGACTGAAACGCTTAAAATTCTCAACGATTTTCAAATACAAGCGAATCCCTTAATCCCTTAATCCAAGCCACAAAACCTGACCAAGTGATAATTTACAAAAATACCAGAAAACCTTCCGTCTTGTAGATTTTGACGTCTTAGGGGGAAACGCAGAATGAAAGTCAAAGAAAACGAAAAGCGAGACAAGTACTTAGACCTTGCTTGAGAACTAAAAAGGTTATGGAACATTAGAGTGACGGTGATATCAATTATCAATGGTGCACTCGGAACGATCCCGAAAGACCTGATAAGAGAAGAAAAGGATTAGGAAATGACAGGACGAACAGAAACCATTCAAACTACAGTATTACTAAGATCAGTCAGAATACTGAGAAGAGTCCTGGAGATCTGAAATAATAATAAACAAAGTCTAGAAAACAACGAGTAGATGAAGAACAACTGGATTGAAACTTCAAACGATAAACGGGGGAGACTGAACCCGAAATGACTTCAACTTGACAAAGAAGAGGAAACCTCAAGAGAGAAACAATTTATTTTGATCATCATCATCCTGTACCGCCAGCACGAATATCCCTGACCCTCTCTCGCCACTTCTCCCTATCGTTCATCGCCTCTGGCAAGTCTTCAGGGCTACATCCCGTTTCCTCACAGAGCTGCTGTATGTATGTTCGAGCTGGTCGTCCTGCTTTTACCCGGCCATATGTGGGGGTCCATAGGAGTACATCACTTATGAGCTCGTCCCTGCTTCTTCAGCAGTGTCCTGCATGTCTGTTTCGTCTAACTTGGATAGTTTTCGTGATGGGAGGCAGGTTGCTGTATAGTTGGTGCCTTGTGGGGTGTTGCCGCTAGGACTTGTTTAATATTGCTCGCAGCATTCTTGTGTAATTGCCCTCTAGCTTCTTCTCCAGCCGTTTAGTTAGCGTCCAAGTAGTGCATCCATACAGCAGTATCGATACGACCGCTGATTCACCAACCTAGGAAGCAGTGTCTTATCAACCGAAAAGGACATCGACACGCGGCTAACGAAGGCATGGACAGCTATGGATAGACTATCTATCCTATGGAAATCAGACCTGACCGATAAAATGAAACGCAGTTTCTTCCAGGCAGCTGTCGTATCGATATGTCATATCGTATATGTGTGAATAAGATTATCTTGTCTTTCCTTCCGTTTATTCATTGCTAGTTATAGAGTTTGGAAAGTTATCAGAATCCGCTCTCAGTTGTGTAACTGTTATGGTACCTACCTTACGGACTATAATGAACTCGTATCGATACTTTTTTTGATATTAGCACAAAATAATGCGATGAGGATCAATTATTTCAAGGCAAAAATTGATAATACGTCAAGTGCAAGTTTAAGGTGACAGAAATTAGACAAGTAATCCCATAATAAACGAATATATCAAACTTGCTCAAAAGGAAATACAAAATTTGCCCTGACTGATCGGGTAAGGCGATTCACAGCGAATCGGTTGGCTGGTGGGTTGAGTTTTTTTTACAGTATATCAACTCTTTTTGGGTCATCCAACGTCAAATGAGGTCATTTCGATAAAAAGTATCAAACAATTCAGTTTAGTATAAGTATTTTTTTCACACAGTGTCAGTGTCAAAATAGCTCTATTTCAAACAATTCAGTTTAGCATAAGTACCAGGTTCAATGTCAAAAATAGTTCTACTTCAAACAATTCAGTTTAGCATAAGTACCAGGTTCAATGTCAATAATAGTTCTACTTCAAACAATTCAGTTTAGCATAAGTACCAGGTTCAATGTCAAAAATAGTTCTATTTCAAACAATTCAGTTTAGCATAAGTACTAGGTTCAATGTCAAAAATAGTTCTATTTCAAACAATTCAGTTTAGCATAAGTACTCAGTTTAGTTCAATTTGACCCATAGACAGGACTCTATCAGGTGCTTCCATTCCGGGACAGAGTGGACCTGGGAGCAATGGTGATCAAGGTGTACTCTGCATTCCCCAAAGCTCTAGTATCACTGGAACCTCACCATCAGATTGTTTAGTGTCATATCCAGGACACTCGTTGGGGGAGTCTTACCCCTCTGCAGAGATGCAGTCGGTGTATTCTTCAGCTCCAGCTGACTGGGCAATCACAGGGAATCGTGCAAAAGATTAAAATTTGTTCACATTACCAAATGGTATCCACACCAACTAAAATTTTTCTGGGATTTTAAAATACAAATGGATCACCTAATCCCGGCCTGAAACCCAGACGTATTGGATTTTACTGTTACAGCGGACCACCGAATAAAAATAAAAGAAAGCGAAAACGAAAAAAAGACAAATACTTAGATCTTGCCGGAAAGCTGAAAAAGCTGTGTAATCAGAGGGTAATAGTAATACCACTTGTAGCTGGTGCCCTTAGAAAAGTCCCCAAGGGCTTAAAGACTAAAAGAATTAGAGACCAGAGGAAGAATCGAACCCATACAGACCATTGCATGGTTAAGATTGGCGAGAATACTGAGAAAAGTCTTGAAGACCTGAGAAGACTTATTGTCACTCAATCTTCAGTGCGAGATAATATTTATATGAGAAACTCGAAAGAAGTAAAAAAAAACGTAATAAGACACGACTCGGTGGAGAAGGTGATCCACTGGGAACTGTGCAAGGTTTGACCATACGAACAAATGTTATCCGTCCTCAGGAATGAAACGCAGAAAATTCTTTGAGATTTTGCGATAAAAACGGATTAACTAATCTCGGTCAGACGACCAGACCTAGAGATAGTAAAAAAAAAGAGAACTTGCCGAATAGTGGACTTTGCTGTCCCGGATGACCGCCGAGTAAAATTGAAAGAAAGCAAAAAGGAAGATAAGTAGCAAGACCTTGCTGGAGAACTGAAAAAAACAGTGACGGTGATACCAATTGTAATTGGCTCACTCGGTATAGTCACCAAAGGTACAGAGACTAGAGGACTTTGAAATAAGAGGACGAGTGGAGACCATCCAAACTACAGCATAGTTGAGATCAGCCAGAATACTGATTAGATTCCTGAAGACCAGAGGAGACTTGCTGTCACTTAATCTCCAGTAGAAAACTCTCATAGGAGTAAATAATAATGATAATGGATTTTTCTGTTCAATCGGATGATAAAAGAAAAATAAAAGAAAGCGAAAACATGGGTTTTGGGAGGTGCCCGTGGTGTAATGGTTATCGTCGCAGGAGTTGGACACGGTGACACGAGTTCAAATCCTGGACAAGACTTGTTGCATTTCACATAGCACTAATACCCTTGGGAAAGGTATGAATCCAATTATTCTCCCTTTAGCTATGGGTAAATAGTAGGGCAGACTATGTTCTTCGGCCTTGGTGAGGCAACTAGTCTAGGAGAAGGAAAACTCTGAATTCAAACCTGTTAAACTACGCTTAAAAAAATTGACCTTGTGTCATATCCTGCCCGAGCGGAGGGGTTGGGTAAATATGATAAATACTTGGGTTTTGCTTGAGAGTTGAAAAAGCTGTGACATATGAAGATGACGGTGATACCAGTAGTGTTTGATGCACTTTAAACAGTTTCCAAAATCCTACAAAGGACTTAGAAAGGAGACAAAAGGAATTGGAAATCAGAGGAAAAATCGACTATAACACTGTTAAAATTAGCTAGAATACTTAAAAGATTCCCTGAGATAGAGGAGATTTGCGATCCTTCAGACTCCAGTGAAAATCCACCATTTGGAGCCAGTGGTGACCATAACTGTCTTCGGTATAAAATAAACCACGGCCAGCTAGTAAATACGACATCGTGTGTTTCATTAACAGGCTGATTTTTAACTGGCCGATGTAATATAAACAAAAAAAATAACATTGTTTGTTAGTCTACTATCTTTTATTATTAAATATCCGAAGAAAAAGAAAAAATAACCAGTTTGTGACAATAAATAGAACAGGCTGTATAGGCGATTGAAAATCATAAAAGCAAGTTAACCCTTGGCCGTTTATAATTCATCGATTAGTAAAAGACAAAGTGTAAATATGCATTTTAATGTTGAAAGGAATTAAAATAACGTCGGGTAAATTCTACCAACATGATTAGATTATTTTCTCTGTTCAATTTTTAAAGTTTATTCTCTTTTTAGGTTAATTTCATAAGCAGCCTTGAATGGGTTATTATTTTCTTTCTTTTTTTTTAACATTATATCGACCTGTTAGAAGTCAGCCTATTAATGTTACATGCAAGGCCGTATTTACTAGTTGGCCGTAAATAACCCATCAAGGGTTGGCATGCCGTAAAACCAATCAACCAGCCAACCAAGCATGGTTTTATTTTATTTTGTAGACACTAGATTCTCAGCCAGAATCCCAGTGATTGTAACATAATGCCGCGAAAGCTCAATTATTTGTACTATATTTAGACGCGATTAAGTTTTTCTTTATTTTTAAACTTGTAGTAATGACGGTTTTAGAAGCTGAAAGTGTTGACTTCTACTCACAAAAGGATACAGACGGAGGCTAGAAAAGAAATGTTAGAACTAGCAAGTCGGCCATGTTTTCGACATTGTGAAACGTGTTATTGAAAGGTCAGAGAAAATCGATCGGACATCAAAGTAGATATATCCCGTCTTTTTTTTAACACTGAAAAACAAGACGCCACCTTAAAAGCTTAAAGTAAATCGCAGTTCTTTAAATACATTTGGCCTCGTATACATGTCGACAAAGGAACAATGTCGAGTGACCTTTGGGTGCTCTGATTTGGAAACAAACATTAAAAATTAAACTCTTTCGAGATCAAAAGAAAATGTTCAGAAAATAGACTTTTTATATTGGTCTAATCGATCTGATTTCACTGACACGAATTTAGATATTGCAGAAAATAGTTGTGTAACCTAGTCCAACCAACGACCCTTTACATTTATGACCGCAGCAGTCAATATCCAACTGTGTCCCCGCTCCTCTGACGCGCCCTCAATGCTTCTCTGATGTTGTGTCGTTAGGCACGGTTCCACTTGGGTTGACGACGTCTATGTCTCTCACAACCATACACTCCTCTACCCACTTTGTGTTTCTGATCACAGAAAGTGAGATAAAGGTCGCTGGATGAGGTCACTGAAGCGTTGGACAGAAACATGGCTAGCGGTCACATCAAGAATAATTATTTAACCAAAGGAAACAATGTCCACGCGAGTTATAAATATCGTTTAGTTTATACAGCAATTTTAACCCTTCTCGTTCTTGTGTTAGTCACGAAACACTTGGGTGTTCAGAGGCTAGCACGAGATCTTGATTCAGGAGGTTTTTCTAGTGGCATCGACTCCAACAACAAATGGAGAATAGCGTGCTGATCAGCGTAAAAACACTGCTTATATGCAATCTAAATCCTAGCGAGGGATGGTTGTGGATCAACATGGAGCAGAAGGGTTCTTTTCAATGACCCAAAAAGTCTTTCCAAATTAAAAATCGGAGACTTTTTCCTCTCCTCCTGCAAAGACTCCAACTTATTCTTTATTTCCCTAACCCCAATCTTATTCAGGGATGGTCACTTTTTTCACGTGATATTTTAATCACTAAAAATATCCAGATTTAGAAAACATATCTTTTTCTTTGGCCAGCGAAAAACGCAAAAAAAAAAAAAAAATCATCCCTCGAGCTATTTCTTAAAAAAATTTGATTCCGCACATGGCTCGTCAAATTGTCTTATATACCCTTTTGACCTCTCCGTCGAAATGATGTTGTTACAATTTCATCATCATCATCATGTCGTGCCGCTAGCACGGATATCACTGACCCTCTATCGCCACTTCTCCCAATCGTTCATCGCCACCGGCAGGTCTTCAGGGCTACATCCCGTATCTTCAGAGCTGCTGTATGTATGTTCGTGCTGGTCGTCCTGCTTTTGCTCGGCCATATGTGGGGGTCCATAGGAGTTAATCACTTATGAGCTCGTCCCTGCTTCTCCAGCAGAGTCCTGCATGTCTTTTTCGTCTAACTTGGATAGTTTTCGTGATGGGAGGTAGGTGGCCGTATAGTTGGTGCCTTGTGGGGTGTTGCCGCCAGGACTTGTTTAATATTGCTCGCAACATTCTTGTGTAATTGCCGTCTAGCTTCTTCTCCAGCCGTTTAGTTAGCGTCCAAGTAGTGCATCCATACAGCAGTATCGATACGACCGCTACCTGGAGGAAACTGCGTTTCGTTTTATCGGTCAGATCTGATTTCCATATGATCGATAGCTTATCGATAGTTGTCCATGTCTTCGTTAGCCGCGTGTCGATGTCTTTTTCGGTTGATGACACACTGCTTCCCGGGTAGGTGAATTTGTCAATCAGTTTCAGAGAGGTTCCGTCTAGTGTGAAAATGTCGCTTGTTTGATTAAAGCACGTATATTCAGTTTTGTGTGCATTGACATGGAGGTCAATGCCTGCGGCGGCTCATTCCGAACTATGCAGTAGTGTTTCAGCCTGGTTGGGTGTATTCGCCAGCATCGCTATGTCATCGGCGTAGTCGGTGACGCCGACTATTGTTACATTTTACTTTCACCAAAACATACCCTAAAACATATGATTATAAAATTTTGACACTTTCTTATATTTTACCTTTTCGCCAAAACAATTCCAGAAACAATCGATGATAAAATTTTGTCATGTCTCAAATTTTCAGTCACTCTTACTCGCTGATTTTGGGAGTAGAATTCAGTAGTTTGTCAAAAGAAAGTGCATTTTAACCCTTTTTTATCTTATTATTTTCCTCTTAATCAATTCCTTTTAAGTAATCTACACATCCACAGTATCACATTGGGGTAGAAGTTTAGGACACCCAGTGAGAATTGAACTCATTTGTAATGATGTAACTGATTTCACTGATACAAATTTAGATGATACGGAAAAAAGTTGAGACACAAGGTCTGAAGTATGGGGCTCCCAGTGGGAATCGGACTCACTAGTAATAATCTGATAATGTAACTGTTATATAACATATGACATGGATTTTCGGTTCGTTCCTAGTGACCCCGTAAGCTGTCACATTTTGATTAGTAAACAGGACGATGACGGCGCGTCAGGGCACTCAGGTCGAACAGGTGTGTAACCGGAAGGGGATCATGTGATGAGAACCATGCGGTCAGATTTAGACAGAGGGCAGAGAATCGCAGTGGCGCGAGGAACACGCAGCCGAGCAGAGGTGTCTCGGCTTGCAAGCGTCGACAACCCCTGGCACCCAGAAGAAGATATGGGAAGAAGAAGCCCTCTCTCTGAGTATATATGTCTCCCCACCCATCTCTCACACACCACTAAAACATCAACCCTTTCGAGAATAAAGTGTGAGAGATATATTTTTATAAAGAAGCGTGTTCGTTAGTTCATTGAAGTTCGTAAATTATCTTTGATTATGTTTCCGCTTGCATTTGTATTAGGACTATACATCATAACTTGCTAACAAATACACCGCGTAGCATTGGGTTAAGTATCGTATAGTCACACAATAACTATGACCATGATTAACTATAAAAACACATAATACATATGCATATATACACATATACATGCAGAATACATATTGACGCAATGAATAAAGACAAACGAAGTCTTCTTTAAAAAAATATACCTCTCACTTTATTTGAAAGGTTCGTGTGTGAGAGGGAGTTGGAGACCGAACAGAACTGCAACATATTGACCCCCACTCTTATGGCCATCAGCGTTGTGTCTTTCTTGTTCTCCATAGATCAACCGGATGCCCGGGAGCTCACTCTGCTGGATGCTGGCTTTCTCTACCACATCTTGTTTCTAACTCATCTGATCTCCTACTAACTGACTTCCTGTCTTAACCGAGTTGTATAATAGTTCAATCACCCACTCAATCTTTGGAATGGCATGTTTGATCGTCATCAAGCGGAAATAACTGTCATACAGTTCACAGGTCACTCTCTTCCGGTGCATCAGTCTATTAGTTTACCATGGGATTTTACCTTGTCCCATATTGCCAGCCAAGCCCGCCTACGCGATTTCCTCTCATAACTGCCATCGGAATGTGTCACTTCCTTCCGGTGCATCACTTTGGAATGGCATGTTTGGCCGGGTCGAAGGTCAATATACAACATAAGTACCGTTTAAAATGATAAACTTTGCTCAGATCTGGTTAAAAATCTGAAGTATGGTGAGAGCAGTTTGCTAACAGGCATTCTATGATAAGACAGCTCTACAGCCTGAAACTCTTCACACCTCTTCTACCCCACTCCCTCCCTTCCCTCCTGTGTCTATTCTGACAGTATTTGTTTTATCCATTAGATCTGAAAAAGTCCAGTTATTTTTGGTGTTATTGATTCATATCAATACCCATAACAGGATGGAAATAAATTTATAATCCTAATGTGACCGGTTTTTGTTTTTCTTAAAGAAATTATTGCTCTGTGATGTCAGTTACATTGAGCTCTTTACCAGGAAAATTTAAATGTTAATAGTTGAATGATTTTTTGTCCTGACGGAATTATTCCCGACTCTGGTTTAACCGGACTGAATAATATATATATATATATATATATATATGTGTGTGTGTGTGTGTGTGTGTGTATGTAGGAGTGTGTGTGTGAGTGTGTGCGTGAATATTAGTCAAAGATATAAGTGAATGAATAAAACTTCCATCTACAAATTGATAAATTTTGTTTCTTTAAATTGAGTGAAAATTTTGATGAAAAACAGAAGGTACAAAATATTTTCTAATCATCATCATCATCATGTTGTGCCGCTAGCACGGATATCCCTGACCCTCTCTCGCCACTTCTCCCTAATTTTTTATTAGAGATACTGTTAGTAAGAGCGTAGATATTTGCCAATAATTAGGTTATAAAAAAAGAGGGCTGATACAATCAATGTGGCAGTTTGTGAGGTCTAAATCTGAGTTTCTGTGTGTAATAGATATTGTGTGAGAGTGTCCCTATGTGACAATACACCGCTGGCCGACCACCACTATCTCAAACACCCAAACTACGCATGCCCATCAGATCGTCTAGTGGTTTCTCTCATGTCCGGCCAGGGGTATTTCACATTTCTTTACGGACACATAAAACACAACATACAAAACCGAGAGGTTGGAAGAAAATAGAACAAACAAACACAGACTTGGGTTAGCTCCAAGCGCAAGAAGTAACACTTTCCAAGCATTCTGTGAGTTATTGCGAGCGTGTATTCGAACGAAATTCCCACAAAGCTACCTGACTCATCTTCTCACGTTGACCAACCCGGCATCTCAATCCACAGTTTCTAGGAGACGCCTTTCTCGACCGTCAGCTTCCCCCGACTTCTGTCGACTGGTCTGTTCTACCTACTGCCCTGGTCTGCCTCCTTCTATTCTCTCTGGGACCTTCCTTCCCTCGTTCTTAGACGGTCTCGTGGGAAATCTCGTGCGCAAGCCCCTTTTATGGGTTTCGCACCAAAACAGACAAAGGGATCCTCTGACTAGCACTCTCTCACACCCACACAACGAATGCCCAACATCGTGTCACACTTATATACAGATAAAAATGTATCTCTGCCTTAAATATATACGCGGCCGTAACTGATTTTTTTCTTAGAATAATGAACAGATGGAATGGTAGTACGAATATTTTACCGCAACAAAAATATACAAGCATTTATAGAATTTCTTTCTCGATAAACAAACGTAACATAAATTCTATACAATATTCCAAATAACTCAAATGACGTAATTTAAAACAACAAACGCTGATTCACCAATTAAACGGCCAAACTTTCCCCTAGGTTTTTGCATTTTACATTTTTAAACATCCATCGTTGAGTTAAAATCGCAAATATCACCCTTCATGGTTCTGATGATGGTTCAGTAGAACCGAAACGCTATTGGGTCGACCTATCAATAAATCTCTCTTTCCACTTGGATCGTTGTTATCAATTTATATACATATATATATATATATATATACTTGGTACGTTCAATGAGTTTCCAGACTTTTTTGTACAGGCATTTAAAATTGTCGTAGACTCTTGAAAATTCACAATGTTATAGCTATACATCTTCAAAGGAACAGCTACAGCAGCAATTGGAATACACCCTACTAAAGCCTGATTGTCACAGCTGGTGATTTTCACACATGCAATCTGGACATGAGGACACTTTAGAAGAACGATATGCAATAAAATTCTGTTTTAAATTTGGAGAAAAAAATGCCACAGAAACGTATGGAATGCTTCAGATTGCTTTTCGACCATCTTGCATAAAACGAGCATCAGTTTTTGAGTGGCATAAGAGATTCAAGGAAGGTGTAATGGTTAAAACGATGGACTGCAGAATCGTAGTAAGCGCGTTCGTACTCCAGTCGCGCTATTACGTTCACTTTCGGACAAATACCCTTGGGAAAGGTACGAACCCCCTTATCCCCCCCAGCTATGGGTTAATAGAATCACTACTGTTCTTTTCGGACAATAGATTTGGCATTAAATAACCTTTTTTAGCTTAAGAAAATACTAGGAATGTCTATCCTTACTTAATTAGGAGACAATATCTCTGAAATTATATGACGATATTTCAATTTGATTGAAGAAATTATTTGCTAAGTTTAGTGACACTAGACCGGAAGCTCTGGGTAGCAATTGAATATTGAACTCACTAACCATGTTCTGTTGATCCAGCTCGTTAACCATTACACTACATGAGACGCCCTTCCCTCTATTTGACTGAAGTATAATTTATGATTTAGCATGATTTGTCCCGAAACTTTGAAAAACTATTTCTGAAAAAAAAAACATGCATAAATCTATGAGAGGTGATTGAAAATTGGTTATTTAAAATTCCTTGATGTTGTGACGTTCTATGAAAAAAATGGTTAACGGTGTAATCAGAGAGTTCAGTCCTTATCTTGAAATTCTGACTTTTTCTGAACGATTTTTAATTTTATTTTCTTATTTCGTTTTAACGTTATGTCAGAATCCTCTGGGATAGATTTCTAATAATTATTTTGCATGGTATTGATCTTGTTTGCATTGATAACTTGGTATTATTTTATTTCTCTCAAAAAACAAAAATCCATTAATTTCAACATTTTCAAATAGGTTCATATTGTTTATGTGGAAAAAGCGTCGTCTTATAAGAAATAAATCTTCGAATTCGAAGAGAAAATATTTATTTGTGTAGAGTGTTTGACATATTATAAGCTGGTTATTTCTCTTGTTTGAGAATAAAAGAGTGCATAATTCTTTTGTGACCAATGCAAAATCTTTGCATTCTATGAGAAAATATTTAACAGTGTAAGGCGTTTGACATGCTACACACTGTGGTTGTTCCTCTTGTTCGTGTATAAAGAAGTGAGATAGTATTGTAAGACCAATGCTAAATCTTTGCATTCTATGAGAAAATATTTAGTAGTGTTGGCTGTTTGAAATAATATAAACTACGGTTGTTCCTTTTGCTCGTGAATAATGAAGTAGGTAAGTATTGTGTGACCAATGCTAAATCTTTGCATTCAATGAAAAAAAATTTAACAGTGTTGGTTGTTTGACATGTTATAAGCTGTGGTTGTTCTTTTTGTTTAAATATAAAAAAGTCCGTAAGTGTTGCGTGACCAATGCTAAATCTTTGCAGTCTATGAGAAAATGTTTAGCAGTGTTGGCTGTTTGACATGCTTTCCGCCGTGTTTGTTCCTGATGTTTGAATGAAAAAGAGTGTGTAAGTGTTGTGTAGCCAATGCTAAATCTTTGCATTCTATAAGAAAATACTTAACAGTCTTGGTTCGTAAAAATGCTATACACTGCGGTTGTTTCTCTTGTTGGAGTTTTAATGAGTACATAAGTGTTGTGTGAACAATGTGAAATCGGGATATAGTCACTTATTTCTTTCAGGATTTTCAGAAACCTGGTTTCCCTCCTCCTGGCGTGGATGTTATCAAGAAGAGTTATTGCGCAAGATGTTATTTCAACGTTGTTGCTATTTTGTATCGAAAAATTTATTGATTCTGGGTTTCAAGTCAGTGAATAGAGTTTTGAGTTTGGTTGGGGGGGGTCTTATTTAGAGCTGACTTGGCTGCTGAGACATTTCTTCCGTTTATTCCAATATAGCTTGGGATCCAGCATGCAAGAATTTGTTTTGAGTTGGATATAGATTTCAACTGATCCAAAAGCCTCCAATTTTTTTTATTCATTGTAAGATAAAGAACGAGTCTGAGAATACGATAAAGTTTTGATTGTTGCCTTTTGAAATGATGTTAGATCCTACTTCTACTTCAGCAGAGGATTCTTTTGGAAATGCCCCCTTTTTTTTTTTTAGCAATTTTCGTGTTTTGTATGGCTTCAGACATTTTGTCATTGTCCGTAGAGCCATTTGCAATGGTGCAGAGATGTTTGGGGTAGTGTTACAGGATATCGAGGAACACTCTCTAAGCACTACTTAAGTCTGGATTCACAACTAGGGCTTAAAATGTCGCGAAACGACTCAAGTTAAGAGGTTTTATTTAATGCGGATAACCTTTGAAAATAAAGATCACGAATAAGTTAGTGAAATGAACGTTTGAATCACACCAAAGAGGCTTCCTTGGTCAACTTTATCGTTGGCGAAAATCTGAATCTGGTAAGACATTTAAAAGGACTCCGACCCGAGACGGAAATGCAAAGTGAACGATTAAAACAAATCAGTATTGGTCGGTGAGTGGGCTGATGGAATTATTATTGAATAATTGACTTTTAACGGCGTTTCAACCCGTTTAGGGTTTTTAATGCCCAGAGGTTAGAGGATCGCGTTCATTGTTCGTTCATATGTTTATGGTGTTGTTTCTTATGAATTTTTTATCCCATCGAATACGAATGATTTTTTAACCGATCTATTTAACCCATAGATAGGACTTTAACAGGTACAACCAATCTGGGTCAGAGTGGACCTGGGAGTAATGGCAAAGAAAGTGTATTTTACACCTTCCAGAGCTCTAGAACGGGAGCCTCGCTATCAGATTTAGTTTCGTGTCACACTCAGAATACATTTTGTTGGGGAACTTCTTCATCTGTATTCCTAAAAAAATTAACTCTCTGATTAGAGAGAGGGGTGGGGTCGCAGAATCAAGAAGAACATTTGAGTAATGAATGACTTCTCATTTTTAGCCCCTAAAAGGTATTTTTATCATATTTTGCATTTGATAAACATACCCTGAGGTTTGGGTATGCAAGCCTACTAAAATATTTCTTTAATATCCAACGACATAAAGAGAAAACATTCAGACATTTATTTATATTTCCAAAATGACTGTTATACAATTAAAATCAATGCAATACTGTAAATAAACAATGCTGTCAAGCCCTTGATGTAGCTTACTGTGTTCACAAGGATATTGTAAACACACAAAAACCCCACCACTGATACAAAATTACATTGATAATTCAATAATTATGTAATTTATTAAGTACACTTGGAAACCATTTTTTTATAGTTTTTGTTCTTATAAACAAAATCACATACAATCTACTCGAAAGTTCCGAAAAAAGTTTTACTGGTTGCTTGCTTATGCCTAAACAAAAGCTCTTAGTTAAGATAACAAAGTTTTTACATGACTTTATTTACTATTAAGCCCCATAAAAGTGTTCTTATCATATTTAGCATTTGATGAACAACCCCTAAATTTTGGCTATGCAAACCTACAAAAATATTTCTTTAACATCGAATGACATAAAGAGAAAACATTCAGACATTTATTTATATTTCCAAAATGACTGTTATACAATAAAAATCAAAAAAAAAAAAACAATACTGTCAAGCCCTTGATGTAGCTTACTGTGTTCACAAGGATATTGTAAACGCACAAAAACCCCACCACTGATACAAAATTGCATTGATAATTCGATAATTATGTAATAATTATTACTTCCAAAACGACAGTAATACAATCATAATCAACGCAAGAAACTGTGCCGATAAAGAAAGTCTCTTTTATAGGTTTGATTTCTTTGTTTAATGGCGTATCAACCTTCGTGGGATATTTAATTGATTTGGTTTGGTTTCTTTGTTTAATAGCATATCAACGTTTGTAGGTTATTTAATGCCCAAGCCATTCTCCTAGAGGGGGTGTCCTCGTGGTGTAATGGTTCAAGCGATGGACTGCGGAATCGTAGTACGCGAGTTCGTTTTCCAGACGTGCTATTATGTTCACTTTCGGGCAAATACCCTTGGGAAAGGTATGAACCCCCTTATCCTCCCAGCTATGGGTTAAGTAGTACTGTTCTTCTAAGAGAATGGCTTTGGCATTAAATAACCTAAAAAGAGTTGATATGCCATTAAACAAAGAAACCAAACCAAACCATTCTCCTAGAAGAACAGCAGTGGTACTATTTAACCCATAGCTGGGAGGATAAGGGGGTTCATGCCTTTCCCAAGGGTATTTGCCCAAAAGTAAACGTAATAGCGCGACTGGAGTACGAACCCACGTACTACGATTCCGCAGTCCATCGCTTTAACCATTACACCACGAGGACACCTCCGGGTTATTTAATGCCAAAGTCATCCTTCTAAAAGAACAGTAGTGGTACTATTTAACCCATAACCGAGAGGATAAGGGGGTTCATGCCTTTCCCAAGGGTATTTGCCCGAAAGTGAACATAATAGCGCGACTAGAGTTCGAACTCGCTTACAAGATTTCGCAGTCCAGTGTTTTAACCATTACACCACGAGGACACCCCGCCCCGTGTCTTTTGTAGCGTAAAACGAGATTTTGTTCATTTTATTTCCACTCGATTTTCTTGAATAAATTAACATGTTCTAAATATTTCTTCAACATCCTATGATATAAAGAGAAAACATTCAAACATTTGTCTATGCTTTCAAAGCTACTGTAATACAATCAAAATCAATACCGTAAATAAACAAATTAGTCTAGACCTTAGAGTAGCCTACCGTGTTTAATTGAATATTCCAAATATACTAAAACCTCACAAATGATACATAATAGCATTAATAATATAATAATTACGTATGTATTTGATTTAGCACGCTTGGGAGAATTTCATTAGGATTTTTTCCCCCTCATCTTTGTAGCCATGTTTATCACAACATTTCGGCTGTTGTACGCTCCGGCCTTCTTCAGGTGGTTGGAATGTCGAAACCGGGATAGACTGTTCTAGTTCCACGAGCCATGTTTAATGGATATCAGTTATCAGTTATCTCCTGTTTTCTTAGATATTTATGTACATTAATCAGGTTTGGTTTGTTCTTTTTTTTATTGTTTAATGACATACCAACCTTTATAGTTTATCCAATGCCAAAGCCATCTTATTTGAAGAACAACAATGGTGCTCAGAATTAATTTTTTATTTATTGAGGACTTTTTGTCCTCATCTTGGTAGTTTTTGTGTTGTTTCTGCTTTCACGACGTTTCGGCCAAATTTCACCTCTGGCCTTCTTCATGTGATTTACCCCGACCTCGATTTGGAATGCTGAGTCTTGTAACCGTATCCCCAGTAATTACTGCCTTCCATAGTTGTTGTCTATCGCACCACGTTTTTGACCAAGTAAACCTCTGGCCGGCTAGGGTAGGATTTGAAACCGCTATCTTCTGACAATGCTCACCTGGAACCGTAGAGACTCAACGCCAAATTACCAAGATGAGGACAAAAAGTCCGCATTAAATAAAAATTAATTCTCAGATTAAGAAGCCTCATCTCAAAATGACTCCAATTAACAAAGACAATAAGAATGGTGCTATTTTACCCATAGCTGGAGGGATAATAGGTTTCATTCTTTTCAGGAGGGTATTTGACTAAAAGTTAATTTAACAGCGCGAAGTGAGTTCGAACTCGCTTCCTGTAGTGTCGTAACCTACCACGTTAACCAAGACGCCACAGAGACTACCTTTAAATGTATACGTTTTATAAAAAATGTTAAGTAAAACATTTTCGCGTCATAGATATTGAATTTCGTTCCATTTAATAGTATGGATTCATCGATTGTCGGATTAATAGAAAAATTAACCGTTAATTATCATTGTTAATGCAATTCCAGTGTAGTTTTCATTCATTTTTAACAACCCATGATCCACAAGGATCAATTTAAGATATGGCAAGGTAATGGTTAACAACGGTCAATTTAAAATATGACAATGTTCCAGCAGTGGTACACAACGGTCAGTTTGAAATATGACAATGTTCCAGCAGTGGTACACAACGGTCAGTTTGAAATATGACAATGTTCCAGCAGTGGTACACAACGGTCAGTTTGAAATATGACAATGTTCCAGCAGTGGTACACAACGGTCAGTTTGAAATATGACAATGTTCCAGCAGTGGTACACAACGGTCAATTTAAGATATAACAATGTTCTACCAGTGGTACACAACGGTCAATTTTAAATATGACCATTTTCCACATTGGTACACAACGGTCAGTTTGAAATATGACAATATTCTACCAGTGGTAAACAACGGTCAATTTGAAATATAAAAATGTTCAACCAGTGGTACACAACGGTAAATATGAAATATGACAATTTTCCAGCCGTGGTACACAACGGTCAGTTTGAAATATGAAAATGTTCCAGCTGTGGTACACAAAAGTGAATTTCAAATATGACAATATGTTACCGGTCGTACACAAAATCGTGTACGTGTTACCTAATAACCTTAGTTTAGAGTTAGGATCTGAAGAAACACTTCGAATCGGAGTTATGGTAATATTAGGCCTAGAAACAGTTAAGGTTTGTGACACTATAGACCTTTATAGTGGTTGTATATAGATTTAGATATATGTGTGTGCATATGTACATGTATATTTTTACCACGGTAGACATATGAGCAGTGATGGGTTCATGTCTATATGTACATGTCTATATGGTTGCGAGTTAACAATAGGTACGTACTTATAAACATGTTTATATTCGTACAGAGGCCTAAACAAAAGACTCGATAATGTACTGGTGTTGATTTAGATTACTGAGGACTGGACAATAAATAGCAATTTGAGGATTCATATCAAAATTCTGGATGAAGATCTACAACTATCAACGCAAAATCGAGATCGAGGCTGGTGATTTATTTTCAGCAAGATAATGATCACAAAGATACGAGGTGCATACGATAAGTTTCGAGACTTTTTTCGTGTGGACATTTTTATTGATAGTACACACATGAAACTCTAGTCCCCTTCGGAGTAATCTCCTCCAGCTGCAATACACTTGTTGTACTGTTCCAACAACTTCTGGAAGGCTCCATGGAATTCCTCTTGTGTCAGCGTGTCAATGACTTTCGTCACAGCCTCTTTCGTCTCCTCAATTGTCTCATAACGACAGCCTCTGAGCTTAGGGAATAAGCAAAAGTCACAGGGAGCAAGGTCTCGACTACAGGGAAGGTGAGGAACTGTCTTGACGCCTATCTTGGTCAAATAGGATATGACAAGGATGGAGTTGTGGACTGGTGCATTTTCCTGGTGGAAAATCCACAGACCTCTTCCGACGAAATCGCTTCCTGAACTCCCTTAAAACCTCAACATAGTAACCCTAACCCTAACCCTTTGGCCAATCAATTCTGGTGTATTGACTTCCTTACTCCTACCACACCTCTCATCATCCCTCACAGATTCTCTGCTTTCCTTGAATCTCTCATACCACTCAAAAACTGATGCTCGATTCATGCTAGATGGTCCAAAAGCAGTTTGACGCATTGCACATGTTTCTGTGGCATTTTTTTCAAGTTTAAAACGGAATTTTATTGCATATCGTTCTTCTAAAGTGTCCTCACGTCCAGGTCGCATTTTTGAAATTCGCCAGCTGTGACAATCTGTCTTTAGTAGGGTGTATTTCAATTACTGCTGTAGCTGTTTATTTGAACCTGAAATCATAAAAATTGGTCAGTCATCGCATAAGATGTATAGCAATAACATAGTGAATTTTCAAGAGTCTGCGACAATTTTAAATGCCTGTACAAAAAAGTGTGGAAATTATTGAATGCACCACGTATATCTATATCAGAGACTGTGTGGCTTTGGAAAAATAAGTTAATAGTTCTTCCATGAGTCCTGACTTGAATCCTATTGAAAATCTATGGCAAGAATTGAAAGTTCGAAAAACCCACCAAAAACCTCCCGGAAGTAGAAAGTGTAACTATTGAAGACTGGGAGAAAATCGTAGAAAAGAATTGTTCAAATTTCCTCAAAAACTTTAGACAATGATTGCAGCAAGTTATAGAGATGAGAGGCCATGTATTGATTATTAATATGGTGAAAATTGTTCAATTTTTTTTTTCATTTTCATACTGTACGAATAATTTTGTCTTTTCCTCTTTTATTAATTTGTCTTATCATATTTAGTGAATTTAACCTCTTCCTTCTGAAAATTGAGTTTTATATTCGCTTTTTGTGTATAATAACATATAAAACGTCTGGCATCATAAGAGAATTAGATTCTAAGAAATGGGTTTAAATATTTAATATTTTACGAAGTTTACGAATAATTTCGCTGTTTACTGTACATGTGTTGTTTGTCATAAAGTGTGCAAATCAAGTTTGGAGTTTAAAAGACACATGAGGATGCATAAAAATAATATTCAACTGGTGGTCCCCATTAACCCTATACAAAATTCAAGCCACGTTTGTCATACTTGCTTAAAATCTCGTTTGTAAGCAGTTGTACTTAAAAGTCTCTCGAGAATTCACGAACAGGAATTAATTAGAATGTTTAAATTATAATTTTGGTAGTAAAGACGGTTATCATCTGTCAAGATATCGCAGTATAAAATGAAACACAGTTTCTTCCAAGCTGCGATCGTATCGATACTACTATATGGATGCACTACATGGACGCTAACTAAACGACTGGAGAAAAGGGTTGACGGCAGCTACACTAGAATGAACAATATTGAACAAGTCCTGGAGGCAGCACCCCACAAAGCAGCAGCTGTACGGCCACCTACCACCCATCACAAAACTATCCAAATTAGACGAAGTAGGCATGCAGGACACTGCTGGAGAATTAGGGACAAGCTCATAAGTGATCTACTCCTAAGGACCCCTTCACATGGCCAATCAAAAGCAGGGCAATCAGCTCGAAGCTACATACAGCAGCTGTATAAAGATACGGAGTGTAGCCCTGAGGACCTGCCGAAAGCGATGAACGATAGAGAGGGGTGGCGAGAGAGGGTCAGGGATATCCGTGCTGATGGCACGACAAGATGATTATATATATATATATATATATATATATATATATATATATATATATATCAGGTGTGATATGTATCTAAAAATGAATTTTTAATGCAGCTCTCTACTGAGATGCATTCACATCTGTGCAATACGGTTGTGTACGGATCATTTTGAACTTTTACCGAGAAATACACTACATCATGCATGTTGGTTTGTATTAGATTTATTGACTGGCTGATTTTAACAGTATGTCAACCCGTATAGGGTTATTTCAGGCATAGAGGTTAGGGAATCGCGTTAATTGTACATATATATTTAAATTTTTTGTTAAATTGTTTCTTAAGAAGTTTTCTTCTTTTGCACATAGTCCTATGGAATACGAAAAAAATTAAACAGATTTATTTGACTTATAGCTGGGACCCTAACAGGTACTACCACTCCAGGTCAGAGTATATATTTAGCCAGTGTAGACACGGGAGTCACGGTAATGAAGAGACACTCCACACTCCCCAGATCACCAGAACTGGATCCTCAGATACAGTCTACATAGGACCCTCCTTTTTATGTGTGTTGGGGAGTCTTACTCCTCTACAAAAGATAAATTCAGTATATCTTAAGACCCATCAATAAAGTGACATATCAAAAGGGGGTGTTTCCGTGCTTGTTACCCACAACAGAAAACTTACATAATTTTGTTGAATAGGAGAGGAACTAATTCAAAGAAAATCAACGTCGTCTTCCTCGTTCATTTCTGACTTAGTAAATGTAGCTTCAGGCTTAATACTCCCTGAACATACCTTGTATGATGAAGCAACAACGTTTCTGAGTGAGAAAGTGGCCCTCTCAGCGAATACATTCGAGCTTTGCTTAAAATCCTATTTCGATAGTTGGCAGTGGAATTTATGGTGCCCAGAAGATGCATTTATCTGATAAATGATTAGTTTTAGGAAAACAAGGAATTAGATGATGATGGTGCCTCAGAGAAGCAATGACTGTTAACCAATCGCCGAACGTTTAACAGTTCAGTACAATGCATCATTTCACCGTATTTGAATAAAACGGCCCCATTAATCATCGTCTGCTTGTTTGAATCTACAAGGCTGTGAGGTTCAACCAACAAAGTGAAAATATTGTGGCTCTTAAATTTTCTCAACTCCAAGCAAAATCATCAAGTTTTTTTTCATAGCAATCAAACGAATAATAATAATAATAATAATAAAGACCAATTATTTTAAAACGAAAATAGATAATACGCATCAGACTAGTGTGTGAGGGTTATGTGGTGAGAGAGACGAAACGTTAAATATCATAGCGGATATTGCAAACTAAAGCCAAATGCGTATAAGACCGGGTATGACAGGGTAGGAAAGGTCGTTCACAGGGAATTGTGCAAGAGATTAAAATTTGGCCATACTATCAAATGGTACATATCCAAACCTTAATCCATCCTGGAGAATGAGACGAATAAAACTTTATGAGATTTTTAGACACAAACAGATTACCTACTCTCGACCAGAAAACCAGATGTAATGATAATTTTTTTTTAAAAAGAAGAGAACCTACCATACAGGGGTCTTTATCTTCTTAGAATGAGTGGTTCACCATTCATATTAAGTTTAAGGATTATTGATAAAAGTATTAAATATCTTTTTATCATATTTACCTAACCCCTCCGCGCGGGCAGGATATGACACAAGGTCAATTTTTTAAGCGGTGTTTATCAGGTTTGAATTCAGAGCTTTCCTTTTCCTAGACTAGTTGCCTCACCAAGGCTGAAGAACCTAGTCTGTCCTACTATTTACCCATATCTGGAGGGAGAATAATTGGATTCATACCTTTCCCAAGGGTATTGGTGCTATGTGAAATGCAATCAGTCTCGTCCAGGATTTGAACTCGTGTCGCCGTGTCCATTTCCTACGACGATAACCATTACACCACGGACATATCTTTTTATAATATGGATAGATATTTTTTTCAATATATCGTATCTTCATTGGCAAGTTCTTTTCCTTTCGTTATTCATCTTTTTCCTCTAATTCATTATAAGCATCTGGCCTTTTTAAATCCAGAATTTCATTTCCGATGAAGAGAGGGAATGGAATTTGCGATTGAAAAATACCCCTGTTATTCAAATAAAGAATAAAGTTCCGAATTCTTGAAAGGTTTCTGAGTACGATAAAATATCTAAAATTGATGGTTGTGTTAATAATTTCGTCGTTGATCGTATCACCATGGGTTCCCGTGGTGTAATGATTATCGTCGTAGGAAATGGACACGGCAACACGAGTTCAAATCCTGGACGAGACTGATTGCATTTCACATAGCACCGACTCTAGTAGATAGATAGATAGATAGATCCCCTAATTAATTAAATGACCCTTGTATATATAAATGGCCCTTCTTCACTCAAAAACTTCCCCTTATTTATTTAATGCCCTTTGTATACATCATTGGTCCCTCCTCAGTTAAAAGATTCCCTTCTTTATTGAATCATCTTCGTATATATAATAGGTCTGTGCTCAGACAAAAACGTCCCCTTGTTCATTGAATGATCCTCGTATAATTTTAAAGATACAATTTGACAAAAAAAAATGATCAATGAAAATCAGAAACATTTTTTTTTCTCAATCTGATAGCTTGAAATATGGTACAACTTTTGCCTCATCTTAGCACACATTGAAGGTTGGTCTTCCTTGGGATATTTGCTGATTTTAGGAGAACGAACGGCAACCTTTTCGTGTCTGATTTTGTTCCATTCCATACAACACCAAAATCTTGAGAATGTCACGTTCAAAGGATATTAATAGACTCCCGTTATTAAATCAGTCTCTTTGAATAAAACCCATTGAACATGATTTGGCTATTTCGGATCAATATCATATATAAAAAAAATGTTCCTAAACATTTTCTTTTATTCTAAAAATCCAAAACGGGAAAATAGATGATCTAATTTCAATACGTGGAAGTAAAATTTTTTATATCGGCTAAAAACAAATTCGACAAATTCCATCACAAAATTTATATATTAATGCCATTGTATCCACATTTCTACCTTCGGTGTTGCGTGCATCACACTAAAGGTTATATATACGATGCTGATGAACAACCCCCTAAGTCTTTGTTTCCAAAAAGTGTTTTTATTATATATTGCATATAATGAATGACCCCTAACTTTTGCCTATGTTTGCCTACAAATATATTTATTCAGCATCCAATGATATGAAGAGAAAAAATTCAAAATCTTATTTATAGTTTCGAAATTACTGTAATACAATCAAAAGCAATACAATATCATAAATAAACAGTAAAGTCTTGACCTTGATGTAGCTTACCATGTTTACGAGATATTACAAATATACTTAAAACCCCACAACTGATACATCATATCATTGATTATATAATAATTACCCAGTCTAATTTCGAATCAGTCAACGTGTTTTTGCATTGCCTAGTTAATGTATAAACTAAAGCAAATATATATTTACCCAACCCCTCTGCTCCGGCAGGATATGACACAAGGTCAATTTTTAAGCGGAGTTTATCAGGTTTGAATTCAGAGTTTTCCTTCTCCTAGACTAGTTGCCTCACCAACGCTGAAGAACCTAGTCTATCCTACTATTTACCCATAGCTGGAGGGAGAATAATTGGATTCATACCTTTCCCAAGGGTATTAGTGCTATGTGAAATGCAATTAGTCTCGGCCAGGATTTGAACTCGAGTCGCCGTGTTCATTTCCTACGACGATAACCATTACACCACAGGCACCTCCGTTTTACCAACCTCTCCGCTCGGGCAGGATGTGACACAAGGTCAATTTTTAAGCGAAGTTTAGCAGGTTTGAATTCAGAGTTTTCCTTCTCCTAGACTAGTTGCCTCACCAAGGCTGAAGAACCTAGTCTGTCCTACTATTTACCTATAGCTGGAGGGAGAATGATTGGATTCATACCTTTCCCAAGGGTATTAGTGCTCTGTGAAATGCAATCAGTCTCGTCCAGGATTTGAACTCGTGTCGCCGTGTCAATTACACCACGGACACCTCCTATAAACTAAAGCTTATAGTTAATATAATGAGGTTTTTACGTAAATTTTTTCGGTATTTATAATATTTGTAAATATCATATGGACAGGTGTCATAAATGAAAAACAATATTAAGTAAAAACTTTTCGTCATAATAAATAAAATCCCATTGTTTAGGTATATGCTCTGCTAGATTGCCAAGTCGGTTGGGGCTGTAGAATACACCCACTGCTTCTCTGCAGAGGGATAAAAAAAACACCACCAAGGAGTGTCCTGGATATGACACTAAACAATCTGATGACGAGGTTCCTGTAATGCTGGAGCTTTGGGGAACGCTGAGTACCCCTTCATTGCTATTGCTCCCAAATCCACTATGGCCCGGAGTGGTAGGGTCCTATTTACGTGTCGAATAGAATTAAAAAGTGTACTTATGCTAAATCGTTTGAAATAGAACAGTTTTTGTTATTGAAACTGCGTACTTATGCTAAACTGTATCATCTGAAATAGAACTGTTTTTAAATGGAACTAAACTGTGTACTTATGCTCAACTGAACTATTTGAAATAGAACTGTTTTTAACATTGAAACTGTGTACTTATGCTAATCTGAATTGTCTGAAATAGAACTGTTTTCACATTTATCTGGACTGTTTTGACGTTTAACTGTTTGTAAACAAAACCTATACTTATAATAGACAGAATTGTGTGGAATTTAATTTGGCTTTAAATGACCCGAAAAGGGTTGATACACTATAAAACAAAACAACCTATCAACTAACCCAATGGAAAAGAGTATCAATACACAACATGATTTAAAGTAAGGGTGATTTTTGAGGGCCAATTTTATCAGCAACGATTATATATATATATATATATATATATATATAAAGTGTGTGTGTGGAAAAATAAGTGGAAAAATGGATAAACCCAAACACAGACAACCAACCAACCAACCAACCTGAGAAAATTTAGTTCGAAGTTAAGACAACGTTAGGTTAAGAAACAAAGTTGAATTCGACTTTTCAAAAGCATATCTCATGTGATGAACTAAACCTTGTTTTTCAGATTGAAAAAATGGCCTTAAAAAGCCTTTCATTTCACAAGTATATACGGTAAGTGAAAATTACACCCACTTTCAAACACGCGCTTTAAGTGCGCCTAGGAGCAGGCTAACCGAGCCGCGAAATTAATACTCCGAACACATCCGTGACACCTGTCCCAGCCAACCTCTCTCTCTCCATCTCTCTCTCTCTCACACACACACTCTCTCTTTCTCTCTCTCTCTCTCTCTCTCTCTCTCAAATACTTAAGCAGTATTGGAATTACAACGAACAATTGCTTCTTTTTATATCATGAAATTTTAAACTGTACTTAATAAGAAATGGAGGCGGGCTTAGTGTAAAAGTTATAATCACAGAAAATCGAGTCGGCGAGCTGAGTTCAAATCCGGGACGAAGCTGTTTGCTTTTCAATCTTCGTTAATGCCTTTGAGTAAGTCAGCTGTCCTCTTTGTAGGTAGAATGGGTTCTTTAGCTCTAGTAAGGCAACCAATGTTGTAAAAGGAAAACGATAAATTCACACCAGATTTGCTGCGCTTAAAAATTGATTTTGTTTCACATCCTGATCATGGGAGAGTGGTTTGGCGAAAAGTAATCGTGCATGCATCAAAGTTCCACGAGCAGATACCATATTCCTGCAGTTAAAGATGATGGAATGCAGTAAGAGTTCAAAAATGAAAGTTTGGGCCTGTCGGCGAGGCTTAGGATACTCTTACTGCATCCTCGGATGTGTCCTGGGTATAATACTAAATCATCTTATCATGGTAAGGCTCATGTTCTGTAGACCTGGGGAGGGTAGAGTACCCCTTCATTTGGCATTACTCTGACTCGGAGATGTAGAAACTGTTAGGGTACCATGTAAGAGTTATATAGATCCATTTAAATTTTTCAGTCGCCTGGGGCTGTAGAATACACCGACTGCATCTCGGCATCTCTGCAGAGAGGTAAGACCCCCCTCACACACACAACGAGTGTCTCAAGACCCAGTCGGCTGGGGCTGTAGAATACACCGACTGCATGTAGAGAAGTAAGACAACCTCCCATCAACAAGTGTCCTGCATATGACACTAAACAATCTGATCATAAGGATCCAGTAATGCTGGAGCTTTGGGGAATGTGGAGCACCCCTTCATTGCCATCACTCCCAGGTCCACTCTAGCCTGAAGTGGTAGCACCTTATAGGGTACCATTTAGGAGTCAAATAGATCCATTTAAATCGCCCACTCTGCAAAGAGGTAAGACCCCCCTCCCCAACGAGTGTCCTGGATATGACACGAAACGATCTCATGGTGAGGTTCAAGTAGTGCTGGAGCTTGGGGGAATACAGAGTACCCCTTTATTGACATCACTCCCAAGTCCACTCTGACCCGGAGTGGTAGTGCATGAAAGAATCCTATCTATGATTCAAATAAATTTAAACTAAATAAAAAGATGAGTGGATAAATTAAACACTGACAACTTGTTGATTACATCGTTTATGTTCCATTCTTCAAAGATATTTCAAATTTCATGTTCCTAAATCGTATAGTATTTTCTTGAATGTTAATTGTCTTACCTTGAATAAATATCTCGTCTTGAAGTTTTTAGTATTTTTGTTAATTTTGGTATTTGCTGTAATTAAAATAAATTTGAATGTCACTAATTAAATTGAATTAAATCAAATGAAATTGTCTATATTAAATTCAAATTTAACTGTTTCACACAATTTAATCAATATTTTCTAAAAAAAATCGATGACTTCAAGCGGTAAAACTGAACATAATCTATTAATTAAATTTGTAATAACACATGCGCGCGCGCACACACACATACATATATATAACCAACAACCTCAGGATGCAGAGGCCGAAACTCTACACCTGGGCCACCGGTCCAAGCCACATATAAGCGATGCCAAATTAACCAGTCATGGTGGAAATGCACGACCACTTAACCTGATGTGTCTGATATATATATATATATATATATATATATATATATATATATATATATAATAAGCTCGAAACAGCTGTTCAGTGTTCCGTATGTCGCACGTAAGTGTTTGCCGGATTTTCTAGTCATGGTGATTCCAGTTAAGATAAGATCAATTCCTATATATATATATATATATAAAACGGTTAAGCGGGTATATGAGAACAAAACGAAGATGATACATAGGTGACTAAAATTCCTTCGCTTACGCTTGCTTCCTCGTTGCAGTGCGGTACATTCTTCGGTTGCCGTATGAACCAGTTGGGTTTCGATCCCAGCTTCGAGAATCTCTCGTGTCTAGCCACACTGAAGAGTTGTGATACAACGAAACAGTGTGTTTATCGATGACTATATATTTATAATGTGTGTGGGCAGATAATTTTCTTGTTGGCATATTTTATTAAAGATGACAAATAATGATTTTGTGAATGAGGGCTTCTTAATAACTGACCGAAATCTTCGATGTTGGAAGCTGTGTACGTGTTCTTTTGACATTGTTTGGACATTGTCATCAGTGTGCATACGACCACATCATCGATTATGAGATGTTTTATGGGATCCATGAATATTTTGAATGACAATATGCAATTAACGTCGTATTTGAACACTGAAGGTAAGGATTCGAATGTGTTGAATTCATTGATCAAAATCATGTGAATAGTAATCACTGAAGCAGGGGATATGTTCATCCTGTATCAGATGTATTTAATTATCGCAGCCTCTAAATTAAAAGAAATTTTGATTTGTATAGGGTTCCTGTCGTTTTTTTTTTTTTTTTGTGGAGGGTCTATTTGGAGTTTTTAAAAATAGTTTTTGCTGTACAGTAACTTTGTATTAACTACTAAAACTTTTTTAATATTTGTGTTTGTGTTGTTGATGTGTTTATTAATGTGGTTCCGGATGGCGACAATTTGAGATGAATGGGAGGGTAGTCTGAGGGAAGGAGTGCTTGTTGTGTGTCTAATGTATCAACTAAGTAGTTTAATATCATTAGCGTTGGAAATGCAATCTCCATATGGGAAGGGCCCAGTCGGCTGAGACTGTAGAATACACCGACCGCATCTCTGCTGAGACATAAGACCTCCTCCCCCCAACAAGTGTAACCCAGTCGGCTAGGACTGTTGAATTCACGGATTCCATCTCTGCAAAAAAGTAAGACTCCCCCAACATGTGTCCTGTTGCCCAGTCAGCTAGGGCTGTATACACCGACTGTATCTCCGCATAGGGGTAAGACTCCCCGAACGAGTATCCTGGATATGACACAAAACATTCTGATGGTGAGGCTCCAGCAATGCTGGAGCTTTAGGGAATGCGGAATACTCCTAGATTACCTTCGCTCCCAGCTTCACTCTGGCCAGGAGTGGTAGCACCTGATTGGGTCCAATCTATTGGTCAAATAATTGTGTAATTAAGTTAAACTGAATTGTTTGAAACAGAACTGTTTTGACATTTAACTGTGTGTAAAAAAGCTGCACATATACTAAACTGAATTGTTTGAAACTTTTATCATAATAACTTAATTCAGCGTTAAGGGTTGATACGCCACAAAACAAAACAACCAACCAATAACCCTACGGGAAAGAAAATTAATGCACTACATTAGTTCAAAGTAATGGTGTGTTTTGAGGGCCACTTTTATCAGCAAGGATTATATATATATATATATATATATATATATATGTGTGTGTGTGTGTGTGTGTGTGTGTGAAAAATAATGGAAAAGTGGATAAACCGAAAAACAGAAGCTGGGAGCGAAAACCGCCCAATTTTACGTTTGACTTAGTATCATACCGCTCAGCCAGCAAGCGAACCACGTCAGATTGGGAATTATAAGGCATTATGTAGCAGCTTTCGTTTGTTTACATTTTTGCTTTACCGGATACCAGAGTGCTCAATTCATTCGAAGAGCTTTGAATTATGTGAATGGCAGCCGTAAATTCTTTCGCCTGAGTGCTCAACTCCCGTGGGGGAGCGTATATATTGTCATCCACAGACAGACTCTTTCGTTGTATCACAACTATTCAGTGTGGCTATATATATATATATATATTGCTGTAAACATACTAAGAATATAACATGCCTCTGTCAGAAGGGCCTAGAGGGTATCCACTGCAGAGGGATACGATTCACCTTGAAAACATATATATAATGTTTAATGGTTTGTCAACCCATCAAGGGTAACTTTATGCCTTGAATTTACGGAATCAGATTTATATTTTTTGTTGTTATTTCGTAAGAGGATTTTTTTGCACACGTTCCTCTCGAATACGGAGAGTTTGTAAAACAGGTTAATTTCACCGGATTCAGGGTGGAACAGAGAGAGTAAGGGCTATGATGGAATATGCCATAATTCTGAGATCTCCAGAACTGGAGCCTCACCATCAGGATACCCTTTGTAGGGTGGGGTCATAGTTTTTTGCAGATAGATACAGTCAGCTTATTCTAATCTCCACTGACAAAGCAAATATCTCTCCTTCTTACTCTCAATCAATAAATCAATCAATATATATATATATATATATATATATATTGTTGGTACATGTGATTTTAAAGAGGCAAATACTAAGAGACATATGCAAAATTAGGAGATTAAAATATGAGGAATTTATTGAAATCGTAACGGCCCTTTCATCTGAGATTTGTCAAGCGACAGCCTTCATAAGTCGTTTAAAAACAATGTAAACAAAGCAATCTAATTTATAAATTGCTTCAATAAAGCAATTTAATTAATGAATTTCAATGTTGCTGTAATACCACATATATAGGGCGCGCTTTCCAACGTCTTGAAGTTAGAGTCAAGCAGCATGTTCCAAGGGATATTCGTAACCACACAACATCCGGGCATTCAAAATTGCACGATTCTGCCATCTATGAGCGTTTGAATGCCTTAAATAGTTGTTTGGTTAATTATAGCGAGGAGTGTTTTGTGTCCTTAACGAGCTTTCGCAGCGAGTATATATTTTCCAGTTGGTGGTACGCGATTTGGCAGGCCGTGTCACACGTTGCACGCTTCGGTCGGGTGTGTCTCATCACTGGATATACCTCTGGCCTCAGTGGCCGTCCCCGCAGGCTTTAACCCTTCTCGGAAGGGTTAGGTTTATCGCCTAGCGCCTGAGGCGCCCGGCGAAGGGGAATGCCGACGGAGCCCGAGGCATTTTTGGTACTGCCGGACGTGTCTGGGCTACGGCCCTGCGAACTGACCCGCCTAAAAAACAGCCTTTGCCACATTTGTATGCCGCTGGGGAGTATGACAAATACAGTGTTTTGTGGCCTTGCATAGAGATTGGACGAAACAATATTTAATTATCCTGGAAGTCCTTTACATTTTACTTTATAGGCCTTCTCTATGCAAGCAAAACCCCGAGCATTCTCTGAATTTATTAGGAGATATCTTTTGCTTGACTTAGGGTGGTTTTAATTTTTTTTCCTCCTCACCCTTTGGTCTTGCTATCATTCTAATTTTCACCCTTTTATTTAATCTTATTTACGACTTCTGAGGCCTGTCGCTTGACAAATCTCAGATGAAAGGGCCCTTACGATTTCAATACTACATATTGTAAATCTCCTAATTTTGCATGTCCCCAAGTATTTGCCTCTTTGAATACATATATATATATACATATATATATGTGTGTGTGTGTGTGTGTGTGTGTGTGTGTGTGTGTGTGTGTGTGTGTGTGTTATGGTATTCATTTTATATATATCAAAGATGAAAGGTATGTGACAAATCGGAAGTCTAGGTGAGTCTAAGAACTTTTTGAGAGACCTGCATATATATATATATATATTGAGAGAGAGAGAGGGGGGGGGACAGACAGACAAACAGAGACAGATAGAGAAACATAGATATGCTCACAGTCAAAATGAAATACCAACACCATATTTCTGGAGGCTTTATTTACTGGTATTTTTAAGTATATGCAAGCAAAAAAGAAATATGAAAAAAAAATCTTTCTTTCCGATGAAATAAAACCTTATCAAATGTATCCAAAGAAAAGAAAGAAAAAAAAAGCAAGACGGAATCGCTAAAGGTTGTAACCAAATTAAAACTTGCATAAGTTTTTTTTTCTTTTAGCCGTTATTTCTGCATATGTTGAAATGTATATGTGAATATAAGTAAATATGAAACGGCACCTCAGATTAAGAAAGGAGATCCTATGTAAAACGAGGAAGATCAATGGTCTGGCGATTTGTCAGGGGAGTACAACACATATCATGGATGTGCAGGGGTTGAATTGTTCTTGTCGTAGAAAATAAATATGGCATCCAGAGTTCAAATCCTGTACAAGGCTGTTTGCATTTCACATAGTGCTAATACCCTTCGGAAAAGTATGAATCCAGTAATCCTCCCTCCAGCAATGGATAAATAGTAGGGCAGACTGATCTCTTCAGCCTTTCTTGGGCAACCTGCCTTGGAGAAAGAAAAATCTGAATTGAAACCTGCTGAACTCTGCTTTTAAATTGACCTTGTGTCATCCTACATATGCGGAGGGTTTGCAAACACACGGTCTTTCCATTCTTGGAGGATAGATAAAGGGATATAAAGGATGCATGGTATTATGCCCGTCAAGGGTTATTTTATGTTAAAGTGGCTAGGGAATCGTGTTCTTATGTATATCTTTGTGTAGTTGGTGTTGTATATTGACCTCCGACCCCGCCAAACATGCCATTCCAAAGACGGTGGAAGTGCATATTCCATTGGCGTGGGCGAGCTTGGCTGACAATATGGGACAGGGTTAAAATCCCACGGTGCAGTCACAGACTGATGCACCTGAAGAGAGTGACCTGTGAACTGCATGACAGTTATTTCCGCTTGATGACGATCAAATATGCCATTCCAAAGACGGCGGAAGTGACACAATCCGATGGCCAGTTACGGGGAGATATTTAGAGGGCGATTGAATTATTATATAACTCGGTGAAGACAGGAAGTCAGTTAGTTTTGGAGACCAGACCAGTTTGGAGACCAGACCAGTTTGGTAGAGAAAGCCAGCACCCAGCAGAGAGCCGAGTCCCCGGGTCTCCGGTTGAGCAACCCTGGAGAACAGGAAAGAAACGCTGATGGCCATAAGAGTGGGGAGGTCAATATGTTGCAGTTCTGTTCGGTCTCCAACTCCCTCTCACACACAACCCTTTCAAATAAAGTGAGACGTATATTTTTCTAAAAGAACTGTGTCGCTCGGCTTCATTGTGTTGTTATTATTATTTATTATGTGTTTGTATAGTTAATCATGGTTATGATGATGGCTATACAACAGTTGATTTTTTTTATTATATCATAATCGATAGATAGATAGATTAAATATTCTATCATTTGTACATAAACATGTATTTATGAATCACCTTTACCTAGTTGAGTTAAACATTTTTTTTAAAATTTTTACAGTGTGTTATAAGAATATAACTTTTTAATCTAACAACTTAACCCATTCATATTCACATAATGTGTTGGAACAAGTCAAAATTCTATGTTTAATGTTTAAACGCCTTTTCTTTTCTCGAAAATGGCATTTCTATTCCTGAAAAGAAAAAAAAAAAAATAAACATACAACAGAAACTAGAGTTGTTTTCCATCTGCACCCCCCACCACCACCACCACCACCACCCCGCCGCAAACTACTGGTCTGATCTTGGCGAGCCCCGAAAGTCAACCGTCTTCTTCGGACGCTAAAACTCAACTAACTGCTTTTTCTGAAATCTCCAAAATCCTCAGCCCACGCTTCCGGTGCATGACGTCATTCACACCTCCTGGTCATATTTCCTATCTGGGGTTTTATTTTGACATCTGTGAATGACGCATCCTTCCCCCGCGCGCGCGTGAACACCTGCGCTCATGTTTGCACCTAAATAACCCATGCACTGAGCCGAAAGGTTCTCACCCTAACTAAACCAAAAGGCAAGATATATAAAACGAAATCCCTCGGCCATTATATTACAAATGTAAGTAACATTTTGTACAAACAAATGAACTTAAGGTCTTTTTTTAGATGAGCTAGATTTCATTTGTTTGCACACAGTTAAATGGCTTCAAGTGTTACGACTTCATACTAATAATTCTATTGAATATTAATAATTTGTTTGTACATTGTAAAATGGTTCAAAGCATTGATATTTATTGTTTGCACACAGTTAAATGGCTTCAAGTGTTACGACCTCACACGAATAGTTCTATTGAATATTAATCATTTGATTGTACATTGTAAAATGGTCCAAAGCATTGCTATTTATTGTTTGCACACAGTTAAATGGTTACTAGTATTGCTAACACTAACTCTTCAATTTCTTGCCCAGTCTGCTTCTCTGCAGATGGGTAAGACCCCCCTCAACGAGTGTCCTGCATATGACACTAAACAATCTGATGGTGAGGTTCCAGTAATGCTGGAGCTTTGGGGAATGCGGAGTACCCCTTCATTCCCATTGCTCCCAGGTCCACTCTGGCCCGGAGTGGTAGCACCTGATAGGGCCCTATCTATGAGTTAAATAGAAATAACAACATACTTATGCTAAAATGAATTGTTTGAGTAAACTGACAATTAAACCGTACTTATATTTAAACTGCGGGCTTATGCTTAACTGAATTATTTCAAATAGAACTGTTTTTCGACATTAAAACTGTATTTACACTTAACTGAATTGTTGCATATAACTGCTTGAATAGTTTGAAATGGAAATGTTTTGACAATTACACTGTGTACTTATGCTAAACTGAATTGTTTTAAATAGAACAGATTATTTACACAAAAATAGATTTGGCGGTAAATAACCTACAAAGGTTGATATGCTATAAAACCCAACAAACTAAACCAAACCAAACCAATCAATTTCCATACAGTTAAAAGGCTTCAGTTATTACTATCTAACACTAACATTGGTTTAGTTCGGTTTGGTTTTATGGCATATCAACCATTGTAGGTTATTTACCGCCAAATCCTTTTTACACATTAATATGATTTCTAAACATTTTGTAGATAACGATTTTAAATGAGCCTAAGCTTATATTTCGCACACAGTTTAATTACTTATTTCTATCTATTATAAATACACATTTAAATCTAAAAACAGTTCTATCCCAAACAACTCAGTTTAGCATAAGGACAGTTTAAATGTCAAACAGCTCTATTTGACCCCTAATTACGACCCTACCAGGTGCTACTACTCTGGACCAGAGTGAACCTGGGAGCAATTGCAAAGGAGGAGTACTCTATGTTCCCCAAAGCTCTAGGGTTACTGGAGCTTCACCATCATATTGTTTAGTGTCATATCTTGGTCACTCGTTGGAGAGGGGCTTACTCGCTCTGCAGGGATGAAGTCGGGTTATACTACACCCCCAGCTGACTGGACCATTAACAAACAGTTCTATTTGCACACAGTTAAAGGGCTTTAAGTATAGTAAACGACTAAACATCTCATCCATAGATAGGATCTAACATATACTACCTCTTCGAGTCAGAGTGGACATGGGGGTAATGGCAATTAATGGGTACTTCACATTCTCCAAACCTCCTCGGCTGGAGCCACACTATCAAATGGTTTAGAGTCATATCCAGGACACTTGTTCGGGGGCGGGATTTTACTCCTCTGCAGAAACGCAGTCAACCTGTTCTACAGCTCGTCAATTGGGCTGGACGATTTTTGGTAGAATTTTCATTAATGATTAAAAATGACTACAACAAAAAGTTCATTCTTTTTATATCATCCGTCTGTCAAAGCAAATTGATAATGGCTGCACTTTTATGAGCCGTAAAAATCAATTATCTCTCATAATTTTTTGTTCTTCCTTTCTTCTTTTTTGTCATCGCACCATGTTGGCATGTACTTCGTTAGATACTTATGCATACAGACATTTAGAATCTTGTTAAGATCAGTCAAAATTAAATTAAAATGCATAATGTAAGAAATGTATATTTAATATTTCCTTTCCTTCATTTGTGTCAAAGATAACTTTACACATCTCTCTCTCTCTCTCTATATATATATATATATATATATTACAACAGTATATCTTTGTCACTATTCACTATCTTACTTAGTGGATTCTTGGTAGACCAAATGCGACATAATTTGGAGAGTGTTTAATAACTGTGACAGAACAATTATAAGATAATAAATATATATATGTTAGTTTTTATATATATATATATATATATATATATATATATATATATATATATATATATGAAAATAAATGTGGATAAAATCCGACAGTATATATTCACCTATTTGGATTATGTTTTTTTTCTGCTACCTCCATATATATATATATATATATACAATGCACCTTTCTGATACAAGTTCCATAGCACAGCAATTAAAAAAACATTCATGCCCAATAACAGAATTACAGAAAATTCTCACCGAAAACAACAATATTAGAACATCAAAATAACAAACAAAAACTACAGATTTTCGAAGAATTATATATTAGGAACATTCAACCCAAACTTAACAGAATTAATATTCAAACTAGTGCTAATGTACTTAAATGTCTTTAGCTACTGACACTATTTATAGAAACAAATTTAAAAGTAAACGCTACACACTGCAACGGCATTAACGCTCGTCTTACAAAGTAGTAATGTACATACAAAGGTTACATCACTTTTGTAATACATCCTCCCCAAAGTCAGGCAGAATGTACTTGGGAAATAAACAATTATGGAAAATATATCAATCAATTCCCGCCGAATACTATAAGATCAATACGGCAATATGAAAGGACCAACAAGAAAATATGTAGACAGAAAATGTCTATTGTATTCTATGAAATTTGTATATATATATATATATATATATATATATATATATATATATATAATAGCATGGATATTTATCTGTGACCACTGGTTTCATGCCGTCTAATTACGACAATCATCAGGCAGGGAAAGAAAGATATCGAAAAAATCGAAAAAATCGAAAGATACAGTCAAAAGAATGTTTAAGCTGGCATTGCGTATTACTCTTTCTTTTTCTTTTTTTGAATGTGTGTGTGTGTGTGTGTGTGTGAGTGTGTGTTTGTGTGTGTGTAAGTGTGTATTGATTATATTTGTGTATTATTATGTGTAGTCGTATATATGATCGTTAGTATGTGTGTGTGTACGATGATATATGCGCCTCGCGGCAGATTTGTGACTGTCTCCAAAATATAAGTTTAGCGATGTGTAGCGGAAGTCACGGGACAGACGGAGGTTTGGGCTAATAAATTCTTTTTTTTTCTTTCTTTCTTTTTTTTTTGTAGTGATTTTAACTATGAAGAAGTTCTTTCAAGAAGTTCTTATCCTCACCAAGATTTTCGATTTGTCACACTCGTCTCACTGTCGTATAAACCTCACCTGCACAGAACCTTAGACAGGAATATAAATTGATTTTTATAGCGTTTACGGTTATTTGTTTAATGGCATATCAACCTTTATAGGTTATTTAATGCCAAATACATTCTCCTAGAACAACAGTAGTGGTACTATTTAACCCATAGCTGGGAGGATAAGGGGGTTCCTACCTTTCCCAAGGGTATTTGAAAGTGAACGTAATAGCGCGACTGGAGTACAAACTTGCTTACTACGATTCCGCAGTCCATCGCTTTAACCATTACACCACGAGGACAACCCACTGATTTTTTTTTTTAGTTTTATAAGATAGGACTTTACCAAATAAAAAAACAAAGGTTCAGCAATTCTCCTTCTTTCAAGGTGAGACTTAGAACTTTTCGAACGATCTTCGAATGTCTGTGCGTGTTGTGAGTTAATTTTCTGAGACCAAAGGTGGGCAAACTGCTGCCCGCGGGATACATGCAGCCCACTGCAACTGTTCTAGGAGGCCAGTGGGAGCCTCTGAAAAAGAAATAGAAAAGAAACACTTGCACTTGAATCGAGACTAAATTCTTTTGATTTTAAAAGATGTGGCCCTTTGATAATTCATAACCCAGTGATACGGCCCTCTCACAAAAAGTTTGCCCACCCCTGTCTTAGATTAAAGATACCAGGATTTTATAATTTGTAGTGGAACGTTTTACAATTAAAAGGGATATTATTAAGTATTGTTTTCAGTGTCACTCATTATCACGACAGTAATTATCAACAATTAGATCCTTCGACAGTATATATCTTCAATTAGATGATATAAATATAATTATCTACAATTAGATGACATAACACTAATTATCTACAACCAGATAACACGAATGTAATTATAAGACATGAACGTAATTATATAAAATCAGATCACGTGGCAGTAAGTAAATTAGAATATATAACTAATTATCTACAATTAAAATAGATTACAGTAATTATCTCCAAACAGCTAACAATTTACTAAATACAGAACGAAACCTTGCAAGGAAAAGCGACTAAAATTAAAATCAAAGAAATATACAAAGATTAATAATGGCTGACAACACTTCATCCAATTAAAAAACAAGTATTGTTACTTTTTGTTTAGCAATGGCCGCCAGTTCAATGCTTGATTCATATTAAACGCATGTCAACTCTTTATTTTTTGCAGAGAGCTTAATAAATAGCTTTTATTATATTATTATTATTTTTACAGACTTTTGTATAATTATTTCTTATGAGTTTTTTTTTCCTAGCAGTTATATGATATCGAGTATTGCTATTGGATACAAATAATTTACTCACAGTTGTAAGGGTTAAAGTATTTCAATCAAACACTAATATCTTAGGCTTAATACTAGTTGAAGTACCCGGTTTATGACCAGACTAAAAGGATTAATCTTTTTTTTTTTGTTGTTGTTATTGTTTTTTTTTTAGTTTTCACTAAAAGGATTTTACTAACACCAGTCTGTGAGATAGAAAGTGGGAAAGGAGTACGATAAGAATTTAAAGGGGACCTTACTTGTTGGTTTTGGTTTTATGGCATATCAACCATTGTAGGTTATTTAATGCCAAATCCTCTTTATACATATATAGTAAATATATATGATTTGGTTTGGTTGGGTTTAAGGCATATCAACCATTATCGGTAATTTAATGCCAAATCCTCTTTATATATATATATATATATACAGAGAGAGAGAGAGAGAGAGAGAGAGAGAGAGAGAGAGAGAGAGAGAGAATTTAGTTTGGTTTGATCTTATGGCATATCAACCATTGTAGGTTATTTAATGCCAAATACTCTTTATATATATATATATTAAATATATATTATTTGGTTTGGCTGTGTTTATGGCAAATCAACTATTTTAGGTTATTTAATGCCAAATCCTCTCTCTCTCTCTCTCTCTCTCTCTATATATATATATATATATATATATATATATATATGTATATATATATATATTAAATGAATATGATTTGGTTTGGTTTGGCAGGGTTTTATGGCATATCAACCATTGTAGGTTATTTAATGCCAAATCCTCTTTATACATATATATTAAATATATATGATTTGGTTTGGTTTGGCTGGGTTTTATGGCATATCAACTATTTTAGGTTATTTAATGCCAAATCCTCTTTATAAATATATATTAAATATATATGATTTGGTTTGGTTAGGTTTATTATACATATATATTAAATATATAATAGTTCAATTTCTTACAATTCGATTTAATGCAAGTCATTTTTAGACACTGTTTAAGGGGCCAACAATTCTATTTGACCCATAGATAGGACCCTATCAGGTGCTATCACTTCGGGCCACGGTGGACCTGGGGCGATAGCAATGAAGGGTACTCCGCATTCCCCTTTCTCCAAGACTGGAGCCTTACCATCGGATCGTTTAGTGTCATATCAGGACACTCATTAGAGTGTGATCCTACCCCTCTGCAGAGATGAAGTCGATGTATTCTACAGGTTGATTTGCTATCAGTTTAGCATACAAAAACAGTTCTATTTCAAACAATTCATTTTAGCATAAGTACACAGTTTAGTTTTATTTAACCCATAGATAGGATCCTATCAGGTGCTGCCTCTTCGGGCAAGAGTGAACCAGGGAGCAATGGTAATGCGGAAGTATTCCGCCTTTCCTAAATCTCCAGCATTACTGGAACCTCACCATCTGATTGTTTAGTGTCATATCTAGGATACTCGTTGAAGGAATCTAAACCCTCAGCAGAGGTTCAATCGGTGTCTCCTGTAATCCCCAGCCGACTGGGCCACATTCGTTGATGGAGTCTAACCCCTCTGCAGACGTTCAATCGGTGTATCCTGTAGCCCCAGCCCACTATGCCACGGTCGTTGAAGGAATCTAACCCCTCTGCAGACGTTCAATCTGCGTATCCTGTAGCCCCAGCCGACTTGGCCACACTCGTTGAAAGAGTCTAACCCCTCTGCAGACGTTCATTCTGTGTATCCTGTGGCCTCAGCCGACTGGGCCACACTTGGTTAAAAGAGTCTAACCCCTCTGCAGAGCTTCAATCGATGTATTCTGTAACCCCAGCCCACTGGGCCACACTCGTTGAAGGAGTCTTACTCCTCTGCAAAGGTTCAGTTGGTCTATTCTATAGCCCCAGTTTGAATAGGACGTTTTACTCCTTGCAATGGAATTATGCATATCATGTATTTGATATTTATACTGAGAAATCGACTTTGACAACAAAATATTAACATTTTACGGAACATTTTGGTTATGGGTGATTTCCAAATCGCCGCAGCAGAACTCAAGTGAAATTATCATAGATAGCATGTAGATCTTCCCTTTAGAATATATAGTAATTTACAAAGTTTTTTGTTAAGGTGTGGCACAAGGCCGTATAAATGGGACACCTAATGAGACTCGAACTCACTCGTGAAGGTTTATTAATCTAGCTTGCACCTTGCGAGGCACCCTGTTTTAGAATATATACGGCGTGTTTTACTTTGGTGATGGTGAGGTTCCTGTAATGCTGGAGCTTTGAGGAATGCGGAGTAGTCCTTCATTGCCACCGCTTCAAGGTCCACTCTAGCCCGAAGTGGTAGCACGTAATAGGGTCCAATCTATGGGTCAAATATAACTAAACTGTAATCACGCTTAGCTGAATTGTTTGAAACATAACTGTTTTTAACATTCAACTGTGTGTAAATAAAATCTGTATCTATGCTAAATTGAATTCTTTGAAATAGAACGGTTTGACCATTTAACTGTTTAACCAAAAAAACTGTGTTTAAACCAATGACTAACTGAGTGTAAACAAAAGACTGTACTTATACTAAACTTAACTGTTAAACCATTTACGAGGATCATTAAATAAGTTTCCAGACTTTTTTCGTATGGCCACTCTTATTGATAGTACACGCAGGAAACTCTAGTCCCCTTCGAAGAAATTTCCTCCGGCTGCAATGCAATTGTTGTACCGTCCCAACAACTTCTGGAAGGCCACATGGAAGTCTTCTTGTGTGATCGTGTCAATGACCTTCGTAACAGCCTCTTTCATCTCCTCAATTGTTTCATAACGACAGCCTCTGAGCTTAGGGAATAAGCAAAAGTCACAGGGAGCAAGGTCTCGACTATAGGGAGGGTGACGAACTGTCTTGATGCCCATCTTAGTCAAATAGTCTGTGACTAGGATGGAGTTGTGGACTGGTGTATTGTCCTGGTGGAAATGCCACTGAGCCGATTTGAAGAGTGCTGGCCTCTTCCCTAGAAATCTCTTCCTGAGCTCCCTTAAAACCTCAACATAGTAACCTAACCCTAACCCTTTGGCCAATCAACTCTGGTGTATTGACGTCCTTACTCCTCCCAAACCTCTCATCATACCTCACAGACTCCCTGGCTTCCTTGAATCTCTTATGCCACTCAAAAACTGATGCTCGATTTATGCAATATGCTCGAAAAGCAGTCTGAAGTATTTCATACGTTTCTGTGGCATTTTTTCCAAGTTTAAAACAAAATTTTATTGCATATTGTTCTTCTAAAGTGTCCTAACGTCCAGATTGCATTTTTGAAATTCACCAGCAGTGACAATCAGGTTTTAGTAGGGTGTATTCCAATTGCTGCGGTAGCTGTTCATTTGAAGCTGAAATTATCAAAATTGATCAGCCATCTCATAAGATGTATAGCAATAACATAGTGACTTTTCAGGAGTCTACGACAAATTTAAATGACTGTACAAAAAAAGTCTGGAAACTTATTGCAGGCCCACGTAACTATGGGCAAAAAAACGAGCTCAGACTCGTTTTAAAATATTATCTTCAAATTGTGATCAAATATATAAAAAGAATTTGGCATTTAATGACCCACAATGGTTGTTGTGCCATAAACCAAACCAAACGGGAGATAATTGCGATGGTTTTACTCCAAAATGAATATTTTTTAGAGGTTTTTATCTTAACGTACGGATATAAAAATAATATTTGACTGAAATAGTTATGAAAAATAAAAGAATAAACCTTTCAATCAAAAAAATCTGCAAATTTCAGAAAACTTTAGAGGGTATTTTGTCTTAAATAAGTATTTACTTCAGCTTCAAACAAATTTTAAAGATGGCACCACAATTGCAGGAATAAATTTGAACGCACGAATTTAAACTTTTTGTGATATTAGTCAAACTTTTCAGCAAAAATGATAAAAACATATTTTTAAAAATGTCTTTGCTCCAAAATTCAATTATCAAAAATATGCTAATATTTTGTTACAGTAACAATCTAAAATTCTCGATTAAGAATATGCTAATGTCTTGTACAGTAACAATCCAAAATTCTTGATTAAGAATATGCTAATGTCTTGTTACAGTAACAATCTAAAATTCTTGATTAAGAATATGCTAATGTTTTGTTACAGTAACAATCCAACATTCTTGATTAAGAATATGCTAATGTTTTGTTACAGTAACAATCTAAAATTCTTGATTAAGAATATGTAAATGTCTTGTTACTGTAACACTCTTCCAAAATAATCATTGTCTGGCCCGAGCCTTTTTGTATTGTTAAGAACAAAAGATTCGATTAAAAACTTTTGGAATATTTTGGATAAAAAACGAAAACTGATAAGGGTAGATGACCAGACTGAATATTGGATGCGATTTGTTTGTTTATAAAGAGGGCTACAGAATAGAAAGGATAAAACAAATCAGTAAGGTGAGGATTGTGAAAGAATCTAGGGAAACATTGAATTCGGTAAGGAAAAAAAAATCGATCTTCTAATCAGTGAACATTTGCAAAAATATTGACAGGTGCAACTTTGATACGGGAAACTTGAACACTTGATTCTCTTCGTCTTGCATGGCAGGTTTTGTAATTTTCGAAAGGTGAAATGAAAATCATACTTTTTCTTGAAAATAGACAGGAATTCCTGTCAAGAATGTCATGACACAATATCGAGACCATCAGTTCTATGGAAAAGCTTCCAGTTATTAAGATTGGCAGATTCATTTGGTTTTCAGAATCACCAGACCCATAATTCGGTGCCTGCGAACATCAACGGTTATAATTCTATTTGGTTATCTTGTCAGATTGTACTTCATGGGTTCATCGATGCTGAAGTCAGTCTCCTTTTTTTTTAAACCATTGTATGGTAATAACCTTTTGCAAGTAACAATTATTAATACAAAAGAATTGCACAGTTATATGGAATCAAATGATTTCCAATTTAATAAAGCCCTATCGGCGGAGCTAAGAATATGCTGACTGTACTGATAAAACCCCCTCTCCCTAAAAATGGGATGTCTTACGTTGAATGGTGAGGCTCCAGTTCTGTAGATCTGTGGAGCGTGGAGTAACTCTTCATAGTCATCACTCCCAGGTCCTCTGTAGACAAAGTTGTAGTAGCTGTTGGGCTCCTATGAATGGATTAAATAAAGTAAAGTTGGCGACCGTACTCGAGGGCGACCCGAAGGCTCCCTTTTCAATAGCTACTACACCGACGTGTAGAGGAGGGCGTTACTCCATTCCCTGGATTGCTCCACGTTACCCTTTATACGTACCTTATATTGCTGAGTGATAAGTCAGGCAGTATCAAGTACCATTTTTAAAGTCTTTGGTATGACTCGACCTGGGATTGAACGCTATTCTCCAGGGCCATTGGCGAACACTCTGCCCACTTGGACAATGATCCGGTACACTGATAATTTTACTAAACATGTCATTTGTTTACATACAGTTAAATGATCAAGCAGTTCTATTTCAAGTAATTCAGTTTAACATAAGTCTTTTGTTTGCACTCAGTTTAAATGTCAAACAGTTCTATTTGACCCATAGATAGGACCCTATCCAGGCCAGAGTGGACTTGGGTAGATAGCAATGAAGGGTACTCCGCATTCCCCAAATCTCCAAAACTGGAGCCTTACCATCAGATCGTTTAGTGTCATATACAGGACTCTCATAAAGGTGTGGTCTTACCCCTCTGCAGGGATGCAGTCGATCTATTCTAGCCCCAGCTGGCTGGATACTCGTTGTGGAGTCTTACGCCTCTGCAGAGATGTAGGCGATGTATTCTGTAACCCCAGCCAACTGGGAAAGAAATAACGGTGTACAAATAAAAATTCTTAAGAAACAAAAAGACTTAAAATATGAATATGAATGTACAATAATCATTTACAGACCCTTACAGCTTCATGTAACAATTATTATTACAAAAAAATTGCACAGTTATATGGAATCAATTGACTTCCTATTTAATACCATTCTGTCGATGGGGTTTAGAATACGCTGCTCATATCACCGGCAGAGGAGTATAACCCCACCATAAACACACGAAACAGCATCGGAGGGGCTCGTGGTGCAATAGTTATCGTACGATTTTTATCATTAAGGATTTTCGGACTATTGTCTTCCTCTTCATTGTTATTTCTACAACGTTTCGGTCGATATGTCATCCGGTCTTCTTCAGGTGTTTGTCGATTGAACCTGCAACCTCCAGAAGATTGTCTCCTTAGAAGCTTTGGTAACCAACGCCGATAACCGTTACGCTATGTTTCCTGCAATCCTGACTGCAGGCGAGTAACAAAACAGGAATACTTAACATTTGTACCCAGTTATAGCAAATGGAACCAGAACAGGCGACCCCCGTGGATTCAATAAAGGACGTAATTCTAAGTTCCGTGAAGGTTCCCGAAACTCGACAGACACCTGAAGAAGGCCGGATGACATATCGGCCGAAACATTGTGGAAATATCAATAAAGATGAAGACAATTGTCCGAAAACCCTTAATGATAAAAATCACCAAGCTTCGTCTGAGAAATTTAGACAGTTATCGTACGATATGAGTACGGTGATTCGAGTTCGATCCTGGACAAGGCTGTTTGTATTTTACATAGCACTTATACCCTTGAGAAAGCTTTGAATCCAACTATTCTATTTGAAGCTATAGATAAATAATAGGGCACACTGGGCTCTTTAACCTTGGTATGGCAACCAGTTTTGCATAAGGAAAACTGTACAAATTTAAACCTGTTCAACTTAAAAAAAATGATCTTATGTAGCATCTTGATCTGGCTGGATGGGAGATAAATATATACAATTAACGCAATTCCCAAGGCATAAAATAACCCTAGACAGGTTGACATACCGTCAAAATCGATTGATTAATCCACCAATCAATTACCATATCATTGTGATGGAAGACAGACGATAGAAATTATACTGGATGAATTGTTCGCTTCTACTATGAACATATTTACATTTGGCGCGAAAACCAATAATGGTAGGGCGAATTAAAGACGTGAGAATTATCAGAAGTTCCATTTTAATTAAATGAACGAGCCGCAAGTTAATCGCTAGAGAAATAGGAAGAACTCCAAGAGACCGATTCCGAGAAAGTAGCAAGAGACATCGTATCATCAACGATAATTTGATCTATTTTATGTAAATAAGAAATAAACTTTGCCTTTTGCTTGACTTTTGACAAGGTCTTGCCAAATAAGCGTCTCCAAACATTGACAGAAGCAGAACAGACAAGGCTGAACCGAAACAAACGGAATATCATATTGGGATATATTTGTAGTTTGCGATAGAGTAGACGCATATCGAAGGCTTTGCCAAAAAATGAATAGGTAAATGTAGACAGATAAATAGATTATGAATAGGTTAAGATAGATAGATAGATAGATAGATAGATAGATAGATAGAATGGGGCTGTAGAATACACCAACTGCTTCTCTGCAGAGGAATAAGACCCATCCCCCTTAACAAGTGTCCTGGATATGACACTAAACAATCTGATGGTGAGGTTCCAGCAATGTAGGAGCTTTGGAGAAGGCGTAGTACCCCTTCATTGCCATCGCTCCCAGGTCCACTCTGGCCCAAAGTGGTAGCACCAGATAAGGGTCCTATCTATGGGTTAAATAGAACTAAACCGTGCTTCTTTCACTATACTAATTTTTGCATTTAAACTGCGTATTTATGCTAAACTGAATTGTTTAAAATAGAACTGTTTTGACATTGGAACTGCGTACTAGTGCTGAACTAAATTGCTCAAAATGGAACTGTTTTGACGTCTAAACTATGTACCTATGCGGAACTGAGTTATCTGAAATAAAACTGTTTGACATTTAACGCTGTATACAGCCCCAGTCGGCTGGGGCTGTAGAATACACTGACTGCACCTCTGCAGAGGAGTAAGAGCCCTAACGAGTGTCCTGCATATGACACTAAACAATCTGATGGTGAGGTTCCAGCAGTGCTGGAGCTTTGGGAAATGCGGAGTACCCCTTCATTGCCATCGCTCCCAGGTCCACTCTGGCCCCAGAGTGGTAGCACCTGATAAGGGCCCTATCAGTGGGTTAAATAGAACTAACAGCATACTTATGCTAAACTGAATTGTTTGAGTAAACTGAATAGCTTGAAATTTGAAATGCTTTTGACAATTAAACCGTACTTACATTTAAAGTGCGTGCTTATGCTTAACTGAATTATTTGAAAAAGAACTGTTTTTCGACATTAAAACTGTATTTACACTTAAATGAATTGTCACATATAACTGCTTGAATAGTTTGAAATAGAAATATTTTTGACAAACTGTGTACTTATGCTAAACTGAATTGTTTGAAATAGAACTGATTATTTACATAAAAATGGATTTGGCGTTAAATAACCTACAAAGGTTGATATGCCATAAAATCCAACAAACCAAACCAAACAAAACCATACATATACACATAAACAGATGATAGATAGATAGAAAGATAGATGGATCGATACATACACACATACATACATACATACATACATACATATGAACAGAAGATAGATAGATAGATAGATAGATATGAACAGAATGAGTTAGATAGATAGATATGAACAGAATGAGATAGATAGATAGATAGATAGATAGATAGATAGATAGATATGAACAGACGCTACTTACATACGTACATTTGCAAATTATTTAATAAATTACAAATGAGGTAAAATTATGAATTTTCTTCGAATCAAAGTATTGGTATAAAAAGTCTGAAATTTTTAGTGTTAAGCAACCTATGGCCCATCATTATAAATGGCAATTCTTAAGGAAATGTCGGAAGTACTAAATAAGCCAATATTCATGCGTTGTAGGAAGCTGGCAAAAGTCAAAACGAGGTAGCGGTCAATTCTTAGTCTACCATCTCAAAGATAACCAGACGAACATGTTCAAAATGGTCCAACTACGGTTCCAAATCTAAGACAATATCTTGAGATAAACGTCATCTGAATGGGTTCATTATTTCCAATTGATTTGAAAATTGTAGTGAAATTATTCCAAAGCCTGGAATGATGTTGGTGCCGTTGTTTCTTGAGCCACAATACTCCGAAGATTCCATCAGCTCGGATATGACAGCAGGATACTGATTTCAAAGCCACTGCTAACATTTAAACCGAAGTGAAAGCGTTCAATTTGGGCTAAAGATCATCCAAATTGGTCGATTGATCAATGGAACCAGGTCATCTTCAGTGCTGAATCAGAATTCAGCATTTTCTTCGGTGATCATGGTTCGAGCATCAAGATAAAGTCATACAAGAGATACGATACCAAATGTTCGATAAGAAATAAGAATTAAAATTAATAACAGCGCAAAATTCCACCAATTTATAATGGTTTTTGACCATGCATATCTACAAGTAATGTCGGAAAGATCTGCCTCTTGAAGAAAAGATCGATTAATACCGTGATCGGGGGGGGGGGCTAGATCATTTCCTTATTCTATTCATTGTGGACAAGTTTAGTGACGATCCTATTTACCCAACCCCTCCGCTCGGGCAGGATATGACACAAGGTCAATTTTTTAAGCGGAGTTTAACAGGTCTGAATTCAGAGTTTTCCTTCTCCTAGACTAGTTTCCTCACCAAGGCTGAAGAATCCAGTCTGTCCTACTATTTACCCATAGCTGGAGGGAGAATAATTGGATTCATACCTTTTCCAAGGGTATTAGTGCTATGTGAAATGCAATCAGTCTCGTCCAGGATTTTGAACTCGTGTCGGCGTGTCCATTTCCTTCGACGATAACCATTACACCACGGGCACCTCCATTTTTTTTACCAACCCCTCCGCTCGGGCAGGATATGACACAAGGTCAATTTTTTAAGCGGAGTTTAACAGGTTTGAATTCAGCGTTTTCCTTCTCCTAAACTAGTTGCCTCACCAAGGCTGAAGAATCCAGTCTGCCCTACTATTTACCCATAGCTGGAGGGAGAATAATTGGATTCATACTTTTCCCAAGGGTATTAGTGCTATGTGAAATGCAATCAGTCTCGTCCAGGGTTTGAACTCGTGTCGCCGTGTCCGTTACCTATGATGATAACCATTACACCACAGGCAGAGACCATAATTCATCTTCTAGTATGACTTTGCTCCGCCCAACACACCAAAATCTACAAAAGAATGGTTCAGGGAGAAAAGGATACCTGTTCTTGATTAGCTTGCAAATAAGCCAGATGCAAATCCAAGAGAAATGAGGAATCCTCCAGAGGAGATTAAGTAAATACTGTAGATCAAATCTTGAAGAATTGAAGCGAACCAATTCTGAAGTGTGGTCATCAGAGTCATTGAAGAATAATAATTTAAATGGTTCGTTATCAGAAAGACTGGAAGAAATAGTCAGTTCAAAAGGAACCACAAGGAGTAAGGACGAACTCATAACCAACGTTCTTTTAAGGCCCCTACATAAGGCTGTGCCAGTATAGGCCGACCAGCAAGGCTTTAGATGGGTGTATTCCAATTGCTGCTGTAGCTGTTTATTTGAACCTGAAATCATCAAAATTGGTCAGTCATCTCATAAGATGTATAGCAATAATATATTTAATTTTCAAGAGTCTTTGACAATTTTAAATGCCCATACGAAAAATGTCGGGAAACATATTGTATGCACCTCGTATATGGTTTCAAGTATTTCTATCTAATACAAATAATTTGTACAAAGTTATATGATGTATAGTTATGTAACTTTTGTAATAATTAAAAGCAAACGCCATAATTTTCAACGGTAAAAACGCTCTTACATAGTAGTAATATGCTAAAACAAAAGTTACATCACTTTTGTAATAGATCCTCCCCTGATGATGGCCCCAAGTCGGGCAGAAAGTACTAGGGATACATACAACTATGGACAATTCATAAATCTATTCCCTCCGAATACGATAAAAGTAATACGGGAATTCGAACGGATCCAGAAAATATGTAGGCATAAAATGTCTATTATGTTTAATGAAATTTGTATTAACGAAGAAATGCTGCCAATATATATATATATATAAGAATTATTCGGTCCAGTTAAACCGGAGTTGGGAGTAATTCCATCAGGACAAAAAAAAGAAATTCAACAGTAAACATTTAAATTTTCCTGGTAAAGAGCTCAATGTAACTGGCATTACAGAGCAATAATATCCCCTCCCACCCTTCTTTCCTGTGTCTATTCTGACTTATTTTATCCATAAGATCTGAAGAAGTCCTGTTAATTTTCTTTTTGGTGTTTTTGATTTATATCAAAAACCCATAACAGGATGGAAATAAATTTATATCCTAATGTGACCGGTTTCTTGTTTTTTTTTTCAAAGAAATATATATATATATAGTCTTATCCACAGACAGACTGTTTCGTTCTATCAGAACTCTTCCAAACGCATCCAAATTTACGTTAGACTAAGTCTCAGACCGCTAGGCCAACAAGCGTACCACGTTTAGCTAAGGGAATTTTTAAGGTATTATGTAGTAACAGCAGCAGCCATTTGTTTACATTTTTATACCATATATATATATATATATATATATACATTCCTGTAAAGACTTCATTTCAGAACAATCATGTCGATAGAATAAACTGCTTCATATACTTCGACAGTAATATCTCATCTATTACAAATATTCTTCTTTATTTGCCTCGATTATCAGACATCTTTGTTGTAGTCTCTGTCTAAAAAAAAAATAATAAAGGGTCAGCGTTTTAACTGTTTTCGTTTAGGGTAGACGGATAGGCCTGACTTAATCAAAATATATCTAATAGTCTTCCCTTCTAGTTTGACCGTGTGCCAGATATATCTCTGACAGGTGAGTCAGAAATTGATACCTTTCGTTGAATGCTGACAGCATTGTGTGACGTCACTGATTTTTTCTTTTTAGCCAAGCGAAAAGAATAAATGATGCGTGACCCAATTCATTCAAACAAAACAAATGTTTGTTAAGCACGAAGGGGCAACAGAATTGTAGACGTCAGATATTAAAAATCAAGGGATATACCGGCTTATGCCTTCCACTGTCAAAGTGATTGCTTTATTGACTACAGATAGTTTCTTTTTAGTAGCATAAAACTTTATAATCGAATTATTGCCAATGGTCCGGAAGACCTGGGTTCGATCCTAGGTTGCCTCATATCAAAGACTTTTGAAATAGTATTTGATACTTACTTGCTTAACACTCAGCAGTATAAGGTACATATCAAGGGTAAAGTGGAGCAATCCAAAGAAAAGAGTAGCCCTCTCCCCTACACTGCAGTAGCTATTGAAAAGGGAGTCTTCGGATCGCCCTCGCCTACGGTCGCCGGCTTTACTTTTATTAAGATAGTAGAATAAAGCAGCTCATATACATCGGTAGCAATATCTCCTCTACTGAAACCGACATCAACATACGCATTCGTAAAGCGTGAACTACTATTGACAGATTATCGTCTATTATGGAAATCTGATCTCTTCGATAAAACAAAATAAGAATTCATCACATCCGTAGCTGTGTCAGTACTTTTGTATAGTTGCACCATTTGGACTCTGACAAAAGGCGAGTAACAAAAACTAGGAAGAAACTACAAAAAAGGTGCTGTGTGTTGCTTTAACAAATACTGGCATCCTACAAAACAGCAGTTGTACGACCACTTACCTCCCATCTTGCAAACCCCCCAAGAAAGTCGAGCAAGAGTTGGTCGGTAATTTCGAAGTAAAACGTAAGAATGAACACATAAGAAACGTTTTCCTTTGGAATCCTGCATATGAACATACAAGAGTTAGCCGACTAGTAAAAACCTATGTATATCAGCTCTGTACGAACACTGAGTGCCGTCTAGAGGACTTACTAAGTGCCCGGGCCGATAGGGACAGATGATGAGAGAGACTCAAAGGAATTCGTTCTGTCGGCATGCCTTGATAATGATGATGATGAGAATTATAAAAACTTTTCAACTCAGAATTTGGATTGCCCAGTCAGAAGGGGCTGTAGTATACACCGACTGCTTCTCTGCAGAAGGGTAAGACACACCCAATGAGTGTCCTGGATATGACATTGAACAATCTGGTCGTGAGGTTCCAGTAATGCTGGGACTTTGGGGAATGCGGAGTACCCCTTCATTGCCATCAGTCCCAGGTCTATTCCAGCCCGGAGTGGTAGCACCTGATAAGGGTCCTATCTATGGGTTAAATAGAACTAAACCGTGGTTTCTTGAGTTTTCTGTTTTTTTGCATTTAAACTGCGTACTTATGCTAAAGTAAATTGTTTGAAATAGAACTGTTTTAACATTTAAACTGTGTACTTATGCTAAACTGAATTATCTGAAATAAAACTGTTTTGAAAAACTGTTTTAAATGAAACTATTTTTGACTTTGAGACTGTTCTTACACTCAACAAAACTGTTTGATATAGAACTGTTTTTTTTTTTTTAACTGTGTGTAAACAAAATCTATACTTATACTAAACTGAATTGGCTGAATTAGAACTGTTTGAATAAACTGAATAGCTTGAAATTGCAATGTTTTTGACAATTAAACTGTCTACTCATGCTAAACTGAATTGTTTGAAATAGAACTGATTATTTGTATAAAAATGGATTTGGTGTTAAATAACCTATGCCATAAATATGATAAATTTGATATGCCATAAAATCCAACCAACCAACCAACCAATGAGAATTTTGAGAAAGGAATTACCGTTCTAGTTCGAAGAATATATAGGTTATGATAAAAAGAGTTTATCTCAGAATTTCAACGTGTTGTAGAGATCTTAGACCCAACAATGAGCTGAATAACGAAAAGATTTTATCTCATCAGACGAAATCAATGAAAACATTAGTCTTAATAGTAGGAAGACATACTATTCTGTCATTGTGAAAATAGAAGTATAAATATCATCAAGTTATGCTGACTCTCTCTCTCTCTCTCTCTCTCTCTCTCTCATCCATCGCTCCCAGCAGGTCCTCCAAACTACATCCTGTGTCCCACAGAGCTGATGTAAATAAGTTCTTTCTGGTTAACCAACACTGGTGCGTCCTTGTGAAGAGTCCACAAAGGAACGTCACTTGTGTTTTTTGCCTCACCAGCAATGTCCCGCATGTCCTTTTTGTCTTACAAGGATGTTTTTTTTTTAGATGGGTGGTAAGTGGCCGTATAGCTTCTATTTGGCAGGGTGTTAGTATTCTTGTGCTATTCATTTCTAGCTTCTCCTCAATACGTTTTGTTACTGTCATACATATGTGCTTTAATCAAAAAGGCGACATTTCCACACGGTTGTATATTGACCTTCGACCCGGCCAAACATGCCATTCCAAAGTGATGCACCGGAAGGAAGTGACACATTCCGATGGCAGTTATGAGAAGATATTGCGTAGGCGGACGGGGCTGAAAAAATGGGACAAGTTAAAAATCCCATGGTACACTCATAGACTGATGCACCGAAAGAGAGTGACCTGTGGACTGCATGACAGTTATTTCCGCTTGATGACAATCAAACATGCCATTCCAAAGATTGAGTGAGCGATTGAACTATTATATAACTCGATGGAGACAGGAAGTCAGACGAGTCGGAGATCAGACGAGTTGGAGAAAAGGTGTGGTAGGGAAAGCCACCACACGGCAGAAGGGGCCCTCCGGACCCCCGATTGAGCTGGAGATCAGAGAAGTCGGAGACAAGATGTGGTAGAGAAAGCCACCACCTCGTAGACAAGTTCACCTACCTAGGAAGCAGCGTCTCATCAACCGAAAAAGACATCGACACGTGGCTAACGAAGGCATGGACAGCTATCGATCATATGGAAGTCAGACCTGACCGATAAAATGAAACGCAGTTTCTTCCAGGCAGGGGTCGTATCGATACTGCTATATGGATGCACTACTTGAACGCTAACAAAACGGCTGGAGAAAAAAACTAGACAGCAATTACACAAGAATGTTGCGAGCAATATTGAACAAGTCCTGGAGGCAACACCCCACAAAGCACCAACTACACGGCCACTTACCTCCCATCACGAAAATTATCCAAGTTAGACGAACCAGACATGCAAGACACTGCTGGAGAAGCAGGGACGAGCTCATAAGTGATGTACTCCTATGGACCCCACATATGGCCGAGCAAAAGCAGGACGACCAGCTCGAATATACAAACAGCAGGTGTGTGAGGATACGGGATGTAGCCCTGAAGACCTGCCAGAGGCGATGAACGATAGGGAGAAGTGGCGAGAGAGGGTCAGGGATATCCGTCCTGGCGATGAAGACTGTCATACATATAATATTGACACAGCAACAGCTCGAAAGAGATTCCGTTTTATTTTAATGGAGAGATCAGATTTCTATATGATCGATAACCTGTTGCTAGTAGTCCACATCTTAGCTAGGTGTATGTTGACATCACTTTCAGTAGATGAGATATTGCTGCCGAAGTATATGAACTAAATTTAGAAGTCTATCACTTAAAGTGGGGATGGCTCTTTCTGGTTTAAAACACATGGACTCTGTTTTGTTTGCGTTCACATAGAGGCCTTCTTGTTGCTTGATCCCGACTACGCAGTCGGGATTAGGCTTAGGCAGGTTTATTTGCGAGAAGCACAAGATCATCTGCGTAGTCTGCGTTTGTTATAGCTTCTGCAGGATATCGTTAACTTTTAGCCTTTTTTTTTTGTAAAACATTTCTTTTCTTAGATTTATCGACGGTGGAAATACATATACGATACTAATGTACCTTTTTGCAAAACTCATGCGACCATGTTCAAAAAGTCGGTGTCGGTATTTGGTAAGCCAAGAGTTCCTTCGTATTTTGGTAAAACATCATTATAGCTGTAACTGTTTCTTTGGGAAGACCATATAGTTATATTGCTCGGGTGGGTGGGGCTGTAGATACACCGACTGCACCTCTGCAGAGGGGTAAGACTCCCCCCAACGAGTGTCCTGTATATGAGCAGGAGCTTTGGAGAATGCTGAGTAACCCTTCATATTCATCACTCTATGGTCCACTCTGACCCGGAGTGGTACCACTTAACTGGGTCCTATCTATGAGTCAAATAGAACTAAACTATGTGCTTGCGCTAAACTGAATTGTTTGAAATCGAACTGATTTTTGACGTTGAAACTGTGTACTTATGCTAAACTGAATTGTTTGAAATAGAACTGTTTTTAAATAGAACTGTTTTTAAATAGAACTAAACTGTATAATTATGCTAAACTGAATTGTTTGAAATAAAACTGCTTTGACATTTAACTGAAGTGTTTTGACATTCAAGTCTTTGTAAACAAAAACTACTTATACTAAACAGAGTTGTTTGAAATTAATTCGGCGTTAAATAACCCGAAAAGGGTTAATGTGCTGTAAAACAAAACGACCAACCAATCATATAGGGATAGTATTTACTCTAAATTTCCTCTCTGTATGGATATACAGTTGGAATAATTTCCAGATTGCTATTTTTGCCTTATTTCATTATTAATCCTTTGTCACGAAGTGATTCAGCTTGAATTTCAAATTATAAAAAACAGCAACCTTTTATTCATCGTCGTCCAGACAGTAAATAAAGGCAGCTAAGGTTGGTTGGTTGAGTTTTATGGCATATCAACCTTTGTCGGTTATTTAACGCCAAATCCATTTTTATGTAAATAATCAGTTCTATTTCAAACAATTCAGTTTAGCATAAGTTCACAGTTTAATTGTAAAAAACATTTCTATTTCAAACTATTCAGTTTATTCAAACAGTTCTAAATCTGCTAATTAAGTTTAGCGTACGTACAGATTTTGTTTACACTGTAAAATGTCAAAACAGTTCTATATATAACAATTCAGTTTAGTGTAAATACAATTTCAATGTCAAAAACAGTTCTATTTCAAATAATTCAGTTTCGCATAAGCACGCTGTTTAAATGTAAGTACAGTTTAATTGTCAAAAACATTATTTTAAGTTATTCAGTTTAGTCACACAGCATAAGTATGCCGTTAGTTCTATTTAACCCATAGGTAGGGCCCTTATCAGGTGCTACTGCGCCGGGCCAGAGTGGACCTGGGAGCAATGGCAATAAAGGGGTACTACGCATTCCCTAAAGCTCTAGCATCACTGGAACCTCACTATCAGATTGTTTAGTGTCATATCCAGGACACTCGTAGGGTGGGGTGGGGGGTCTTACCCCTCTGCAGAGATGCAGTCGGTGTATCCTACAGCCCCGCAGCCGAGGGGGCAATAAAGGCAGCGAACTGATTGTTGTTTTAGATTAAAGAATACCTCCAGCTCATTGCTATATCGATACGAGTTCCTGATCGCTTGATCGGATGCCTTCCTTGGGTAAGTAGGTGTCTTTTTCATATTCTTACTAAACAGTGTTTGTTTTATGGTCATGTCATCTGGTTGTAGCAATTCAGGACCCCCTCGTTAATAATTTTTTCATACCCCACTCTTCACCCTCCCTTTAAATCATTATTTCCCATTTCTTTCCTTGAAAATTTCATATTTTCTCAGTCCCCAACCCCTTATTTTTCATTCTCTTAGATTAACTCCATCTCCGTGTAGGGATCACCCGGCTAGTTTTCGGCGTTGGTCCGAAAGCAGTTCGGGGTCCAGATAAATATTATTATCATATCATATTTACGAACCCCTCCGCTCCAAGGTCAATTTTTAAGTTTAACAGGTTTGAATTCAGAGTTTTCCTTCCCCTAGATTAGTTGCCTCATCAAGGCTGAAGAACCCAGTCTGCTCTACTATTTACCCATAGCTGGAGGGAGAATAATTGAATTCATACCTTTCCTTAGGGTATTAGTTCCTAAAAAATAAGCAGAGGTTTCGACAAGTACTAAAACTCGAAGAAAAGGAGAAGACGACAGATTCAAATAGGGGGTGTCCTCGTGGTGTAATGGTGAAAGCGATGGACTGCGGAATCGTAGTACGCGAGTTCGTACTCCAGTCGCGCTATTACGTTCACTTTCGGGCAAATACCCTTGGGAAAGGTATGAACCTCCTAATCCTCCAAGCTATGGGTTAAATAGTACCATTACTGTTCTTCAAGGAGAATAGCTTTGGCATTAAATAACCTACAAAGGTTGATATGCCATGAAACAAAGAAACCAAACCATCAGATTCAAATAATTATTTTATTACACAATTTATATCAACTAACGAGGAAAACTTAATGTCAAACGATGACATACAAAAGTCCATAAATGTTCCAAGAAAGAATCTCTTAGTCTTCAATTCAGGGAAGAACCGAATGTGCTGAACTACGGAATCGTAGTATGCGAGGTCGAACTCCGGTTACCCTATCATGTTCACTTTCAAAAAATTACCCTTGAGGAACACCCTTATCCCTCCAACTATGGGTTAAATAGTTCCACTACTGTTCTTCTATATAATGGCTTTGACAGAATATAATCTTCGGTGGTTGATATGCCATTAAACAAAGAAAACGGACCGAAGTTTTTAATTATTAACGACAGACGACTCAGTTATTGTTGTTTTTTTTTAATGCAATTGAAATAAATAAACAAATAAATAAATATTGACTTCAGAAAAATGTCTTCTCGTTCCACGAGAAAAACATAAATATATGTACTTACCGCCTGCTCTTCACGAGCAGGGTATGACACAAGGTCATTTTTAAGCAGAGATTAACAGGTTTGAATTCAGAGTTTTTCCTTCTGCTTGATTGGTTGCCTAACCAAGGCTAAAGTGTATAATCTGTCCTACTATTTGTAAATAGCACAATGTGACACAAGGTCAATTTTTTGAGCTGAGTAAAGGAGATTTGAATTGAAACTTTTCCTTCTCCTGAACTGGTTGCCTAAGGCCAAAGAGATCAGCCTGTCCTACTATTTTACCCGAAGCTGGATGGAGAAAAGAGCCATTCATTCTTTTCTGAAGAATATTGGTGCTATGGGAAATGCTGTCAGCCTCGTCCAGGATTTGAACTCGTGTCGCAGTGGCCATTTCTTACGACGATAACCATTACACCACGGGCACCTTTCTCTCTCTCTCTCTATCTATCTATCTATCTATATATATATATATATATATGTAACTCTATAATGTTAACCATAACACTAGGGGCACTTTTCTCTTTATATATATTCGAAGATCATTAAATAAGTTTCCAGACTTTTTTCGTATGGGCACTTCTATTGATAGTACACACATGAAACTCTAGTTCCCTTCGAAGTAATCTCTTACAGCAGCAATGCACTTGTTGTACCGTTCCAACAACTTCTGGAAGGTCCTATGAAAGTCCTCTTGTGTGAACGTGTCAATGACCTTCGTTACAGATTCTTTCATCTCCTCAATTGTCTCATAACGATAGCCTCTGAGCTGAGGGAAAAAGCAAAAGTCACAGGGAGCAAGGTCACGACTATAGGGAGGCCGAGGAACTGTCTTGATGCCCATCTTGTTGAAATAGTCTGTGACAAGGATGGAATTGTGAATTGGGACATTGTCCTGCTGGAAATGCCACTGACCCGATTTGAAGAGTGCTGACCTCTTTCGACCGAATCTCTTCCTGAACTCCCTTAAAACCTCAACATAGTAACCCTAACCCTAACCCTTTGGCCAATCAACTCTGGTGTATTGACTTCCTTACTCCTCCCACACCTATCCTCATCTCTCACAGACTCACTGGCTTCCTGGAATCTCTTATGCTACCCAAAAATTGATGCTCGATTCATGCAAGATGCTCGAAAAGCAGTCTGAAGCATTCCATATGTTTCAGTGGCATTTTCTCCAAGTTTAAAACAGAATTTTATTGCATATCGTTTTTCTAAAGTGTCCTGACGTCACCAATTGTGACAATCAGGCTTTAGTAGGGTGTATTCCAATTGCTGCTGTAGCTGTTCATTTGAACCTGAAATCATAAAAATTGATCAGTCATCTCATAAGATGTATAGCAATAACATACTGAATATTTAAGAGTCTACGATAATTCTAAATGCCTGTACAAAAAAAAGTCTGGAAACTTATTGAAACTATGTAACTCAATGAGGTTAACCATTACACTACGGGCACCTCCATATTAGAAAACAAACATTCCTTAGTCTTGCGTAAAATAATTCCTGCTTCAAAATAATTCCTGCTTTCTGTCTAAGCATTTTCCTTGATCCGAGCGTTTTCAAAAATGTATCCCTGGCTCTCTTGTTCGGAAAATCTTCCAGTCTCTTAAAAACTGTTCTTCTGCCTTATATCAAATTTTCCCTTAATGTTCATTGGTTAACTCACGATTCAAGAAGCCCAATTACCACCTTTTTTATTTGATTTGATTACATTTATATTAAAACAAAATTTTTAAAGGGGGTGTCCTCGTGGTGTAATGGTTAAAGCGATGGACTGCGGAATCGTAGTAGCGAGTACTCCAGTCACGCTATTGCGTGCAAATACTCTTGGGAAAGGTATGAACGCCCTTATCCTCCCAGCTATGGGTTAAATAGTACCACTAGTGTTCTTCTAGAAGAATGGCTTTGGCATTAAATAATCTACAAAGAGTTGATATGCCATCAAACAAAGAAACCAAACCAAACCAAAATTTTTAAACAAAGAAATATCTTTCCTTTCTTTTTTTTTATATAACTATCCATAGACTTTAATTCTTATCAATTTTCAACAAATTAAGACATCCATCTTATCTGCTAAACTTGGGGAATTCAACTATATATGAACAAAATTTACTATGATTATTTTTGTGACGGCATATTTACTTTGCTGAGAAACTTGCCATAATTTGATAATTTTTTTGTATGGAATATTTGGTGTTTCTTTTAATAAGATTTTTTCTCCTTTTTTCTTAATTGCACGCTGTGTGTATACTTATTTTATAAGATAAACCAGACACTGCTGACTCTTTCAAATTATACTTATTGTTATTTTAGAAAATGCAAGAAAACTTAATAGTATTTTGACAGATAAATATATCTGCAGAAATATTTTATTAAGAATAAACAAAAATAAAGTCACTGATATAAAAATATATGGAATAAATTACAACACTTCATTTCATGTTTAGACTACGCTGGAAGAGTGTCAAATATATGATTGATTGATTTTAACGGCATGTCAACTCGTTTACGCTTTTTATGTCAAGAGGTTAGGTGATTGCGTTCATTGTACGCTCGTATTCATATTATTGTCCATTTGTGTCTTAAGTGTTTTTTGTATGCGCATAGTCCTATCGAATACGATTAATTTTTAAACAGATCCATTTGACCATGAGATAGGAGCCTAACAAGCACTACCACTCCAGGTCAGAGTGAAGTTGGGAGTAATGGCAATAAAAGAGTGACTCCACACTCCCCAGATCTCAAGAACTAGGGCCTTACGCAGTTTAGTGTCATACTCAGAGCTCAACTTCTTGGTGGTGGTCTTACTCCTTCTGCAGGGGATGCACTCAGCTTATTCTAAGCCTCTCCGACCGGATGATTACGTAATAAATCTTTGACAGAATAACCAGTGACAAGCAGCAATGTTACTAACAGACAGTTGCTAGGAAAGGACGACGACGGGCAACTTTGGGAATACGGACGCCTGTTTTGACAATTGAGACGTGATTCAGAATCAGGAAAAGAACCACAAAAAAAGATGGAAGGAAATAGTCGTGTAAATAAGTTATCAGACTCCATTTGCAAGTGATAGTGAACTGATTGGCTGAGTGAAAACAAAGCTTATATTCTTAAGAGACAACACGCAAAACCCAAAAGAAATTGACTATGATGAATTATTTAATGTGAGTGGCTCAGTGCCGAACAGCTGTGGGTCAGAATGAGAATTAAGGTTAAAAATATATTAACTACAGTCTACCAGAGCGGAGGTGCTACACGTCTTATCGACTAGAAAATATGTTAAACATCGAATCTATTTAAGTCTGTTCATATCTATCAACTGATCTATCTATCACTCTCGCGGGCACTTCTGGTGGTGTAATGGTTAGCAAGCTAGACTAGCAAACCTACACGAGTGAGTTCGAGTCTCATTGGGCGCCCCTTTCATTCGGCCTTGTGCCACATCGAAGCAAAGAGCTTTGTAAATTACTATCACTCTCGCTATCTTATCAAATATATATCTATTTATGTATATACGCTCCCCCATGGGGGTTGAGCACTCTGACGAAGGAATTGTCGGCCGCTGCTCATAATGCAAAGCTCTTCGAAAGAATTAAGCACTCTGGTAGCCGATAGGGTATAAAAATGTAAACAAACGGCTGCTGCAATTGTTGCTAAATAAATACCTTAAAATTCCCTTAGCCAACGTGGTCCGCTTGTCGGCCGAGCGGTCTGAGACTTAGTCTAACGTAAAGTTGGATGCGTTTCGATCCCGGCTTCGAGCGTCCTACGTGTCTAGCCACACTGAAGAGTTCTGATAGAACGAAACAGTCTATCTGTGGATGACTATATATATATATATATATATATATATATATATATATATCAGTGTGCATGTGAGTCTGTCTGTCCATATCAAGCTATATTTTGCACTTGAGTTAACCCAAGCCCATATATGTTTTCTCAGTCTTTTCATATAAATCTATTTATCTCTTATAGTTTGTTCAAACCTATCTTTCTATCTGTCAATCTCTGCCCCTGTCCATCTGTCAGTTTGTCTTTCTCTCTCTCTCTCTCTCTATATATATATATATATATATATATATATATATATATCTGTCTCCGTGTGTCTGTTTATATTATTCAGTCTTTGTACATCTATCCCTCTCTCTTTCTCTCTCTCTCTCTCTCTCAGATTTTTCATATCTATCATAGTATATTCATATATATCTAAGCCGCTAAATATCCATCTATCTAAGTGTCTGACTGTCTTAGTATGTTCCCACCTGTATAAGAAAAGTCTCATCATATCTATTTATCTATATATCTATAAATGTATGTGTGTGTGTGTGTTTATTTTTCAATCTTTGTACATCTCTCTCTCTCTCTCTCTCCCTCTCAAAGCGTTCATATCTATCTTAGTTTATTCATATCAGTCTCTTTATATCTACCCATCTCTATCCTTGTGTGTGTGTGTGTGTATGTGTGTTCATATTTTTCAATCATTTGACATCTATCTATCTATCTATCTATCTATCTCAGTCTATTCATATCTATCTATCTTCACATCTATCTCCCCCTCTTCACATCTATCTATCTATCTATCTCACCCTCTTCACATCTATCTATCTATCTATCTATCTATCTATCTCAGTCTATTCATATCTATCTATCTATCTCAGTCTATTCATATCTATCTATCAATCTATCTATCTCACCCTCTTCACATCTATCTATCTATCTATCTATCTATCTATCTCAGTCTATTCATATCTATCTATCTATCTATCTATCTCCCCCTCTTCACATCTATCTATCTATCTATCTCACCCTCTTCACATCTATCTATCTATCTATCTATCTCAGTCTATTCATATCTATCTATCTATCTATCTCACCCTCTTCACATCTATCTATCTATCTATCTCACCCTCTTCACATCTATCTATCTATCTCACCCTCTTCACATCTATCTATCTATCTATCTATCTATCTATTTCAGTCTATATCTATCTATCTATCTATCTGTTTCGTCTGTTAATAAAGCAAGCCTATCATTCAACGCCTGAAAATTCTTATTTCCTTTCCAGAACGATGACCTAAATCAGATTGGATGAAAGAAATTCAGCATCGTGAGAGGCAAATCACTTCTCCCCACTACACATTAATTTGCACTCATAAACCAGTTCTTCTATTACGAAAATAAAGGCTTCCTGTTCCTCATGTCACGTGTTGTAGTTATCCTTGATCAGCCTTTGTTGCGTAGAGCAGTCAATGTCCAACACATGTAAATAATACTTTTCCTAACTCGTTCACTATTTACCCGCGCCGTACAATTGATTTATTAGCTGATCAGGCGCATGTATTACGAGTCCATTATTGCAGTACATTGCCTCGCAATTTATTAACGGTTGTTATTTAAAAGAAAAATAATCGAATCCTTGACGTTTCCTTTTTGATACGAGGAATAATTTCACTTTAGAGACAAACAGTTCTCAGAATTCCAAATCTCATTTCTTTCACCTCTGCAGATCGAATGTTAACACAAAAGAAAATTTACGCCCTGTCGGCAAGGGCTTAGAAAAAGCTGGCTGTATCCCTGAAGCCACCGCAAAGGGTTTTTTTCAGTGACACTCAAGGGTAAAAGGCTTTTTAAGATGGGTCCAGGCGCTGGGCCGTTGCCAAGACACACCCGGCGGCTATAAAAATACCTCGGTCCCCGTCGGCATTCTCCTAATAAGAGGCGTTTTAGGCGCCAGGCGATAAACCTAGCCCCTCCGAGGAGGGTTACAACTTGGAGGACGGCCTCCTTAGGCCTGAGGAGAGACAGTCGGATGAAATAAATGCTGGGCTTCTCCGGCAATCACGGCCGAGTGAAGTAATTTACGAAGCATTTTTGCTTCGATGTGGCACAAGGCCGAATGAATGGGGCATCCAATGAGACTCGAACTCACTCGTGTAAGTTTGCTAGTCTAGCTTCCTAACCATTACACCACCAGAGGTTCCCACCCACGGCCGAGTGAAAACACAACTGCCAAGGCTGTTCAACGTATCTATGAGCAATGGTGCATACCCATTAATGTCCATAGGTAGGGTATATAACGGGTATTAACCTCCTTCTTCCCCAAGCAGTGGGTTAGATAGTACCACGTCTGCTCTTCTACGAGGATGGCTTCAGTATTTTAGGTTGATATGTCATTGAATAACGAAACAAAACGAAACCAAATTATAATCAGAAGCATATTTAAAATGTTTGAATTTAAATTTTAATTTAAATATGCAAAGCTGAAAATAATAAATTAGTTATTTCTTAACTGAGACGATGCTAATTTGGCCACAAAATTATAAATCCAGTTTCGATACTTTTTGAGTAAAATGTTTTTTAGCGAAACACCAACGGCCGAAAAAAATACCCTCTAGATGAATAACAACATACGATGATATTTTACTATTTATTCAATCGACATCTACAATAAACTATGGCATAAATTCCAACGAATTTCGTGGTGGTCTTGGTGCAATGGTTATTATGGTAGGAAATAAACACAGCGTACCATGTTCAAATCCTGGACGAAGCTGTTAACATTTCACAGAGCGTTATGAGATCCCAAAAAGCAACTTGAAATCGGAGGAGAGTAGAGTCACCATTTATTGTCATTATTCCCAGGTTCACTCTAAGCCGGGGGAGTTGTGTTTTTCAGGGTCTTAAATATGAATTATTCACATACAAAAAGAAAACAACTGTGCCCGAAATATAAATATAAACGGATGATAAACGTGATCCTTCCTCTAATATTTTGGTATAAAACAACCCAAGATGAGTTGAAATGCCTTTGAAATCAATCAGTCTGTCAATCAAGAATCAGACCTCTTATAAAATTAAAACTTTCAAAATATCTACGAAACTAAGAATACTTTTAAATGCCGCCATTTTTTATTTTTATTTTAGGCCAACGTAAGTTATATCAAGCAGAAAACATTGTTTCCAGATTCCTTTTCCATACAGCATGTTTATCTATCTATCTATATATTTGTTTGTTCATTATCTATCTATCTATCTCTCTATCTATCTATCTGTGTTTGTTCATTATCTATCTATCTATCTATCTATCTATCTATCTATCTATCTCAGTCTATTCATATCTATCTATCTATCTATGTTTGTTCATTATCTATCTATCAGAAGAAGAAACCAGTCGGCATGAGAGAGAGAGTCCAGCATCAGTGAGGGAAGACCAGTCATGATAAGTCAGCATTCCTCGTGGCTTTGTGGAAATTTCGCGAAGGATGCATGTCAGCGTTAGTCTACAGATGCACAAAGGAATGCAGAGTGTCACAATTTAACCTTCTTGCACTTGAGTTAACCCAAGCCCATATTGTTCGTTTGTTCTTTTCTCCCACTCCCTTGATTGTAATTCTTGTAGCCATGAAGAAATGTACGATACCCCTATCGGAAACACTAGATGATTCACCGGCCAAGATTGAAATGGTTTAAAGAAGTTGATGTAACGGGGGGGGGGCGAGGGGGTATTGGCGCACGGATTTTGAAACGGAGCAATATATTTACACTGAAAATGGATAACCGCGTCAAAAGTAAAATTCATTTCATGATTTAATGATTGATAGACTGGTTTTAACGGCATCACAACCCATCTTGAGTTATTTTATGCTTTGAGATTAGAGAATTGTTATCATCCAACGCTATTTACATTTTTTGTGCAGTTGATTCTTAAGAGGGTTTTTTTGTATGCGGATATATGATATCAAGTATTTCTATCTAAAAGAAATAATTTGCACACAGTTCGACAACTGTTGGTCGATTTTCTTATAGAATTTATACGTGAAAATTTTGCCCTCGGCCTTGTCTAAAACGAATAATATCGAAAGATATTCATTTGACCTAGAGATGAGATCCCAACAAGCACAACCACTGCGTATTAGAGGGTACAAAGGAGTATGCATCTACTTGACCTGTCCGCCAAAAGCAAGGTATGACACAAGGTCAATTTTTATCGGAGTAAAGCTTATTTGAATTCTGTATTTTCCTTCTCCTAGACTGGTTGCCCAACCAAGGCTAAAGAGGATAGCCTGCCCAGCTATTTACCAATACCACAATGTGAGACAAGGTCAATTTTTTAATCAGAGTAAAGCAGGTTTGATTTGAAAGTTTTCCTTCTCCTAAAGTAGTTGCCTAAGGCTAAAGAGCATAGTCTTCCCAGCTATTTACCAATATCACAATGTGAGACAAGGTCAATTTTTTAATCAGAGTGAAGCAGTTTTTAATAGAGTTTTCCTTCTCCTAGACTGGTTGCCTAACCAAGGATAAAGAACATAGTCTGCCCTACTATTTACCCATAGCACAATGTGAGACAAGTTCAATTTTTAAGCAGAGTAAAGCATGTTTGATTTGAGAGTTTTCCTTCTCTTTGACAGGTTGCCTAACAAATGCCAAAGAACCCAGTCAGCCCTTCTAATTACTCAGGAGGAGAATATTTGGATTCATGCCTTTCCCCAGTGACGTTAGCCCGAAGTGAAACGCAAACAGCCTCGTCCAGGACTTGAACTCGAATTGTCGATTCAATTTCCTAACTCGATAACCGTTATACTAAGCGCGCCACCAGGGGAGTGGACCAGGGAGTCATGGCAATGAAATGGTATTCAACATTCACCAGATCTCGAGAAGCGTGGCCTCATTATAAGATGCAGTTTAGAATAATCCTCAGGGTACCCCAGTTTGGGGTGGGGTGTCTAACCTCCTTCGTATGGAAAATTCATCTCAGTAGTCCTGTGGCGTGATGGTTAATGTGTGAAACTGCGACATCGTAGTAAGCGAATTTGAACTCTAGTAGCGATGTTTCTTTCTTTTTTCTTTTGTTTGTTTTGTTTTGTTTTTTGTTTTGTTTTTTAGGGGAGCGAGGGGCTGTTATCCTTGGGGAAAGATATGAACTTCCACCAATTATGTGTTAAATATTACTACTTTTTGGTTCTAGCGTGATGGTTAATGTGTGAAACTGCGACATCGTATTAGCGAATTTGAACTCTAGTAACAATATTTCGTTTTTGTTTGTTTGTTTGTTTGTTTGTTTTCTGTTGTTTTTTTTATGGACTGTTATCCTTGAGGAAAGTTATGATCCTTCATATCCCTTCCAGCAGCGAAGTGTTAAATAGTACCATTTTTTTGGTTCGTGGGTTGTTTAATACAGAATATTAAACTCATAGATGGGGTAATAAGGGTGTTCAGGCTCTTCCCAACGGCATTAGTCCAAAAGTGAACGTCATAGCGTGACTAGAATTCGAACTTGCTTCCTACGATGTCACAGTTCAGCACGTTAGCCACTAGACCACGGGGATTCTTCCTAATACCACTATTGCTATTTTGGTATTAAAAAAACCGAAGATTGTTGATATTCCATTAAAAAAAATTAAACTTGCATAGAAATCGAACCTGTAACAAAAGATGGAGCATCACACGAAGCAAGTCAGAATTTAATAGGAATTAATCTTACTTAGTAATTCGGAAGCGTATTAAATGGATTATTTCTGATTAGACTTATGCATATTTCAGTTTCATTGTCTTCAATAAATGATGTTCTTAATTGAAATATTTACGAAATTGAGTTCTATCTGGATATAGGCTACACGCAACGGCAAGAGTACTTCCTTCTGTGAAAAGGGGTGGTCTCCGTGACGTTGTAGCTAAAGTGCTCAACTGCGAAATCGTACCAAGAGACTTCAAATTCCAGTCACGTTATTATGTTCCCTTTCGGTCCTAAATATCTTGTATTAATCTAACAAAAAGGTTACTGAATGAGAAATAATCAAAATAGAAGTTGGAAATGAAATGGAAATCTTTAACAAAATACAATACTTGTCAGCGGCGTGAAGAAGGTAACCGCTTACAAGTGGTGACTACTTAGTAAATTTTCGCGATTTGTCGAGCGCCCCCACCTAACAGGCAAGTACGGCACAAGACTTTTTAGGAGGGTCCGGGCGCAGGGCCTTGGCCCAGATACACCCGACGGCTATAAAAATGCCTCGTTCTCCGTCGGTATTCCCCTTAAAAGAGGTGTCTTAGAGACAAACAGTTCTCAAAATTCCAAATCTCATTTCTTTCTCTTCTGCAGATCGAATGTTAACACAAAAGAAAATTTACGCCCTGTCGGCAAGGGCTTAGAAAAAGCTGGCTGTATCCCTGAAGCCACCTCAAAGGGTACTTTTTCAGTGACACTAATATGTTAAAGGCTTTTTAAGGTGGGTCCGGACGCAGAGCCGTAGCCAGAACACATCCGGCGACTACAAAAATACCTCGGTCCCCGTCGGCATTCCCCTAAAAAGACGGGTTTTAGTCCCCGGGTGATAAACCTCGCCACTCCGAGGTGGGTTACAACCGGGACGACAGCCCCCAGAGGCTCGAGGAGGGTCAGTCGCATGAACTGAATGCTTGGCTTCTCCAGCACTCTCGGGGGAGTGAAGTAATTTACGATGCACTCGATGTGGCACAAGTGAAGTAATTTACGAGGCTTCGATGTGGCCCAAGGCCGAATGAATGGGGCATCCAATGAGACTCGAACTCACTCGTGTAAGTTTGCTAGTCTAGTTTCCTAACCATTACACCACCAGAGGTTCCCACCCACGGCCGAGTGAAAACACAACTGCCAAGGCTATTCAACGTATCTATGAGCAATGGTGCATACCCATTAATGTCCATAGGTAGGGTATATAACGGGTATTAACCTCCTTCTTCCCCAAGCAGTGGGTTAGATAGTACCACGTCTGCTCTTCTGCGAGGATGGCTTCAGTATTTTAGGTTGATATGTCATTGCATAACGAAATGAAACAAAACCAAATGGAAATCAAAAGCATATTTAAAATGTTTGAATTTAAATTTAAATTTAAATATGCCAAGCTGAGATTTTTTTTTAGAATAATAAATTAGTTATTTCTTAACTGAGACGATGTCAATTTGGCTACAAAATTATTAATCCAATTTCGATAGTTTTTTAATAAAATGTTTTCTAGCGAAACACCAATGACCGAATAAAATACTCTATAGATAAATAACAATAGACAAGATGATATTTTACTATTTATTCAATAGACATCCACAATAAACTATGGCATAAGTACCTACGATTTTTGCTGTAGTCTTCGTGCAGTCGTTATTATCATAGGAAATGGACACAACGTACCATGTTAGTATTTTTCATACCGTTAATACCCTAGCTAAAATATGAAGTCAATTATTCTCTTTCCTGCAAATGGGTAAATAGTAGGGGAGATTGGACTCTATACCTCAAACACGGAACCATTTAGAAAATGAATAGATGTTTCACTTTTCAAAGCACAAAACGTAAATAAACTGTTTTGAATACGGGAGTGCCCGTGGTTTAATGGTTATCGTCGCAGGAAATGGACACGGCGACACGAGTTCAAATCCTGGACCAAGCTAATTGCATTTCACATAGCACTAATACCCTTGGGAGAGATACAAATCCAATTATTCTCCCTCCAGTCATGGGTAAATAGTAGGACAGACTGGGTTCTTCAGCCTTGGTGAGGCAACTAGTCGAAGAGAAGGAATACTCTGAATTCAAAACCCCGCTTAAGAAAATTGACCTTGTGTCATATCCTGCTCAAGCGGGGCGGGCAGGGGTGGTAAATATGATAAGCTGCTTTGACCGAAAGATTTCACACAACAGTCGTCATCCGAAACGAGAGAGAATGATTGAGTGAAAGATATTCTTTGTTACACCGAAACGCTACACGTCTCATTCATTGAAGACGAACGATCAAAACACCGACTTCGCTTGTGTGGTCCTGAACAAGACCCCAGGGAGGGGTGTCGTCTCTGGACCCGAATCTCTGAAATGACTCTGATCTCCGAAATCTTTTTATATTTTCTTCCAGTATTTCTCTTAATTACTGATTAACGTGATTACTAAAAACTTTCAATAAACACGGTACCTCTAAATCAGTTGTTATTAACAATGTTACGTCATCTAATCTTAACCCCAGCCGACGGAATCTTTGTCGTTTAAATATCCGGCCTACAACCCTGAGGTCAAAACAAAACCCTATTTTGATATGGCCAGACATCCGGTCGTGGTATGTACACGATTACGACCTTCTCAATTCGACCTACACTTCAATTTAAAGATTTTAGCTTACTCACAATTTATTACTAAAAACAAATAATTAACAAATATAATTATTATCACCCTCAATTATATTACATAAACTTGGTATGGCAACTAGTCCAGGAGAAAGAAAACTCTGAATTAAAACCTGTTAAACTCTGCATAAAAATTGACTTTGGTGACACAAGGTCAATTTTTATGCAGAGTTTAACAGGTTTGTAACAACTATGTAACAACAAATATCTATGTAACAACTAATATCTTTTACTCTATGATGCTCGTATGGAAGGGTTGTGGGATAAGAGGGTTTATTCCTTTTTCAAAGGTATTTGTCTGAAAGTGAACGTAATAGCACGACTGGAGTTCGAACTCGCTTTACTGCGATTCCGCAGTCCACGGTTTTAACCATTACATGACGAATTTCATGTAAGTAAGTAAAGTTGGCGACCGTAGTCGAGGGTGACCCGAAGGTTCCCTTTTTAATAGCTTCTACAACAAGGTGTAGGGGAGGACGCTACTCCTTTCCCTGGATTGCTTCACTTTACCATTGATACGTATCTTATAATGCTGAGTGTTAAGCAAGGGGACATCAAGTACCATTTTTGAGTCTTTGGTATGACCTGACCTGGGATTGAACCCAGGTCTCCCAGGCAATCGGCGAACCCTTTAACCATCTTCGAAAAATGTCGGGTGAAGTCTCTTAACAAACTGAACTGAAAGATCGTCGTAAGCTTGTGGGAACTTCATTTACACTTCTTCGTTCAAATCTTGGGGGATTACCCTTGAGAAAGGCATAAACCCTCTTATCCCTCAATCCGGGGGTGTCCTCATGGTGTAAAGGTTAAAGCGCTGGACAGCAGAATCGTTGTAAAGCAAGTTCGAACTCCAGTCGCGCTATTACGTTCACTTTCAGACAAATACCTTTTAGAAAAAAATAAACCCTTTTATCCCCAAGCCGGGGGTGTCCTTATGGTGTAATGGTTAAAGCGCTGGACAGCAGAATCGTAGTAAAGGAAGTTCGAACTTCAGTCGCGCTATTAGATTCACTTTCAGACGAAGACCTTTGAGAAAGGAATGAACCTTCTTATCCTCCCAGCTATGGGTTAAATAGTTCCGCTACTGTTCTAGAAAGATTGATTTGGCATTAGATAACTCAAGAAGGTTGATATGCCATTAAACAAAGAAAACAAGCCATTGGTTAAATTTTACCACTTGTTCTTCTCTAAAGACAGCTTTTATATCAAATATCCCCCAAAGTTTGATATACCTATGAGCAAAAAAAGCAAAACTGGTCAAAATATGCCAATATCTTGAAGTCTGTTTTCTTGTAATATTTTTGTTGTTTTGTTTATTTTGGGGTTTTTTTTTTATTTTACTTTTTTTTTTTTTTTTACATTTATCAATTTTTGTTGCCATTTTGTTTTGGGGGAACTGCGTACGTTGGCCATTCGATCGCCGATTTTTTTCAACTCCTTTATCGTAAACAAACAAGAATGGATAAATAGAAACTGCAGATATTTATATTCTTTTTTCATTGCTTTGGCTAGAGCAATTGGTTTTTGACGAGACAGGAAAAGAGCTTCTTCGTCCACGTTTTTCTCTCGGCTGAATTTAAAGACAGACAATTTCCCATTAGAGAACTCACATCCGCTAAGTGTATTCATATAAGTTGGTGTATTCAACTAGCAATAACTTCGCCTCAGAACAATCCTCATTGGCTTGGGTATCGCTTTTGCAATTGGTGCTCAAACAATTTATAGTCGTATTTCAGAACAACACCAACTTTACTCGAAAAAATTTATTGAGAATGTCATAAAATGCCGAAATATATATATATATATATAGTCTAACGTAAAGTTGGACGGGTTTCGATCCCGGCTTCGAGCGTCCTGCGTGTCTAGCCACACTGAAGAGTTCTGATAGAACAAAACAGTCTGTCAGTGGATGACAATATATACGCTCCCCCATGGGGGTTGAGCACTCTGGTGAAGGAATTGTCGGCTGCCGCTCGCATAATGCAAAGCTCTTCGAAAGAATCGAGCACTCTGGTAGCCGATAGGGTATAAAAATGTAAACAAACGGACGCTGCTGCTGCTGCTGCTGCTGCTGCTGCTGCTGCTGCTAAATAAATACCTTAAAAATTCCCTTAGCCAACGTGGTCCGCTTGGTGATCGAGAGGTCTGAGATTTAGTCTAACGTAAAGTTGGACGGGTTCCGATCCCGGCTTCGAGCGTCCTGCGTGTCTAGCCACACTGAAGAGTTCTGATAGAAATAAACAGTCTGTCGAGGATGACAATATATACGCTCCCCCATGGGGGTTGAGCACTCTGGTGAAGGAATTGTCTAGCCACACTGAAGAGTTCTGATAGAACGAAATAGTCTGTCTGTGGATGACAATATATATATATATATATATATATATATATATCGTACCCTAGATCCGTACCTTAGAATGCTGAGTATTAATCATATATATTGGTACCGGCTCATTGGCCCAGTGGGTAGAGTGTTCGCTAATGATCTGGAAGACCTGGGTTCAATCCCAGGTCGAGTCATACCAAAGACTTTAAAAATGGTGCTTCATACCTCCTTGCTTAACACTCAGCAATATAAGGTGCGTATCGAAGGTAAAGTGGAGCAATCCAGGGAAAGGAGTAGCTCCCTCCTCTACACCTCGGAGTAGTAGCTATTGAAGAGGGAGCCTTCTGGTCGCCCTCGACTACGGTCACCAACATTACTCGCAACTTATATATCTACTCACTATATATATATATATATACTATTTTGAGAAAAAACAATTTTCGGTTACATTAGGATAATAAATATATTTCCATCCTGTTAAGAGCATTGATATGAATCACTGACTCTAAAACCATTTTTAACTGTACTTCATCAGACCCAATAAAAAAAAATAAAATAAATTACAACCAGATGGGAGGGATAGTCAAGGGATTAAGGAGAGAGATCAAAGAAATCCATCTCAGTCATGTATAGCCTTTACTAATACTAATTCCAGTCCCATCTCGTTTCAGGAGGATCATTAAATAAGTTTCCAGACTTTTTGTTTCGTATGGGCACTTTTATTGATAGTACACACATGAAACTCTAGTCCCCTTCGAAGTAATCTCCTCCGGCTGCAATGCACTTGTTCTACCGTTCCAACAATTTCTGTAAGGTCCTCTTGTGTTAACGTGTCAATGACCTTCGTCACAGCCTCTTTCATCTCCTCAATTGTCTCATAACGACAGCCTCTAAGCTTAGGGAATAAGTAAAAGTCACAGGGAGCAAGGTCTGGACTCTAGGGAGGGTGAGCAACTGTCTTGATGCCAATCTTGGTCAAATAGTCTGTGACAAGGATGGAGTTGTAGACTGGTGCATTGTCCTGCTGGAAATGCCACTGACCCGATTTGAAGAGTGCTGGCCTTTTCCGACCGAATCTCCTTCTGAACTCCCTTAAAACCTCAACATAGTAACCCTAACCCAAACCTTTTGGCCAATCAACTGTGGTCTATTGACTTCCTTACTCCTCCCACACCTCTCATCATCCCTCACGGACTCCCTGGCTTCCTTGAATCTCTTATGCCACTTAAAAACTGATGCTCGATTCATGCAAGATGCTCCAAAAGCAGTCTGAAGCATTCCATGCGTTTCTGTGGCATTTTTTCCTAGTTTAAAACAGAATTTTATTGCATATCATTCTTTTAAAGTGTCCTCACGTCCAGATTGCATTTTTGAAATTCACCAGCTGTGACAATCAGGTTTTAGTAGGGTGTATTCCAATTCCTGCTGTAGCTGTTCATTTGAAGCTGAAATCATAAAAAATTGGTCCGTCATCTCATAAGATGTATAGCAATAGCATAGTGAATTTTCAAGAGTCTGCGACAATTTTAAATGCCTGTACAAAAAAAGTCTGGAAACTTATTCAATGCACCACGTATATAGTCAAGACACATTAGGTCAAGTGGTCGCGCATTGTCACCCTGGCTAGTTAATTCGGCAACGCTTGGGTATGACATGAACCGTTGGCCCAGTTTCGGTTTCTGCATACTGTGGTTGTTGGTTCGATCTCCAGTGGTGGAGATTACGGTGTGCACTGCTGATGAAACCCAAGGTCGGAACAGCTGTTTAGTGTTCCGTATGTCGCACGTAGGTGTTGGCAGCATTTTCTAGTCATAATAAATCTAATATATACATGAGTCAATTTATCGAAGTCATTGCATTATAGTTTATTTGACTGTTCTCATTCACTTACAATAAAGTCTGGCACAAGGTCAGAAGTAAAATAGGCACCCCCATGAGAATTATCTGCAAGACTATGCCGTTAATAATTACATACAGGATGCAAATTTGTCATTTGATGGCTGAGGTAATAACGCATTTCCTATCGGATTGAAAAATTAATTTTAATGGCCCGTCAACCTGTCCAGGGTTATTTTGTGCCCAGAGATTAGGGAATCATGTAGAGTACCACCTAATCCGGTAGGCACAAAATTGTGCACTTTCTGTGCAGTTGTTTAAGAGGGATTTTTTGTCATTGAACACATTTTTATCGAATAAAAATAATTTTTAAACGTATCAATGTAACCCATAGATAGGACCCTTACATGTTATACCACTCCCGGACAGAGTGGGCATGTAGGTAATGGCAATGAAGGAGTACTTCACACTCCCCAGATTTCCAGAACTTGAACCTCACCATCTTAAATCCTTGAATCAATTCTTTGATGCCAACGGTGAGCACACCGAATAGTATGATCCTGGACAGACGATAACGATAAAATAAAACAATCACAACATGGTATAAAACTAATTGTACAATGGTTTTAATAATAAAAAGTGTATATTGCCACAGTGTTGGGATCTTAAGGTCTTTCTGTGTTATCATTGTCGTTCTTTGATCTAAACATTATCTGAACACAAGCAGGGACTTCACTTGATGCTGATGATATTGTAGAAAATGGCCATTATTTGATTTAAACTTTGAAAAATTACCCTAATATGTAAAAACGGACAAATATGCTGCTGTTGTAAAGTAAGTAAAGGTTTGTTTGTTTGGTTTTACGGCATATCAACCTTTGTAGGTTATTTAACGCCAAATCCATTTATATGTAAATTATCTGTTCTATTTAAAACAATTCAGTTTAGCATAAGTACACAGTTTAATTGTCAACAACATTTTATTTCAAACTATTCAAGCAGTTATATGTAATAATTCAGTTAAGTGAAAATACAGTTTTAATGTCGAAAAACAGTTCTATTTGAAATAATTCAGTGAAGTGTAAGTACGGTTTAATTGTCAAAAACGTTTCTATTTCAAGCTATTCAGTTTACTCAATTCATTTTAGCATAAGCATGCTGTTAGTTCTATTTAACCCATAGATAGGGCCCTGTCAGGTGCTACCACTCCGGGCCAGAGTGGACCTGGGAGCGATGGCAATGAAGGGGTACTCCACATTCCCCAAAGCTCCAGCACTGCTGGAACTTCACCATCAGATTGTTTAGTGTTATATCCAGGACACTCGTTAGGGGGGGGTCTTACCCCTCTGCAGAGGTGCAGTCAGTGTATTCTACAGCCCCAGCTGACTGGACAAAAAGTAAGTAAATCTGGCAACCATAGTCGAGGGTGATCCGAAGGTTCTCGTTTCGATCGCTACTACACCAAGGTGTGGGAGAGGGCGCTACTCCTTTCCCAGGATTGCTCCACTTTAACCCCTGATACATATCTTATAATGCTGAGTGTTAAGCAAGAGGGCATCAAGTACCATTTTTTGAGTCTTTGGTATGACTCGATCTGGGATTGAACCCAGGTCTCCCGCGCCATTGGCGAACACTCTAACCATTATGCTAATGTCTGGTTGATGTTGTAAGTACAGAAAATGGTCATTATTCCTTTTAAATTTGAAAAATCACCCTATTTTCCGTGAAAAAAACGGACATATATGCTGGTGAGGTTGTAGACGTATAGAAAATATTATTTTTTTTACTTCAAACTTTAAAAAATTAACCTTTTTTCAATATCATCATCATCATCATGTCGCGCTGGTAGCACTGATATCCCTGACCCTCTCTCGCCACTCCTCCCTATCGTTCATCGCCCTAGGCAGGTCTTCAGGACAACATCCCGTATCCTCACATAGCTGCTGAATGTATGTTCGTGCTGGTCGTCCTGCTTTTGCACGGCCATGTGTGGGTGTCCATAAGAGTACATCTCTTATGAGTTCGTCCCTGCTTCTCCAGCAGTGTCCTGTATGTCTGGTTCGTCTAACTTGAATAGTTTTCGTGATAGGAGGCAGGTGGCCGTACAGTTGGTGTCTTGTGGGGTGTTGCCGCCAGGACTTGTTCAAGATTGCACGCAGCATTCTTGTGTAATTGCCGTCTAGCTTTTTCTCCAGCCGCTTAGTTAGCGTCCATGTAGTGCACCCATAACCGGAAAAATATGCATGTTTTTATTTCCATGAGATCTGAATCGAAACAATATCTGAATTAATCTTATTTGTGCTTATTACTAGGAAGCAATTCCGCAAAAATGTAAAAATGAACCGGCAATGAATGCGTTTCCCTAACCACTAGGCATTTAATAACCCTTGAAAGATTACTATGTCATTAAAATTAATCGATCAATGAGTCAACAAATCTGAGGTTGTACAGAAATAAACAAAGACGCAAGTTCTGGAAAATTCTCTCGCAAGACGTAAGTTCTGGAAAATTCTCTCGCACCAGGAATATTTTGGAAAAATGTATAAATTTAAAAATGTCATGGCAGAGGTCACAAAAACAAAGTTTGAAGATAGAAAAAAAAATGTTTTTTCGTTTACTTTAGGGATAAGCAAATAGAAAAGAATACTTTCTGTTCAGGAAGAATAATTTATTTTAAATTGTTACGTAATTCGGGACTTTTGTTTTGTTTTGTTTTGTTTTGTTTTGTTTTTTATGAGGGGTATGGGGGGCGGTAATGAAGCATTGTTAACAGTTATTATTATTATGACTCTTTGAGACTTTTTCACATCAGCGTTAGCTGATAGTTTTCCACTGGAGTTTGAGTGACAGCAAGTCTCCTCAAGTCCTCAGGACTCTTCTCAGTATTCTGCCGATCTCAATAATGCAATAGGTTGGATGGTCTCCACTCGTTCTTATATTTCCAAGTCCTCCTGTCCCTTTATTAAACCTTTGGTGACTAAATCAAGAGCATTAACTCTAATTGGTATAAATGTCACTTTCATGTTCCACAGTTTTTCAGTTCTCAAGTAAGGTCACAGTACTTATCTCTCTTTTGGCATTCTTTCAATTTTACTCACCACCGAGACAGCAAAGTTTACAAATCCGCGAGTTCTTTCTTTTTTGTAGATTATTATTAGGTCTGGTTGTCTGGAGATCTGTTTGTATCTCATAATTCCAGAGGAGTTTGTCGGTCTCATTCTCCAGGACAGATTCTGGGTTGTGCACATACCATTTGTTCGTATGATTGAACTTCACTTTCTTGCACAATTCCCAGTGGATCACCTTGCCCATCCAGTTTTGCCTAGTCTTATACTCTTTCATATTTATTATAATCATTATTATTCCTTTAGAGTTTTTCACATCAGTGTTAGCTGATTGTTTTTCACTGGAGTTTGAGTGACAGCAAGTCTCCTCAAGTCTCCAGGACTCGTCTCAATGCTGACGTTTGGATAGTCTCTACCCGTCCGCCAACTTCCAAGTCCTCCAGGCCTTTTAATAATCTTTTAGTTATTGTGCCTAACGCACCAATCACAATTGGCACAATCGTTACTTTCATGTTCCACAGCTTTTTCAATTCTCTAGCAAGGTCGAGGTACTTATATTTCTTTTCACTTTCCTACAGATTTATTCTGTGGTCCACCGGGACAGCAAAGTCGACAATTTTGCATATTCTCTTTTTTTTTTTTGTTGTTGTTGTTGTTGATTATTATGAGGTCTGGTCTTCTGCCTGGGATTAGGTGATCCGTTTGTACATCAAAGTCCCATAGGAGTTTATGCGAGTCATTTTCTAGGACACGTGCTTGGTTGTACATATACCATTTGTTTGTATGGTCAAATTGAAATTTCCTGCACATTTATTATTATTTTACTACGTCCGAGTTTTTCCCAGCAGCGTTTACATGTGGGCTTTTCCAAGAGACTCTTCAAGTTTCCAGGACTTTTCTCTTGTCTGAATGTTCTCGATTTTACCTCCGATTTCCGAATGTTCCAGTCCTCTCTAGGGTCCTCTCTCCAGTCCTTTAGATACTTTTCCAAGCGTGTCAATTATAATTGGTATCGCTGTCACCCTCATGTTCCACAATTTTTTAAGTTCTCAAGCAAGGTCCAAGTATTCGACTATCTTTTTATTAACTTTTATTTTCCCTCAGTGGTCTTCTGGAATGGCAAAATCCAAATGACGACAAGTTCTTATTTTTCTTTCTTTTTGTTGTTGTTGTTGTTTATTATCACTTGGTCTGGTGTTCTATTCGCAATAAGGTAATACGTTTGTATCACAAAATCCCAGAGAATCTTATGCCACTCATTCTCTCAGGTGGATGCTGGTTTATGCATACATCATAAGGTGCCCGTGGTGTAATGATTATCGTCGTAGGAAATGGACACGGCGACACGAGTTCAAATCCTGGACGAGACTGATTGATTTCACATAGAACTAATACCCTTGGGAAAGGTATGAATCCAATTATTCTCACTCCAGCTATGGGTAAATAGTAGGGCAGACTAGGTTTTTCAGCCTTGGTGAGGCAACTAGTCTAGGAGAAGGAAAACACTGAATTCAAACCTATTAAACTCTGCTTTAAAAGAATTGACTTTGTGTCATATCCTACCCGAGTGGAGGGGTCGGGTAAATATGATAAGGTAGTATAGTCAAAATTCAATCCCTTGCACAATTCTCTGAGGAACTCCTTTCCTACCCAGTCGTGCCTAGTCTTGTACTCTTTCTGAGCTAATCTGCTGCGCTTGCTTATAACCATTTTATTTCTGGTGGGGTTTTTTTTCAGACTAACGTTAGCTGATGGCTCTTTCACTGGAGTCTGGGTGACAACAAGTCTTCACAGCTATTTAGGTCTCTTCTTGGTATTCTAGCCGATCTTAATGCTGTAGTTTGGACCGTCTTTATTCTTCCTCCAATTTCCAACACTTCCAGTCCTCTTTCTAAACCTTTGGCGACCATTCCAATTGCACCAATTACAATTGGTATCACCGTCACTCTCATTATCCAGAGCTTACTTAGTTCTCTTGTGAACTTAAGGCCGCAACTGTAAATCTCTCCTACTTTCTCTCTCTCTCTCTCTCTTTCTTTCTCACTCATTCTCGCACATAATCTCTCTCTTTCTCTCTCTTTCCCTTTCCTTTTCCCTCTTACTCACCCACTCCCCCTCTCTTTTTCTCTCTCTCACTTCCACTCTCTCTTTTACAAGCTTAGTCTCTCTCTCTCTCTCTCTAACTTCAAATTTTCGAAATTTTCTCTTTCACTAGCAAACAGATAAATAATGAATTGAACAGACCCAAAAGTTCAGCCAAATCAATCGGAATTTCATTTTTTCCCCCACAATTTAAACTTTGACCTTCAAAACTGGAAAACTTTGGGGGCGAAAAGAAAAAAATGAGTTTTAACGTAAGAATTTTGTAAAAAATGGAAGACACGATTTTCTCTGACTTCGAAGTACTCTAGGTACTCTGGAAATATATATATATATATATATATACTCTGGAAATATATATATACATATATATATATATATATATATATATCCACAAATTCATTTTGGGGAATCTATGATGGCAAATTGTCGGCTATGAAGAAGAAAACAAAAATACAATATATTCTAGCATTAGGACGTTTTATTCTTTCCGTTCAGACTCAAAAGCCATGGACGCAAGATGAAAGAGACAACGGACACCATGTGGTTAACGTTTTCGTTCTTCGAGGAACAGGACTCTTCTCGTATCTTTGACTCATTTCTCCCTGCAGCGTAGTGGCTAACATGCTGTACTGCAAAATCAAAGTATGTAAGTTCAAACTTCAGTCGCGCTATCAGCTTTCACTTTTGGGCTAATGCCCTTGCGAAAAGTATGAACTCTCGTATCCCTCCAGCTATGGGTAAAACAGTATTACTACTAGACATCTACAAGGATGGCCTCGGAATTAAATAACCCAAGGTGGTTGTTACACCGTTAAACAAATTTTAAAAAATCAAGAGATGAATCCTTACTGGTTCAAGAAGACTTTTTTTTTTTTACTGCTGCGCCAATAACTTTTTCTTTACTGGGGTCATTCTGTGTCCACTTCATGAACTATCTTTCCGACTCAGGCTCACTTAGCTCATTCGTAAAGATCATACATTTCACTTTACTTTTCATATGATTTGCACACGTCAGCCACCAAAAATTAGATCACAAGACCCTGTTCGAGCCTTGAGGAATCTGTGTGATTTATCAGAGAATTAATTAATTTCAAAACAAGTAAGATTTGATTTTTTTTCCGCTCAAAACCAATGCCAAACAACGCGGAGCTTACATTTGTTTTTTAAAAAAATTCTGAAGAGAAAATGGATTCTTTTCATTTTGTATTGGTTTACATAGTGAATGGCCCTCGTATATATATATATATATATATATATATATATATATATATATGAGGGTGCTATGAATATATATGAGGGTCGTCTATATATATATATATACTTGATAGTTTTATAGATTTTCAACATTCATATATATATCTACATTCATATATATATCTATATATACGCGGGTTATATATATGAAAATATGACCCTCAAATATATATATATATATATATATATATATTTGAGGGTCATATTTTTATATATATAACCCTCGTGTATGTACATATATTCGACCCTCGCTGGCGAAGGAATTGTCGGCCGCCCCTAGCGTAATGCAAAGCTCTTCGTAAGAATTGAGCACTCTGGTAGCCGATAGGGTATAAAAAAAAATGTAAACAAAAGCTGCTGTTGCTAAAAATAAAATACCTTAAAGTTCCCGTACCCAACGTAGTCCGCTTGTAGCCGTGTGGTCTGAAACCTTAGTCTATCGTAAAGTTGGACGGGTTTCGATCCCGGCTTTGAGCGTCCCGCGGGTCTAGCCACACTGAAGAGTTCTGATCTGTGGATGACAATATATATATATATATATATATATGAGGGAATATATAAGTGGGTTGTATATACTCACATACATGAGGACCGTATATATATAAATTTTGACACACAGAATTTACTTTTTTCTATCGCATTGGATCAACGAATATATATATATATATATATATATATATATATATATGGGGCATACAATAAGTTTACAGATTTTTTCCTAGAGGCATTTAAAATTGTCGTAGACTCTTGAAAATTCACTATGTTATTACTATACATCTTATGAGATGACTGACCAATTTCTAGGATTCTAATGAACAGCTCCAGCAGCAATTGGAATCACCCTACTAAAACCTGATTGTCACAGCTGGTGAATTTTAAAAATGCAATCTGACACTTTAGTAGAACGATATGCAATAAATTCTGTTTTAAACTTGGAAAAAATACCACAGAAACGTATGGAATGCTATTCGACCATTTTGCATGAATCGAGCATCAGTTTTTGAGGGGCATAAGAGATTCAAGGAAGGCAGGGAGTCTGTGAGGGATGATGAGAGGTGTGCAAGGAATAAGGAAGTCAATAGACCACAGTTGATTGGCTAAAGGGTTAGGCTTAGGGTTACTATATTGAGGTTTTAAGGGAGTTCAGGAAGAGATTCCAAAGGAAGAGGCCAACACTCTTCAATTCGGGTCAGTGGCATTTCCACCGGGACAATGCACCAGTCCACACTTCCATTTTTGTCACAGACTATTGGACCAAGATGGGCATCAAGACAGTTCCTTAGCCTCCTTATAGTCCAGACCTTGCTCCGTGACTTTTGCTTATACCCTAAGCTCAGAGGCTGTCGTTATGAGACAATTGAGGAGCTGAAAGAGGCTGTGACGAAAGTCATTGACACGCTAACACAGGAGGATTTCCATGGGGCCTTGCAGAAGTTGTTGGAACGATTCAAGTGCATTGCAGCCAGAGGAGATTACTTCGAAGGGGACTAGAGTTTCATGTGTGTACTATCAATAAAAGTGTCCATACGAAAAAGTCTGGAAACTTATTTAAATATCCTCTCTCTCTCTCTCTCTCTCTCTCTATATATATATATATACATATATATATATAATGTAAGAAAATAACATTGATTTTATTCTTTTTTATTTGCTCACGTAGAATGCAACTTTTTTTACAGTAATGAATGCAATACTGACAGGACACACGTCTCTATTTTCTTTTTTTTCAGATCTTTTAACGATTCCCGATTCGCCTTCAATCATGTTTAACGGAAGTTTGAATAATTAAGTGAAAGGAAAGAGTGACGATCTTTAGATCGACACTGTCT
>OY757940.1:10039992-10127492 GCA_963585895.1 Sepioteuthis lessoniana
CTGTTTTTGACATTGAACCTCTACTTACACAAAACTGAATTGTTTAATAAAGAACTGAAGGGAGAATAATCGGATTCATACCTTTCCCAAGCGTATTAGTGCTATGTGAAATGCAATCAGTCTCGTCCAGGGTTTGAACTCGTGTCGCCGTGTCCATTTCCGATGACGATCACCATTACACCAAGGGCACCTCGGGTATATACGGGTATATGAGTATATACACGTGGGTACACCCGCATACGTACAAACCTACACACAGAATACATATTGTTACGTTTTTACGTACAAATAATTTTAGAACATAATATGCTAGGAACATAATAAGGGTTTATTCAAAGTAGAGTATAAAAAAGCGACCAAATTATGTCAAAGTATCTTCACCGTATCTGTCATAGCTGCCAATACTTTTCTGATGTTGTCCCCAGGAAAAGTAACTGTCAAGGAAAGTAAATGTTCCCTCATAATTCGAAGGAGAGCAACTCTATATTTTTGTCCGATAGGCTGCCCCTAACACACACACACACACACACACACACACACACACACACACACACACATGTATATATACTTATATATATAATTAAAAAAGCATTTACATAGACCAGAGGTTTCATGGACAATTAACTTCAATAAGACATTCCCAGACAAAAACCTAGAACGAAACGAAATTAAACAAAACCTATCGATTGAATATGTACATGAATATATTCACATATTTATATGTACACACACACACACACACACACACACACACACACACAAAGAACATCTGCATAGACCAGAGGTCTTCACGAACAATTCACGCCAATGGGACATTCAGAGACACAAATCCTGGAATTAAAAGAGAACACATCCAATCAAAACAATCTTTACCATAAAAACAACAATTGAGGCTTAACTTAACAAGTAAAATCTCCTAAAAACGCAAAGTCGAAAATAAAGGTTGAGAAAAAGAATATGAAATGATCAAAACCTCAATACCAAATTCGAAATCATTTGTGGACCTACTCATTTTAATATATACATATCGGGCCGTTGGCCAAATGAGTAGAGTGTTGGCCATAGGTCCGGGAGACCGTAATTCAATCACAGGTCGAGTCATACCAAAGACTCAAAAAAATGTTACTTGATGCCACTTTGCTTAACAGGTAAAGTAGAACAATTCAGAGATTGAAGTAGCGTACTCCCCTTCACCTTGGTGTAGTAGCTATTGAAAGCGGAGCCTTTGGGTCACCCTCGACTAAACTCGCAAATTTTTCTTTATATATATATATATATATATATATATATATATATATATATATATACATTAACAGATCAATAAGATATATATATATATATATATATATATATAATGAACACAGTAAGCCTGCTACTTATATTTTTGTGCTTTCCACAATCTTCAGACTGGCGTGTTCAAAGATTGTGAAAAAAACATAAAATTTAAGAAAGACTCACTGCGTCGACGATTCTAATATTTTCAGGGTTATATCAGCTCTGCTTTTATAGCATTGAGTACAAATGTCATGGAAAATTTCTTACTTGCTGTTTATATATATATATATATATATATATATATATATATATAATTATCATTATTATCATTATTATTATTATGTCCTTGGAAAAGAGCAAAAAATAAGTATTAAGAAAGAAAAATAAAGATTGTATATTACAGTAAAACAAGTGTGACGCGAAAAAATTCTTCAACTTGTGAGAGAGAGAGAGAGAGAGAGAGAGAAAGAGTATATATAATTGGGTATAGGGAGAAACAGTCCCAAAGTTTACTTATTTCGATGGATTCCTGTGGAGAATATTTCTTCTTTTACGGGCTGACAGACTTTATCTTATTTTTAGTTCTGGCCTGAAGACATGGCTCCTTCGTGTCCGAGATATTTTTTTCGTCTTCTTTTACCCGGAGTACTTGGCTTTAGTTCCGTCCGCAACGGACCCTGTCCAACAACTGATTTTCTTATTGTCTATTTCCGCTGATGGGAAGGAGTCCCCACTTCCGTTTTGGGGTCCCAGCCAATCATTTGGCTTCTCTCTTCTTCCCCCTGGTCAGGTGATTCCTTAGGGCTACTAGTTGTCACCCCGTATCCATCTTTATCCATCAGGTCACCAAGTACAAACATCAGTTTTTCCATTCTGACCTGGGTTTGTTACTTTGGGATTGACCCACATTGCTATGATGTCTTAACGGTCATTCTCTGATGGCTTGCCACTGTTAATTCACGCACGGGGAATAGTAGTAATCTTATTTCTATTTTCTCAGTGGGACACCACGTGACACAAGCAATACAATGCCGCCAGTGTAGCCTTTGCTACCTATTCACTGAATGGATTACTCTTAAATGTTATATTCTTATTGGAAGAGTCTACTGTCCATTGAAAACAGGGATGATACCACGGAATATATATATATGTGTGTGTGTGTTTGTGTGTGTGTATATTTATATATATATTTACCAACACAAGGTCAATTTTTTTAAAGCTGAGTTTAACAGGTTTGAATTCAGGGTTTTCCTTCTCCTAAACTAGTTGCCTCACCAAGGCTGAAGAACCCAATCTGCCCTGCTATTTACCAATAGCTGGAGGGAAAATAATCGGATTCATACTTTTCCCAATGGTATTAGTGCTATGTGAAATGCAATCAGTCTCGTCCAGGATTTGAACTCGTATCGCCGTGTCCATTTCCTACGACGATAACCATTGCACCACGGGTACCTCTTTTTTACCAACCCCTCCGCTCGGGCAGGATATGACACAAGGTCAATTTTTTAAGCGGAGTTTAACAGGTTTGATTTCAGAGTTTTCCTTCTCCTAGACTAGTTGCCTCACCAAGGCTGAAGAACCTAGTCTGCCCTACTATTTACCCATAGCTGGTGGGGGGGGGGAATAATTGGATTCATACTTTTCCCAATGATATTAGTGCTATGTAAAATGCAATCAGTCTCGTCCAGGATTTGAACTCGTGTCGCCGTGTCCATTTCCTACGACGATATATTTATATATATCAAATCATATAGAGAAAAATTGATAACAAGGTAATCCAAGTAGAAGGAGAAATTTATTGAGAAGCAAAGTCGACACTATAGCGTTTCGGTTCCAATGAATCATCATCAGGACTGTGAGGGATGATATTAGTGATGTTAAATCAACGCTGGATGTTTTTAAAAAAAAATACAAAAAACATGTATTTTAAACATCCATCGTTTTCTTAACATCACTAATATAATCCCTCACGGTCCTGATGATGGATCATTCGAACCGAAAGGCTATGGTGTCGAGTTTGTACCTCAATGAATCTCTCCTTCTGCATTGGAGTACCTTGTTATCAATTTCTCTCCCTCTCTCTCTCTCTCTCTCTATATATATATATATATATATGGGAAAATGAAAGTAAAATCGATGGTATATATATATATACAAATATGAAATATGAAAAAACTATGAATAAAATTATCCTCTGAATCCTTAGATTCAGAGGATAATTTTATTCATAGTTTAATTAGTTTTATTCATAGTTTAATTATTTGCATACGAAAAACATTTCGGTTTATACATTTAACCATCATCAGGGCATTTTAAACATGTGATGTTGTTGCCTCTAAATTACACTTAATTTTATTTAAAAAGAAACGAAAAACAGAGAAAGCTTTTAACATTATTCAAAATTCAGAAAACACATCACACATTCAGATGCCTTGACAGTGGTTTAAAGTAAAAAATGAAACGTTTACCGTTGGCAAATAATTCTTCTATGAATTCAGTCATCCTTTGATGAACCTGTTTCTACAGTTTTGTATATATATATATATATATATATATATATATGTGTGTGTGTGTGTGTGTGTGTGTGTGTGTGTGTGTGTCCGTCTGTTCACCACACGGCTATTTATCTTAGCCTAGCTCTCTCTCTTTCTCTCTCTCTCTCTCTATATATATATATATATATATACGAGGATCATAAAATAAGTTTTCAGACTTTTTTTCGTATGAACACTTTTATTGATAGTACACACATGAAACTCTAGTCCCCTTCGAAGTTATCGCTAAGTTATCTAATGCACTTGTACCGTTCCAACAACTTCTGCAAGGCCCCATGGAAGTCCTCTTGTGTCACTGTGTCAATGACCTTCATCACAGACTCTTTCAGCTCCTCAATTGTCTCATAACGACAGTCTCTGGGCTTAGGGAATAACCACAAGCCACAGGGAGCAAGCTCTCGACTGTAGGGAGGCTGAGGAACTGTCTTGATGCCCTTCTTGGTCAAATAGTCTGTGACAAGGATGGAAGTGTGGACTGGTGCATTGTCCTGTTGGAAATGCCACAGACCCGATTTGAAGAGTGCTAGCCTCTTCCGACGGAATTTCTTCCTGAACTCCCTTAAAACCTCAACATAGTAACCCTAAACCTAACCCTAACCCTTTGGCCAATCAACTGGGGTCTATTGACTTCCTTACTCCTCTCACACCTCTCATCATCCTTCCCAGACTCCCTGGTTTCCTTGAATCTCTTATACCACTTAAAAACTGATGCTCGATTCATGCAAGATGCTCCAAAAGCAGTCTGAAGCATTCTATACGGTTCAATGGCATTTTTTTCCAAGTTTAAAAAAGAATTTTATTGCATATCGTTCTTCTAATGTGTCCTCACGTCCAGATTGTATTTTTGAAATTCCCCAGCTGTGACAATTAGGCTTTAGTAGGGTGTATTCCAATTGCTGTTGTAGCTGTTGATTTGAACCTGAAATCCTAAAAATTGGTCAGTCATCCGATAAGATGTATAGCAATAAAATAGTGAATTTTCAAGAGTCTACGACAATGTTAAATGCCTGTACAAAAAGAGTCTGGAAGCTTATTGAATGTTCCACGTATATATATATATATATATGGGTCTTCAAATCTTTGTCTCTGTCTGAGTCTCTCACTTTATCTATCTATCGATCGATTAATCTATCTATATACCTCTCTTTATATCTATCTATCACTGTCTATCTTGTCTCTCTCTCTCTATATATATATATATATAACTCCGTATGTGTGTTTGTATCAGTTTGTTCACATTGCGGTATATATATCTTTGTCTGCCTCTCTCTCTCTCTCTCTCCCTCCCCCCCTCTCTCTCTCTCTCTCTTTATATGTATATATATATATATAATTATTTATCTATCGGGGTCTTCATATCTATATCTCTGTCTGAATCTATCTATCTATTTGTCTATCTATATATATATATGTGTGTGTGTGTGTATGTGTGTATCCGTCTGGTCACATAACGGCTATTTATCTTTGTCTCTCTCTCTCTCTCTCTCTCTCTCTCTCTCTCTCTCTCTCTCTCTCTCTCTCTCTCTCTCTTGGTTTTCATATCTATCTGTCTCTGTCCGTCTGAGTCTATCTCTCTCTCTGTATCAATATATCGATCGATCTATTCATCAATGTACCTATGTTCATATCCATCTCTCTCTCTCTCTCTATATATATATATATATATATATGTGTGTGTGTGTGTGTCAGAATCATGTATATACTAATATGAGAGAAATCGTTTTGTGCTCCAATGTTAGTCTGCTAGCCTTCGGTAATGTATACCCGTAAAAGAAATTTAAATTGCTAACGTAATTTTGACACACCCTCTCTCTATATATATATATTCTTTAGACGATAGAGAAGCCTGAATGTATTAAAAACAACAAAGATGAAGAAGCTGTTCTTCTAAATCGTCAAGTCACCCAAGAAAATCGGACAGTTGTAAGACTGCACTTAGCTGCACGTAGAATTTCAACAACTTGGATAAGTAAACATGTTTCTTGTTGCAAAATTCTTTATCGCATCTTGTTGAACTTGAGGAAAAACACAAACATCTGTTCCTTCGCTGTTTTTTTTTTCCTAGTTCTTTTACATAGTTATTTATCGAAGTCCTGTGGACTCTTACGTCGATTCTTCTGGCCAAAAGTCGTTATTTTATTTTCCCTGTTGCTTGTGCCTTCCTGTTCAGAGGGGATTCTAAATACAAATTTTAGTAATCAAAGTGAGATCCTAAGAAACAGGTGACAGAATTTGCACTGTGTGGTTCATTCAATAATTAACGGTAAAATGAAAAGCCAAAACTTATGCCCGGCTGCACTATGATGGCCATAGGGTGCATAAGTGCAATGTGAACAATGCTACCCTTTGCTAAGTTTCCCGACACGTATGTCAGGTGACCTTGCTGATCATAGATTCACCAGACCCGAAGGTCCAGTGCAATGTTAACTATGCTAGTCTGTGCAAAGTCTATCGGCACATATGCCAGGTGACCTTGCTAGTCATAGATTCACCAGACTCGAAGGTGCAGTGCAATGTTAATTATGCTAGTCTATGCGAAGTCTCTCGACACGTATGCCAGGTGACCTTGCTGGTCAGAGATTCACCAAACCCGAAGTTCCAGTGCAATGTTAACTACGCTAGTCTGTGCTAAGTCTCCCGACACGTTTGCTAGGTGACCTTACTGGACAGAGATTCACCAGACTCGAAGGTCCAGTGCAATGTTAACTATGCTAGCCTGTGCTAAGTCTCCCGACACATATGTCAGGTGACCTTGCTGGACAGAGATTCACCTGACTCGAAGGTCCAGTGTAATATTAACTATGCTTGCCAGTGCTAAGTCTCCTGACACGTCAGGTGACCTTGCTGGTTATAGATTCACCAGACCCAAAGGTCTTGTGCAATGTAAATCTATGCTCGTGATTGATACTCCACCGGGCACTTATGGCAGGCGGCCACACGTGTACAAAAATACACACAGAATACATACTTCGATGTATATAATCATCATCATCTTGTCCTGCTGCCAGCACGGATCACGCTGACCCTCATTCGCCACCTGCCTCTATCGTCCATTGCTCCCGGTAGGTCTTCAAGGCTAAATTCTGTATTGGCACAGAGCTATTGTATATAGGTTCTATCTGGCCGTCCTACATTTGCTTTATAAATAACCCACAAATGTTGATATGGTATTAAAACAAAGAAATCGTAAGCAATTCTAAAGACTGGACTATGATTATTTAGGCCTTTGGTTCGGGAATTACGTTTGTTTAACGGCATATCAACCAACACTTGTGCGTTATCCAATACCAAACTCTTGTACACACATATATATATATATATATATATATATATATATACTTACTAATTTACTATCTACCAGCATTCACGGTGATAAAGAAAAAGAAAAAAAAACCTGCCAGAATTCAGAGATAACAAATCTCGAATCACTGCCGGTGCTAGGTACCTTGAGGAGCCGTTTTAGGCGAAACTGTTGTAGGATAGTCACGACTCGCGATTTACTTTATATATATATATATATATATATATATTTGTCCGAAAGTCAGTGTAATCGCACGACTGGAGTTTGAAATGGTTTAGTACGATTCCGCAGTTCAGGACTTTAACCCTTACACCATGAGGACACCCCGCTTTGAACTAGAGTCTCACCATCTGATGTAGTGTGGTCTCATACCGAGGACACACCTTTTAAGGGAGAGTCTTACTCCTCGGTCGGGGATACAGTCAGTGTGTTTTTAGCCTCGTCGACAGAATGTGTTTTACATGTGAATGTTTGCTAAGTATAATAGTATTAAGGTTTGTTTGCGTTGTTTTAATAGCATATCAACCTTCTTGGATAATTTAATGCCAAAGCCATTCTTTTAGAAGAACAGTAGAGGTACTATTTAACCCATAGATGGGAGGATAAAGGGTGTTCATACCTTTCCCAAGAATATTTATCTGAAATGGATTTCGAACTCACTCACTACGATTCCGCAGTCCATCGCTTTAACCATTACACTACGAGCACACCAATGTAGTAATATTAAGAGCAAAGTTTTGTGGGGACTAAAGAAATTATCGTTTTTTGTACGTTCCTTTCTTTTCTTTTCTTTTTTTTTTTTTCTTCTTTTTTGTGGTGGGGTTCATTTTTGATCGGGGTCATAAGTCCTGCTAATGTTTTGGTCTGATTGTACAAGAGATTGGAACATATTCTTATTTTAAAGGATATAAAAAGATCAAATATTTGAGCCTGTAATTGCATCGACGAAGCATTGCAAATTGTAATGGCCAATTCAAAGCAAAAGACTTAAACGAGAATAAAAATAAAAACATCCTTTGCGCCATTATTTCTGCATGACGTCCGTTTGGAATAACAAATCTATTTTTCAAGACAAGACTTTTTTTAACGGAAAAAAGAAAAAAAAACTATTTTAAACAAAATTAACTAAAATAAAATAAACACCGCTCATTGCTTTGTAGACCTCATTTACATCTTCAAACAAGTGCGACAAAGAGCGCGGTCTAGTCGGTTCGAAAGAGGAAATAACTGTGAAATAGGCTGTCGTTTCAGCAATTAACTGTTTTTTCCGAAAAAGCTATTCGTTCCGTTGATAAACACAGAATGATTCGTGGTCATTTATACGATGGAAATCAGTATTAGAGAACATGCGGCCTTATATATCATCTAATGCAGCCTTCCACAACAACAAAATTCAAGTACTTATCTCTGCTTTAAAACCAGATATGGGTCTGATCAATGTAATCTTTTGCTAATCAAAAAGATCCTCAATATAAAAAAAAATGCAATTTCAAAAAGTCCAGAATTTTTTTAAAAATCTGAAACTGAAATAAAACTGAAGGGAATTACATAAATAATTTGGTTTAGTTTATTCTGCTCTCTTTTTCAATGGCATGTCAACTTTTGTGGATTATTTAATTCCAAGGCCATCCTTTTAGAAGGACAACACAAGATACTATTTTTGCCCTGTCAGCTGCAGCTGTAGAATACACCGACGGCACCTTTGCAGAGGGATATGACCTCCCACTACCCAAGAATGTTGCGGATATGACATTAAACAAGTTGATGGTGAGACTTCAGTCATGCTGTAGCTTTGGGGAAAGCGGAGTACCTCTTTATTGCCATTGTTCCCATGTCCACCGTAGTCCAAATAGAATTGCTTGAAAACAAAACTGAGAGCAAATTAACGACTAATTAGAAATAGAACTGCTTGATCTTTTAATTGTGTGTAAATTTAACTGTGTATAAATATCACAGATGTTTAATTGAATTTTTAATAATACATAGCAATACTTAGACCTATTTAACTTTGACTTATACCAAATTGAATTGTTTGAAATAGAACTGTTTGATCCTTTAACAGTGTGTATCTGGAAAATGCGTTTATAAATCATATATGTATTTAATATATATGTATAAAGAGGATTTGGCATTAAATGATCTACAATGGTTAATATGCCATAAAACCCAACCCAACCAAATCATATATATTCAATATATATGAATGAAGAGGATTTGGCATTAAATAACCTATAAAGGTTGATATGCCATAAAACCCAACCAAACTAAATCATATATATTTAATATATGTGTATAAAGAGGATTTGGCATTAAATAACCTACAAGGGTTGATATGCCATAAAACCCAACCAAACCAAATCATATATATTCAATATATACGTATAAAAAGGATTTGGCATTAAATAACCTACAATGGTTGATATGCCATAAAACCAAACCAAACCAAATCATATATATTTAATATATGTGTATAAAGAGGATTTGGCATTAAATAACCTACAATGGTTGATATGCCATAAAACCAAACTAAACCAAGTCAAACTGATACTATTTGATCGATAGCTGAGAGGATAAAGGTTTCGTTTGGTGAGATTGCTTTCCTTAATGACATATAAGTCTCCGTCGGTTATTTTAGGCCTAAGGCACTCTTGTAGAAGGACGGTAGTGGAACTTGTAAACACATTGTTGAGGAGGATAATCCAAAAGAGTACGTAATAGCGCGACTAGAGCTCGATCTCACTGACTATAATATTACAGTCCAGCACATTAACCACCACTCCACAGATGCTCTACTTTGTTTGAATAAACATATTGTAAAATTCAGTTTCTTTGTTTAATGGCATATCAACTTTTTTAGGTTATTTAATGCCAAATCCATTCTCCTAGAAGAACAGTAGTGGTACTATTTAACCCATAGCTGGGAGGATAAGGGGGCTCATACCTTTCCCAAGGGTATTTGCCCGAAAGTGAACGTAATAGCGCGACTGGCGTACGAACTCGCGTACTACGATTCCGCAGTCCAACACTTTAACCATTACACCAGGAGGACACCCCACATATTGTAAAATTCTCTGCGCTCCAATTAATGTATATCTGAATGCGTATATACGTTTAAAAAAACTAAATCATTTCTTGCCGTATAAAAAGTATATTTTATAAATACCTCCAAAAAGTTTAAAGCAACTATGTCAAAGACAATATTCGCAGTCCTTCAGCATGAAATGCAAAGCCTGGTTAATCCACAGATATAAAATAAAAGCAAATACGAAAAATGTCAATTTTCCTCTTCTTCGATTGTCTTGTCTGTTGGTTTCAAGAATTAATAATCAGTGATATTTTTAGAAATATTTTTATCCTGATTTTTTAATCTTATATACAGGGTGGAACGATAAAATTGTCGCCCTAGAAAAGACGACATGATTCCATTTCTGTTTGATGAAAACCGGTTTTTTTCTTTTTTTTTCTTTTTTTTTTTTTTTGTTGTTGTTGCAGACCATCTACTAGTTGGCCAGTTGTGTACAAATTCCAAGAGCGATAGGAGCCTTCTATCATGTCTGAAAGTGACACAATGTTCAACCAGCGAAATCGGAGTTGCGCCGCTGTACAACACATGCTCTCTACCGATCCAACTTATGACAAGACCATTGCCAGCACCCTCAAAATGCAAATCTTGATTGCCACAAATAACAGGGACGTGCCCAGGGTGATGAAAACAAAGTTTCTGGCTAAGGTTATGGTCTTTGGTGTGGTTTCAAGTGAGGGCCACATCATGCCACTTCACATCTTCGAAGTAGGCTTGAAAGTCAACACCAAAGTGTACCTGGATGTGCTGAAGAGTGTGGTGATGCCCTGGTGCAATCAGGTGGCCGGTGGCAGACCCTGGGTGTGGCAGCAGGACTCAACGCCGGCCCACAAGTCCAAGCTTCAGAAGGAGTGCTACGACTTTTACCTTCTCTCACTGGCCCCCCTCCTTCCTCGACCTGAACCTGCTGGACTACTTCATTTGGTTATACGTCGAGAACATCACCAACATGACCTCCCACAACACCAAAGCCAGCCTGATCGCCGCCATCCCCCGAGTATTCACCGAGCTCCCGCCGGCGCTTGTGAAAAAGGCATGGTCCCAGTTCCGGATCCGTATCGAGGCGGTGATTGAGGCTGAAGGCGGCTACATTGAATAGATGTCAGCTCTACTACATAATCAAATTACCTGAATTGATTTTTTCAATAAAAGTTTTAAAATAAAGCTATAGTTTTCTTTAGGACGACAATTTTATCGTTTCACCCTGTATTACCTAAGGAGTTAGAAATGAGAAGCACAGTCCAGTACGTTATCCACTACGCCACGGGGACTCTCCTCTTACTTAAATAAAACATATTCTAAAATTTTGTGCTCTAATTTGTGTGTATACATATGTATCTGTTTTATTGAAAAATCTAAACTATTTCTTGCTGTATGAGAATTAGATTTTATAAATATCTCCAAAAAGTTTAAAACAACAATGTCAAAGACAATATTGTCAGTACTTAAGCACCAAATACATTGTCTGGTTAATCCACATATAATAAAAGCAAATAGGAAAAACGTAAGTTTTCTTCTTTCAGAATTGTCTTGTCTGTTGGTTTCAAGAATAGCCAGTAATATTTTTAGAAATATTTTTATCTATATTTTGTAATCTAAAACATGTGCATACATCCACATCACACATTCTTTTGTAAATTTCACATTGTTCGAAGTTCTTAGCCAGGAAATGTTTGACGACAGACCCCTATTTATTCAAGTCTGGAGCACTCTAATGGAGCACTCTGATCTGGCGCCATTTTGAATAACATAAAACAAATATTTTGCAGGATTAATATGTTTTACTATGAACCAAATCCAGCAAAAATAAAAAAAAGAAATACGTGGAATATTCAATAAGTTTCCAGACTTTCTTTGTACAGGCATTTAAAATTGTCGTTGACTCTTGAAAATTCACTATGCAGATGAAATACACCATACTAAAGCCTGATTGTCAAAGCTGGTGAATTTCAAAAATGCAATCTGGACGTGAGGACACTTTAGAAGAACGATATGCAATATAATTCTGTTTTAAACTTGGAAAAAATGCCACAGAAACGTATGGAATGCTTCAGACTGCTTTTCCACCATCTAGCATAAATCAAGCATCAATTTTTGAGTGGCATAAGAGATTCAAGGAACCCAGGGAGTCTGTGAGGGATGATGAGAGGTGTGCAAGGAGTAAGGAAGTCAATACACCAGGTTTGATTGGCCAAAGGGTTAGGGTTAGGGTTACTACGTTGAGGTTTTAAGAGAATTCAGGAAGAGATTCGGCCGGAAGAGGCCAGCACTCTTCAAATCGGGTCAGGGGCATTTCCAACAGGACAATGTACCAGTCCACAACTCCATCCTTGTCCTAGATGGGCATCAAGACAGTTCTTCAGCCTCCCTATAGTCGAGACCTTGCTCCCTGTGACTTTTGCTTATTCCCTAAGCCGAGAGGCTGTCGTTATGAGACAACTGAGGAGATGAAAGAATCTGTGACGAAGGTCATTGACACGCTCACACAAGAGGACTTCCATGGGGCCTTCCAGAAGTTGTTGGAACGGTACAACAAGTGCATTGCAGCTGGATGGGTTTACTTCGAAGGGGACTAGAGTTTTATGAGTGTACTATCAATAAAAGTGCTCATACGAAAAACTGGAAACTTATTTAATTAACCTCGTAATTCTGAAAAACAAAAGAAAATTATTTTCCTTTTTTTTCCAAAATAAATTTCCCCTTATTCATTGAATGACCTAAGAAAGTAAAACAAACAAACAAAAAATACAAAAGAAAAAAAAATGATTTCGGAAAAAAACTGACCATTCATGAAAAAAAATCAAGACTGGAAAACATGCGGCCTAAAGACATCAAACAGCTTTCCCGAACATCAAATGCAGCCTTCTACGTCCTCATAAACTATAAAATAAACTACTATTTGAATTACGCACATCCCCTTTAAAATCAGCCAAATAATCTAAAATTATATGATACCAAGTATTTTAATCTAATACAAATAATTTGCACAGAATTGTGTGGTTTCATATATTCAATAAACGATATTAACTCCAAATATAGCAGCCACATTCTAGAATGCCTTTAACACTTTTCCCACCAATTCTTCCTCTCTTTTCTCTAGTTAATTTCCTTTCTTCTATACATTCAGCTCTCCCTAGTTCTTCCTGCTACTCTTTACATAAAAGTATATGATTCGTTATTGTTTTTATGTTAATTCCCCCGAAAATGGCTCCAGTTAGTGTTGAAAGTACTTGGTACAAATACGTCGCCTTCCTGAATTCATTCCATTCAAGATCAAACGACTCATATGAAGACTTGAAAGATAAAATAGACAGAAACGAAGTGTGTGCCCTATATAATCAAGCATATATAAATATATATATATATATATATATATAGTAAAGTTGGCGACCGTTGTCGTAGGCGTCTCGAAAGCCCCCTTTTCAATAGCTACAACACCGAGGTGTAGGGGAGGGCGTTACTCTTTTCCCTGGATTGCTCCTCTTTACCCTTGATACGTACCTTATAATGCTGAATGTTAAGCAAGGAGATGTCAAGTACCATTTTTTGAGTCTTTGGTATGACTCGACCTGGGATTGAACTCAGGTCTCCTGGACCATTAGTGAACACTTTAGCCATTATTTTATTGAGAGACTAAATCTAACTTAGTATTGCCAAGTTAATCTCAACTGATTTTTAAACTACTGGACAATGGTGGAATTAATACGTCATTTGCCTCCCTATATCCAGTCGAGCGTTCCATTCCGACTTATGTTCATTTAATAATACAACATCGTCAATTTATACTCTAACACAGTCTCTCTCTTTCTGAATATATATATATATGTGTGTGTGTGTGTGTGTGTGTGTGTGTGTGTGTGGTTGGTTGGTTTGGTTTCTTTGTTTAATGGCATATCAACCTTGTGGTTGGTTGGGCAGCAGTCTATATAATTTTATCATTTATTTTTTGTTTATATAATTTTATTAAGATCCTGTCTAGTTTCCTGGTAAGTGTTTTGGTTTCAGGATGGAATTAGTGGATGAATTTCCCAAAATTGTCCCCAACCCATACGGCCCCTTCACAGGCCATCATCAGGGGTTGCTTTCATGTATAAAGAATGTTTTTAAAGAGGTTTTGAAAGTTCTTTTAGATTTTTTATAACATAACAAAATTACCTAAACGCAGTGTTGAATAAAACTGAGACGCTGATGAATTTAAAAAACAGAACGCTATCAACGGAAACAGAATATCATCAAGATATATATATATATATATATATATATATATATATATATATATATATATTGTGATAACTCTCAACCTATTCATATCTATGTATTTATCTATCTGTTGATAAATCTCGAAGTCTGTTCAGATTTTACAATCTATTTATTATTAGTTTCATCTATCTATCTATATATATATATATATATATATATATGTGTGTGTGTGTGTCTATGGCTCGATTCACATTTATCTCTCTGTATCAATTGATAAATCTCAAAGTCTGCTCACATCTATCTATCTATCTATCTATCTATCTCAACCTGCTTATATCTATCTATCTATCTATCTCAACCTGCTTATATCTATCTATCTATCTATCTATCTATCTCAACCTGCTCATATCTATCTATCTATCTATCTCAACCTGCTCATATCTATCTATCTATCTATCTATTGTAGGACCTTTCTGAATATATATATATCTTTTTATCTATTGCAGATCCCTCAATTTGTTCATATCTATTTATTGGTGTACAATTAGCTTAGTAAAAGACCCCGCCACACACACACTCACCAAAAAAATGTATTTTCACTGAAGGCAGGGCAAACCACCTAACATTCAAATTCAATTATTTCTCACGAATGAATTACCAGAAATATTTCAAGTCTTTGCAGTTTCCTAAACTTGAAATGAAACTATGAGTCCTCACCAACGCCCCTAGTGATTGTTACTGTAATTCTAAATGGATGCCCTCGGCTCTTCGTTGAACTTTTTCAATATATACAAACTTTAAAGAAATAGATTTCCAGAAATAGATCCATTCTCGCAAATCCAAATGAAATATTCTTTAGATTCCCTAATGGATGAAGTAATTGCGTATTCATCCTTCTGACTTCGTTATCATGTGTGTTTGCGTGCTAATTCATCTATTTGTGTGTGCAAGTGTGTGTGGGTATGTAATTATGTATGTATGTGTCTATACACCGGTATGTATGTGAGCGTACGAGGATCATTAAATAAGTTTACAGACTTCTTTCGTATGGGCATTTTAATTAATAGAACACACATGAAACTCTAGTCCCCTTCGAAGTAATTTCCTCCGGTTGCAATGCACTTATTGTATCGTTCCAACGACCTCTGGTCTGGAAGGCCCCATGGAAGCGTACATAGCGTACATTTGCTATTTTGTTGCCTTTTATCTATTCTCGCTTTGATATGATTGGTTCTTACGGCGTTGTCTTGTGTTATTATTATTATTTAAAACCATACAGTTGCGTGCAAATTGTTTATATTACATTGGAATACTTGATAAAGACAAAATACTAATGTTGAGTAGTAATTGTGGCCTTGTTGTGGGCCAGAAATAAAGACCCAAGAGAGGAATTGAGTTAAATAAATATATCATCAAAGAACAGTAACTCAACATACACAAGTGAGAAGGTTACAAGCGAGACTGTTTCGGTCCGACTGTCAAGGCTGTCAGCTGGAACATTGCCTTCTGCCCAAGAGCAGTTCGCAAGTAAGTAAAGCTGGCGACCATAATCGAGGGCGACCAGAAGGCTCCCTTTTCGATAGCTACTTCACCAAGGTATAGGGGAGGGCGCTACTCCTTCCCTGGATTACTCCACTTTACTCTTGATATGTACCGTATATTGCTAAGTGTTAAGCAAGGAGGTAGCAATTACCATTTTTAAAGTCTTTGGTATGACTCGACCAAGGATTGAACCCAGGTCTCTTGGACTATTGGCGAACACAGTACCTGCTACTATTTATAGCTGGCAGAGTTCATGCGTGCGAGGTTACATTATCATATAAATATTATTGTTTGAAATCATTTAAATGTGTGCAAATGAATGATTTATATTAAACAGAATTATTAGTGTTAGATAGCAATACTTGAAACCATATAAATGTTAGCAAATAAATGATTTTAGACAGGAATAATTGAAACCATTTAACTGTATGCAAATAAATGATTAATATTAGATAGAATTATTAGTGTTCGATAGGAATACTTGAGACAATTTAACTGTGTGCAAATAAATGATTCATATTGAATAGAATTATTACTTGGAACTATTTAACTGTGTGCAAACAAATGATTCATACTAAAAAGAATTATTAGTGTAAGATTGGAATACTTGAAACCATTTAACTATGTGCAAGCAAATGAGCTCTAGCAACTCGTTTTAAAATAAAGTCACCTTCAAACTATTCACTTACAAATTATATATATATATATATATATAAGTTAGCAAACCGTTGTCGAGAGTGACCCGAAGGCTCCCTTTACATTAGCTATTACACCGAGGTGTAGGGTCACTACTCGTTTCCCTGGATTACTCCGCTTGCCCTTGATCTGAACCTTATAATGCTGAATGTTAAGCAAGGGGGAATCAAACACCATTTTTAAAGTCTTTGGTATGACTCGATCAGGGATTAAACCCCAGTTTCCGTATATATATATATAGATAGATAGATGTTCTAATATTGTTATGTTTTCGGTAAGAATTTTCCGTAATTCCATATTTACCCAACCCCTCCGCTCGGGCAGGATATGACACAAGGTCAATTTTTAAGCGGAGTTTAACCGGTTTGAATTCAGAGTTTTCTTCTCCAAGACTAGTTGCCTCGCCAAGGCTGAAGAACCCAGTCTGCCCTACTATTTACCCATAGCTGGAGGGAGAATGATTGGATTCATACTGTTCCCAAGTGTATTAGTGCTATATGAAATGCAATCAGCCGCGTCCAGGATTTGAACTCGTGTCGCCGTGTTCAATTCCTACGATAATAATCATTACACCGTAATTCTGTTGTTGGGCAACTTAACTTTACTCATGAACTAAGCAAAGACAATAAAATTTCCTTTTTAGATTTTCTCATTGATACTAACAACAATAATAACTTCATTCCCTCTACTTACAAAAAACCTCTAATAATAACTCCTGTACCCTCAACTTTAAAAGTGAATGCCCCTTAAGATATAAAAAAAAAACAATTATTAATAACCTGATATCCCGTGCCAAACTGATCTCCTCCTCCAAAACAATATTCTATAAAGAGGTAGAAAACATAAAACAGGCTCTCATCAATAATGGTTTTCCTAACTATATTGTTGATGAACAAATTAAACGTATGATTAAAAATGTTAACCAACAAAATAAACACTGCACTACTCCACCCAGTCAACAAACATTTATCAAACATTTTTTTACCAGATGTTATATTTTGACCTTTGACCCGGCCCAAAATGCCATTCAAGGTGAAGCACCAGAAGGAAGTGACACATTCTACTGGCAGTTATGAGAGGAAATCGCGTGGGCGGAAATTGGCTGATGAAATGGGACGAGGTAAAAAATGCCCATGGTACACTCATAGACTGACGCACCGGAAGAGAGTGACCTGTGAACTGCATGACAGTTATTTCCGCTTGATGACGATTAAACATGCGATTTCAAAGATCGAGTAGGCGTTGGACGATTATATAACTCAGTCAAGACAGAAGTCAAGCGAGTTGAGTTGAAGATCGGACGGAGTTGGAGACAAGATGTGGTAGGGAAAGCCACACCCGGCCGAAGGGGCTCTCGGGAGCCCTGATTGTGTTATATAGTCACATATGTAGATTCACATCTACATACATGCACATATATATGTACAATAATTCACGGCGACACAACGATAAAGATGCATGATAAACGACAGACGCACGAATAAAGGATGCAGTAATAAACGACGCAGGAAGGAAGGAAGACGCAGGAAGGCTTCTTTACAAATATATTTTACCTCTCACTTTATTGCAAGGGTTCGAAAGGGTTGTTCAAGGTTTGCATGTGAGTGGGTGCTGGAGACCGAACGTAAACTTCATATTTTGACCCCACTGTTATGACCGTCACGTTGTGTCATTCTTGTTCTCTTGATGTTGGGGTCCACTCCATCGGGGGTGGGGGTCCGAGGGCCCCCTCGGTCGGGTGTGGCTTTCCCTACCACATCTGGTCTCTAGGTGTCTGGAATTCTACTAGCAACTGCTTTGGCACCCCAAACTCAACTGAGTTAAATAATAACTCAACGCCCACACAATCGTCCACTGGATCTTTGAAATCGAATGTTTAATCGTCATCAAGCGGAAATAACTGTCATGCAGTTCAGAGGTTACTCTCTTCCGGTGCATCACTGTAATGGCACAATGGGACCTTCACCTTGTCCCATATCATAAGCCTTAATCCGCCCACGCGATCTCTTTCGATTACTGGCCATTGGAATGTGTCACTTCCTTCCGGTGTATCAAGGCGCCTTTGGTGGTGTAATGGTTAGCAAGCTCGACTAGCAAACCTACACGAGTGAGTTCGAGTCTCATTGGGTGCCCCTTTCATATGGCCTTGTGCCACATCTAAGCAAAAAAAATGCTTAGTAAATTACCACTTCCTTCCGGTGTATCACCTTGGAATAGCATTTTTGGGCCGGGTCGAAGGGTCAAAATATAACAATTGAATTGGGGTCCAGAGGAGAACGAGAAAGACACAACGTTGCCGGCCATAAGTTTGGGGTCAAAATATTGCAGTTTCTGTTCGGTCTCCAGTTCACTCTCACACGCAAACTTTGAGTAACCCTTTTCGAACCCTTGCAATAAAGTGAGAGGTAAAATATTGTTAAGAAGTCTTCAAGCGTCTGTTTATTTATTGTGTCGTTATGATGCTGTAGATTACTATATAACATATAGCCAAATGCACTACAATTATAAATCAGATGAAAAAATATTAAAAATATTGATTCATAGAAACATACTTCCCGCTGATCCTAATAAAAAATATAACTTATTATATATCATAGTAAATTTAAAACCTCCAACTTACTCATTAAAAATAATTCATCTCCCTCGATTGGAGTTTTACAAAAAAACAACGTTATATATCAATTCAAATGTCTTTTACGAGATTGTATCTCTGAAAATGACAATATATGTTGGTTAAACTTCAACGACCCTATCAAGAAGACTTACAAATGCACCTTTCTGATACCAGTTTCATAGCACAGTATTTAAAAAAACATTCATGCCCAACAACAGAATTACGGAAAATTCTTACGGAAAACACAATTCAAAAGTTTACATATCTCATTTGAAGGTTTTCCTTTAGCAAAGGTATGAATCTATCTCTCCTCCATCTTCCTCAGCTATGAGTTGATAGTAAAACAGACTGGGTTCTTTAACCTTGGTTAGGCAGGTTGTCTGTCGGAAAGAAAAAAAACTCTGAAATCAAACCAGCTTTACACCATTTAAAAATCGACCATATGTCACATCCAACGTACTTTTACCGATCGACAAAATTTTAAAAAAAGAAAAGGAAATTTAAAAAAAAAGATCAACCTCCATCACTTCTTAGTTAGGCCAGTAACTTTTCAGTAATAGCGTCTGAAATGATAGGAATTATCTTCATTTTATAATAAACTCGATTTTTTTGTAAGTTGAACGGGTTTTTCGCAGAGCATATTGAACAGATTCTGTCTGGCATTTTCCAGAAGAGAAAATCTCAGGAGATTCTTGTGGCTCTAGGCGCCTTTAGCATCGCCACCTTTTGTCCAAAGAACTTGTGAGGTTTCTATCAAACAGAAATAAAGTTTTCTTTATCACTATTACTTCCTTCTTTTTTCTTCGTTTGATTCTTAACGTTGATATATGATCTCCAAATGATGCATATGGAACCTACGAAGGAACTCTGAAGCATCTACGTTTACAGAAACCATCACGAGAAAACGCGGTAAATTATATGAAAGGCGCCAGAGCAGACGATAACTTCATGACGCTTTTTTCTGAATTTGTGTTAATCTTAATTGTAAATAATTTCGTTAATGAAGTGTATTAAGACTGATCAACGCAACACCAAGTACCGCGTGATAAAAGACATTTTAAGACTGATTCTTAACTAAAAAAAAAAAACAAACAAAAATCAATGGGTCGTTCCTTATACGGTATGTTTTGGAACAGGTTAAAGTTTACCGTGTTTCTAAGCCTAAACTTTCCATCAATTTGATTCAATAGATTGGTTTGATTTGATTTGGTTTTATGGTATATATATATATATATATATATATATATATATATATATATACCAATCCCTCCGCTCAGGCAGGATATGACACAAGGTCAATTTTTAAGCGGAGTTTAACTGGTTTGAATTCAGTTTTCCTTCTCGTAGACTAGTTGCCTCACCAAGGCTGAAAAACCAGTCTGTCCTACTATTTACCCATAGCTGGAGGGAGAATAATTGGATTCATACCTTTCCCAAGGGTATTAGTGCTATGTGAAATGCAATCAGTCTTGTCCAGGATTTGAACTCGTGTCGCCGTGTCCATTTCTTACGAAGATAACCATTTCACCACAGGCAGCGTTTATGGTATATAAACCATCATTTATTACTCGAGTATAAACAGTAAATCTTTGACCCAGTCAACTGGGAGTGACTGTAGAATACGCCTACAGCATCTATGCACAGGGGTAAGACCCCCACCCAAACAAGTGTTCTGTAGCCCAGTCGGTTGGTGCTGTAAAATACAGCATATATAAAATTATTCATCTCAAAAAATGAGTTTAAAAATCATATTTAGAGAATATATATGTAAAAATAGGATTTCGTATTAAATAACCAACAGTGTGTAATGAAACACAACCAAACCAAATCTTTATGACCCAGTCGGCTGGGGCTGCAGAATACACCAACTGCATCTCTGAAGAGGGGTAACCCCCCCACGAATGTCCTGTATATGACAATAAACAATCTAATTGTGAGGCTCCAGTAATGCTGTAACTTTGGGGAATGTGGAGTACCTCTTCATTGCCATCGCTCCCTGGTTCACACTGACCCGGAGTGGTGGTTGCTGATAGGGTCCTATCTATAGGTCAAATAGAACTAAACGGTGTACTTATGCTAAACTGAAACGATTGAAATAGAACTGTTTACATATATAAAAATGGATTTGGCGTTAAATATTCTATAATGGTTGACATGCCCTTAAACCAATCTAAAACGGCAATTCTTTAAAAGGTTCAGCGTAAATATCTATGATAAAGACAAAGCGATACCATTTTAAACAATAACGAATCATGGTTTGGATACTTTCTTAAATGGCACATCAACATTTGTGGGTTATCTTGCTGAAGAACAATGACACTATTTAACCCATAGCAAGGGCATTAGTCCAAAAGTGAACGTCATAGCGTGACTGGAGTTCAAACTCGATTATAACGATATCACAGTCAAGCACATTAGCTACAACTCCATGGGGGCTCATCAAACGAATCCTTGTGCCATACTACTACAGTATAAAAATTAATATCGCACCGAGAGATTGAGTTGATACATAGCAACACTTGAAATTATTTAACTTTGCCTTATGCTAAACTGAATTGTCTGAAATAGAACTGTTTGATCATTTAACGGTGTGCAAACAAATCTGTAATATTGAATAGAATTATAAGTGTTTGATTGTAATAATAGAAACCATTTAAATGCATAGAAACAGCAGTACTAGAGTGCAAAAAAAGTAGTACTAATTCACTAAAAAAAGGGGGGATTACTTATAAACTATTCACTTACAAATTATATATGTATGTCCATTTAAATGTGCGCAAACAGTTGACTGATTGAATTGTTTGAAATAGAATAAACATTTAACTGTGTATAAACAAATGGCTGATGTTGAATTGTTACTGTTGCAAAGCAATACTTGAAACCAGTTAACTGTGTACAAAAGGATGAGCTTAGGCTCGTTTAAAACTGTTATCTGAAAAAATGTGTTAACAAATCTTATTTAAAGAATAATGAAAAAATAGGATTTGGCATTAAATAACCTACAATGGTTGATATGCCATAAAACCCAACCAAACCAAATCCTATATATTTAATATACATGTATAAATAGGATTTGGCATTAAATAACCGACAATGGTTGATATGCCATAAAACCTAACCAAACCAAATCATATACATTTAATATATATGTATAAAGAGGATTTAACATTAAATAATATACATGTATAAATAGGATTTGGCATTAAATAACCTACAATGGTTGATATGCCATAAAAGTCAACCAAACCAAATCATTTATATTTAATATATATGTATAAAGAGGATTTGGCATAAAATAACCTACATAGGTTGATATGCCATAAAACCCAACCAAACGAAATCATATATATTTTGTTTGGTTTCTTTGTTTAATTGCAGATCAACTCTTTTTAGGTTATTTAATGCCAAATCAATTCTCCTAGAAGAACAGTAGTGATACTATTTAACCCATAGCTGAGAGGATAAGGGGGTTCATACCTTTCCCAAGGGTATTCGACAGAAAGTGAACGTAATAGCCCGACTGGAGTACGAGCTCGCTTACTACGATTGCACAGTCAATCGCTTTAACCATTACACCACGAGGACATCCCCCCGCCGTATATATTTAGTATATATGTATAAACCAAACCAAATCATATATATTTAATATATATGTATAAAGAGGGTTTGGCATTAAATAACCTATAATGGTTGATATGCCATAAAACCCAACCAAACCAAATCATATATATTTAATATATATGTATAAAGAGGATTTGGCATTAAATAACCTATAATGGTTTATGCACCATAAAACCCAACCCAACCAAATCATATATATCTAATATATATGTATAAAGAGGATTTGGCATTAAATGACTTATAATGGTTGATATGCCATAAAACCCAACCCAACCAAACCTTTTGAAACAAATACAAGAAAATATAAATATAAATACACAATGCTTTCTGACGTGGCTAACTGGTAGGACATTTTTGCTCTGTTCCACAGATTGGTACTATATTTGTACCGTATTAATATTTGATTTATTATCAAGCTCCATGTTTTTTATTATCTGTTGTATTGTATCACAGCGAGTGGAGAGAAAAGTATTAAAAAATACAAAAAAATTATTGCATTTTCATTTTTCCATTGCATGTAATACGTATTATGATAACAACCAAAAACATGCGCCCTCTGTCGGATAAAAGTATTTAAATTTTAATTGAGGGAAATATTATATCAAATTTTAAAAATAACAAAACTGAATAAAAAAGATTACGTTTAATTTTTCTTTATTCGAATGGGCCGATTTAAATAAGTTAAATAATCAAATAATATCAGAAATCAATAATACCAAGTAATTATTTATTAGACCCGGTTTTATTCAAGCTAGTATTCAAATTATCGACACCTTATACGATGTAAATCTTTAATTTTTTGCAATACGTGGTGAATTCAATAAGTTTGCAGGCTCTTTTTGTACAGGCATTTAAAATTGTCGTAGACTCTTGAAAATTCACTCTTTTATTGCTATACATATTGTGAGATGACTGACCAATTTTTATGATTTCAGCTTCAAATGAACAACTACAGCAGCAATTGGAATACACCCTACTAACGCCTGATTGTCACAGCTGGTGAATTTCAAAAATGCAATCTGGACGTGAGGACACTTTAGAAGAACGATATGCAATAAAATTGTGTTTTAAACTTGGAAAAAATGCCACAGAAACGTATGGAATGCTTCAGACTGCGTTTTGACCACCTTGTATGAATCGAGCATAAGTTTTTGAGTGATATAAGATATTCAAGGAAGGTAGGGAGTCTGTGAGGGATGATGAGAGGTGTGGGAGGAGTAAGGAAGTCAATACACCAGAGTTGATTGGCCAAAGAGTTAGGGTTAGGGTTACTATGTTGAGGTTTTAAGGGAGTTCAGGAAGAGATTCCGTCGGAAGAGGCCAGCACTCTTCAAATCGGCTCAGTGGTATTTCCAGCAGGACAATACACCAGTCCACAACTCCCGCCTTGTCGCAGACTATTTGACCAAGAGGGGCATCAAGACAGTTCCTCAGGTACAAATCTTGCTCCCTGGACTTTTGCATATTCCCTAAGCTCAGAGGCTATCGTTATGAGACAATAGAGGAGCTGAAAGAGGCTGTGACGAAGGTCATTGACACGCTGACACAAGAGGACTTCCATGGAGCCTTCCAGAAGTTGTTGGAACCGTACAACAAGTGGATTGCAGCCGGAGGAGATTACTTCGAAGGGGAATAGAGTTTCATGTGTATACTATCAATAAAAGTGCCTATACGAAAAAGTTTGGAAACTTATTTAATGATCCTCGTATATCCTAAAATTTTTCAGTTTTTATTTTTATTTTCAACGTTGCTATCTGTTCCCTCTCTGATCATTAGGAGCCAATACTTTTTTTCCCAGCTTTTCATCATTTTTACTTTTGTGATTCACTCTTATTTCAGCCTGGCAGGTTTGTCTAATGTCGTGTTGTTGCTCGATTTGTTCTGTCTGTTTTTGCAATGTTGTAACGGAATTTAAATCAAACGGTCTAATTGCCTCCAATCAAATAAAAAGGAACCTTTTAATATCTGACATGTTTACATGAAATCGTCCGCAAACGAAATCTGCCAGATATGTTTTTCAAAATGCTATGGTAGAAATAGATCAACGACAGAGTATTAGAATAGCAGCCGAGGGTCGTAAATTTCCTTTTTACAAGACAAAAAAAAACATCAAAGGAAATTTGCGCCTTTCAAGAATGAACTCATTCAATTCCACCTCAAATTTTCATTCTCTCTCCCTCTCTCTCTCTCTCTCTCTCTCTCTCTCTTTATATATATATATATATATATATATTTAACTTGCTCCGTATGAAATTTATAAATTCATATCATAATTATCATACATTGGACACTCCTGGAGATTTATAAGAACCATCTTATATATTCTAAAATACAAAAATTTACAACTCATTTTCTTTGGATATATATATATATATATATATATATAAGTTGGCAACCGTAGTCGAGGTGACCTAAAAGCCCCCTTTTCAGCCGCTACAACATTGAGGTGTAAGGGAAGGGCGCTACTCTTTTCCCTGGATTGCTCCACTTTACCCTTGATCCCTACCTTATAACACTGAATGTTAAGCAAGGCAGAATTAAGTACCATTTATTGAGTCTTTTGTATGACTCAACCTGGGATTGAACCCCGGTCTCCCTAACTATTGACGAACTTGTTTAATGGTGTAACAACCTTTTTGGGAAGCAGCGTCGCATCAACCGAAAAGGACATAAATTCACTTACCTAGGAAGCAGTGTCGCATCAACCGAAAAGGACATCGACACGAGGTTAACGAAAACATGGACAGCTATTATGGAAATCAGACCTAACCGATAAAATGAAACGCAGTTTCTTCCAGGCAGCGGTCGCATCGATACTGCTATATGGATGCAATACATGGACTCTAACAAAACGGCTGGAGAAGAAGCTAGACGGCAATTACACAAGAATGTTGCGAGCAATCTTGAACAAGTCCTGGCGGCAACACCCCACAAGACACCAACTGTACGGCCACCTGCCTCCTATCACGAAAACTATTCAAGTTAGACGAACCAGACATGCAGGACACTGCTGGAGAAGCAGGGACGAGCTCATAAGTGATGTACTCTTATGGACCCCCACACATGACCGTGCAAAAGCAGGACGACCAGCACGAACATACATTCAGCAACTATGTGAGGATACGGGATGTTGTCCTGAAGACCTACCTAGGGCGATGAACGATAGGGAGGAGTGGCGAGAGAGGGTCAGGGATATCCGTGCTACCAGCGCGACATGATGATGATGATGATGATGAATACTAAAGCCCTACTTACAAAAGAACAGCAATCGGGTTGGGGTGCATAAACGGGTACGTAGCTTTATCAAGGGTATTGATTCGAAAATGAACTTGGGTTCGAACTTATATACCTTGAGGCAGTAATCAAACACGTTAGCCACTACGCCACTTTAGCCATTACCCCCATATATAATTGTAGACAAACAGACCCATTCTATTTTGCTTTTCTGGGTTTTCATGCGAAGTCCACGTTCGAAAGATAAGATATTCGAAATAAAAATTTTAAAAAGGGAGCGATTTTTCAAAAAAAAAAAAACACGTTGAGTTTCTCTTTTAACATGTCAGATATTTTTTTCAATTTCGCATGAGTACACAGCTTTATTATCGAAAAACATCTCCATTTCAAACTATTCACTTTATTCAAACAGTTCTAATTCAGCCAATTCAGTTTTGTTTAGTCAAATTGCCAATCGACAAGTATCCAACTGATGAATTTATCATTAAATAACCCTCGAAGGTTGATATGCCATTAAAAGAAGAAACCAAACCAAAACAAACCTTGGCCCAAAGATGGAACCCTAACAGGTACCACCAGTCCGAGTTAAAATGGACCTGGCAGTAATAACAATGAAGGGATACGATAGAACTGGACCCTCACCATCTGATACAGTTTAGTGTCATACCCAGCATAGCCATTTTAAGGGGTTCTTAATACTATGCATGGCCCAGTTGGCTGGGGCTGTAGAATACTCCGACTGCATCTCTGCAAAGACTCCCCCAACGAATGTCCTGGATATGGCACTAAACAATTTGATGGTGAGGTTCCAGTAATGCTGGAGCTTTGGGGAATGCAGGACCCCCTTTCATTGCTATCGCTCCCAGGTCCACTCTGGTCCGAAGTGGTCGCACCTGATAGGGTCTTATGTATGGGTTAAAAAGAACTAAACAGTACTGTTGCGAAAGTGAATTGTTTGAAATGGAACAGTTTTTGACATTTAAACTATGTACTTATACTAAATTGAATTGTGTGAAATAGAAATATTTTGACATTTAAACAAATGATGGTTGGTTGGGTTGTATGGCATATCAGCCTTTCTAGGTTATTTAACGCCAAATCCATTCTTATGTAAATAGTTCCATTTCAAACAATTCAGTTTAGCATTAAGTACACAGTTTAATTATCAGAAACATTTCTATTTCAAGCTATTCAATTTAGTCAAACAGATCTAATTCAAACACGTCAGTTCGGCAAAAGTACGCAGTTTCGATATCAAAACTGTTCTATTTCAAGCAGTTCAGTTTAGCATAAGTACACAGTTTAATTGTCAAAAATATTTAGTTATCAAAATTTCTGAGACGAAGCTTGATGATTTTTATCATTAAGGGTTTTCGGACCATTGTCTTCATCTTTATTGCTGGTTCCACAACGTTTCGGCCGATGTGTCCTCCGGCCTTCTTCAGGTGTTTGTCGAACTCGGAAACCTTTACGGAACTTCGAACTACGTCCTTTATTGAATCTGATTTCGTTAGCCATAAACGGGTACAAGAGTTAAGTATTCCTGTATTGTTACTCGCCTGCAGTCAGGACTGAACCTGGAAGATGATTGTCTCCTTAAAAGCTTAGGAAATCAACGCCTATAACCGTTACGCTATGTGTCCTGCTGGACAATTCAGAGTGAATTTTTGGGATTTAAAAAAGTTAATGTTCTTACCTGACTAAGATTACTACTATTATGTATGATTTTTTACCTGTGCTGATATTCAGATCTTTTTTATCTAGCCTTTTTAATTATTGGTTCCCATATTGTATTCAACTCTATACTTGGTCTCCTCAGCAGGTCATTGTAGCCCAACATATGTGCTGATTCCTTAAGACGTCTACTCCTCCAATGTTCAGTCCTATCAGTTATTTCAACTTTATCCCATAAGGGCAGATGGTTTCCCTTGTAACAATACAGGAATACTTAATATAACCCGGTTATGGCTAACGGAATCAGAACAGGCGACCCCCGTGGATTCAATAAAGGACGTAGTTCGAAGTTCCGTGAAGGTTCCCGAGTTCGACAAACACCTGAAGAAGGCCGGAGGACACATCGGCCGAAACGTTGTGGAACCAACAATAAAGATGAAGACAATGGTCAGAAAACCCTTAATGATAAAAATCATAGCAGCCGAAATGTTATGGAAATAACAATAAAGATGAAGACAATAGTCCGAAAACACTTAATGATAAAAATCAAAAATATTTTTATTTCAAGCGATTTAGTTTAATCAAAGAGTTCTAAATCAAAGAAATCAGGACAACATAATTACGCCGCTTAGTTCCATTTAAATCCATTTTTATACAAATAATTAGTTTTATTTTGAACAATTCAATTTCACATGAGTACACAGCTTAATTATCAAAAATATCTCCATTTCAAGCTATTCACTTTATTCAAACAGTTCTAATTCAGCCAATTCAGTTTTGTTTAAGTATAGATTTTGTTTATACATAGTTAAATGTTAAAACACTTCTATATTAAACAATTCAGTTAACTGTAAGTAGAGTTTCAATGTCAAAAACAGTTCCAATTCAAACAATTCAGTTTAGCATAAGTATGCAGTTTAGTTCTATTTAATCCAGAGAGAAGGCTCTATCAAGTGTTACCATTCCGGAGCAGAATTGACCTGTGAGTAATGGCAATAAAGGGGTACTCCGTATTCCCCAAAGCCCCAGCATCACTGGAACTTCACCATCAGATTGTTTAGTGTCATATCTAGGACACTCGTTGGGGGTCTTCAGTGACTGCAGCGGTGTAGTCGATGTATTCTACAGCCCTAGCCGACTGGGTTAAAACAAATGTTGAATGTTAAATAGAATTGTCCGTTCAAAATAGCAATACTTGAAACCATTTAATTGTTTGTAAACAAATAACTAATATCAAATAGAATTATCAGTGTTAGATAGCAATACTTGAAACCATTTTAACAGTGTGTAAAGGAATGAGCTTTAATTCGTTTTAAGATAGTCACCTACAAACAATTCAAATTACAAATTATATGTTCCCCTACTTCGGGGTTTGAGCACTCTCACGAAGGAATTAACGGTTGCCCTGGCGTAATATAATGGCCGAGGAATTTTGTTTAATATATCTTGCCTTGGTTTAGTTAGGCTAAGAACCTTTCGGCTCAGTGCATGGGTTAGTTAGGTGCAAACATGGGCACAGGTATTCACGGGCCCGCGGAGCGGACGTGTCATTCAGAGATGTCACAATAAAAATCCCAGATAGAGGATGTGACCAGGGATGTGAGTGATGTCACGCTCCGGAAGCGTGGGCTGAGATTTGAGAAAAGTCAGTTAGTCGAGTTTGAACGTCGAAAGAAGACAGTTGACTTTCGGAGCTCGCCGAGGCCTTGTGGCGGGTGCGCACGTGGTTTGGGGCAGATGGAAAAGTCAGTATAGAAAGATGGTATCTCTCTCCTTATGTCGAAAAACCTTTAAACTCAAAGGTAATAAAAAGTTTCGCACCTGAACTAAGAAGTCGTAAGTGTTTTTTGTGTTTCGGGATTCCTATGTTATCTATATATGAGTTATAAACATTCTATGTACATTTCACATATCCATGTATGGCTATGTAACACTGGTGTAATGCAAGGCTTTTCTTACAAATTAAGCACTCCGGTCTCCGAGTGCGTATATGTAAAACAAAAGGAAAATTAATACATATACTTGAAAATTCCCTAGCTTCCGTTGAGATTGTTGATGGTTGAGAGGTTATGTTGTCAGGCTGATGTAAAATTAGCCGCGTTTCGAACCCAGCTCGCGTATCTAGCCACACAGATGAGTTGTGATACAACGAAACAGTCTGTCTGTGGATGACTATATATATTTCCTTACATGGTACTGTCTGGGACTCTGGGTTTCGTGCATTCGTCGGACAGAGTGAAGATTTTTAAATTAACTGATTAATATGGGTAATGTTTTATTCGGAAAGTGGGGTTATTTGTGTACTTGTGTTTGAGCGCTATTGAATGTTAATATGTTTGTGTATGTGCTGTTTTTGTGTACGTATGTTTGTGGATGGACTGGCATACATATTTACATATATAGGCGTATTTCCGCTGTCCGTTGATAGGAAGGAGTGAGAAGAAGGAAGAGAGTGGGTGAGCGGGGAGTTGATAGTTGCAATCAGAATTTATTTTTGTTTCTAATTTTATGGTAGCTAAAGGTTTATTTTGATTTGAATATGAAATGTCTGTTTTGTGGGGATTTTTGTTGGGTAATGATGATGATGATGATTAAAATTAAAAGCATCATCACGTTACATTTTTTTTTTTTGTGGTATGGTATTTATGGGCAGGTAATAAAAGATTATGATAGGTTTTGGGTACGTTTTGCAGTAATAATTATAATACGCTCACACACACATATATATATATATATATATATATATATATATATATATATATATATATATGTCTGTCTGTCTGTCTTTGTCACACAAACTTAAGCTCACATACGCACAAATAACCCCACTTTTCGAACGAAACATTAACTATATTGTTTTTTTTTAATATTCACTCTGTCTGACGAATGCAAAATTCATGAAACCCAGGGTCACATACACTACCATGTAATATATATATATCAAACATGAATATATATATATATATATATATATATATATATATATATATAAATAAATAAAAGCATGTTTGATTAAATAATATGGACACATTTTGTCTATATAACTTTATCAAGATCCTTTCAAGTTTCCTGGTACAGACTTTCGTTTCAGGTCGGAATTGGTGGATGAATTCACCAAAATTGTCCCGAGCGCTTTCGGACCTTTTATAGGCCATCATCAGGGGTTGCTTGCATGTGTAAAGATTGTTTTTTAAGAGTGTTTTGAAAGAGATTTTTTCGTGGGGGTTTATCTACATTACAAAATTACGGAAATGCAAAGTTGTATAAAACTGAGACGCTGATGAATTTAAAAACCAAAATGCTATCAAAAGGAAAAAATATTATTAAGAAATTACATGTATATATATATATATATAAATATTCAGGGTGTCCCCAAAAAAGTATACACGTTAAAAATAATTGTAAACGTAGTCTTTAATTAGAATTTTATTATTTCAAAAGTGTAAAAACCACGACTGTTACAGGTTTTGTAGCGTAGACTTTGTCTTTCAGATATTCCCATAAAAAAAAATCTAGTTGTGTGAGGTGTGGTGAACGGGGAGGATATTTAACAACATCTCTTCGTCCAATCAACTTGTTTGGCAAGACCTCATCAAAGAAGGACCCAACATCGAGATGGTAATGTGGGGGTGCCCCATCTTGCTGAAAATAAAACTCTTCATCTTCAAAGTCTTCTCTACGCTACAAAACCTGCAACAGTCGCTGAATTAAGAGAATTCAATGAACATGAATGCACCCAAATACCAAGGGAATTGTTTCACGAGATGTGCGTTTCCATTGCTTGGCGTTGTCAGCAGTGTCTGGATCAAAATGAGTGTCATGTTGAGTACAGGTAGTGAAAAACAATAAAATGATACTTGTAAAATATTTTTATTCATTTAAAATAATAGAATTCTAATTAAACACTATATTTACAATCATTTTTAATGTATATACATTTTTAGGATACCCTATATATATATATATATATATATATATATATATGTAAATGCTCTATCGTTGATATTGAGCACTATTTAACAATACAGCAATATTTGGTCCTCCATTAACTCACCAAGTGAACTGGTAAGAACCATAAACCTCTTATATATATATATATATATATATATATATATGTGTGTGTGTGTGTGTGTATGTGTGTGTGTGTGTGTAAAACATGATTTAGCTTTAAATGACCCACAAGTGTTGATTTGCCATAAAACAACAAACAACCAAATTTCATAAAAAAAATCCGTTTGGCTTCATTTGAAATGTATGGAAGAATACTTTTTTTCTTTTTCTTTTTTTTTTCTTGTTAGATAATTTTATTCATTTTCTGTTTGCATATTCACAAGTCATCTCTGATCATGGAATGGTATTGAACAAAAGATTCGAAAATTTTCTTTGCATAACTTTTGCAGAGGATCTGCATAATAATTCCTAACCAAAATCATGATTCTTTCCCCTGTTTTTCTTGTTGTTGTGGTTGTTTTTGTTTGTTTGTTTGTTTTTGTTTTTGTTTTTGTTTTTTTGTTTTTAGTTTCAAAAGACCGAAACAAATTTTTGTTTCGTTTGCGTCTCCGAAGCCAAATCCAAATCCGTAGGTGGCTTAATGGACAGAGAAGTGAGTAATTGATTAATTATTTGGTTTTAACGGCATGTTAACTCGTCTAGGGTTATTTTAAGGACAGAAGTTTGGTTTAGCTATCAGTTCCTTTGTTTAATGGAATATCAAACTTTGTTAGTTATTTAAAGCTGAAGCATTCTTGTAAGACGGCAGTGGTATTATTTAACATATAGCTGGGGGGGGTTATATATTGACCCTCGACCGAGCCGTCAATCAAGAGATGCACCTTTGTAAATAAGCGGAAGAACAGCGGAAGTAAGTGGATGTTAGAAAATAATACAACCAGATGCCCGGGCGGTTCGAGTCAGTTGGAGACAGGATACCGAAGTGAGAACCAGCTGGTAGACTGAGGGCTTTGGGCCTTTACTGGCCCCCGGTAGAGCAACCCCAGCCAAGATGCGAAAGAAGTACTGCTATGGTCGAGAGAAGAACTTGGGTCAATATAGCAGTCCGTCCTTGTCTCCACTCATTTCTCACACACAACAAACATCATCTTTTCGAAAATAAAGTGTAGAGATTTATATTTTTATAAAGAAGTGTATTCGTTCGTTATTGAAGTCGTCATTATCAGTTGATTATGTTCCCTTGTATTTGTATACGTGCAGTTGTATGTGGCTATACAACAGGTGGGTTCGAACCTTTCTCAAAGATATTAGTATGATCGTGAGTGTAATAGCGTAATAGCTGTCAGGTTGCCGTCCTAGGGGAGGGGGAGGTTGAGGATTCCCACACCTGATTGAATTGTCTTTCTTGTTCTTCAGGGTGGATGCAATTAGAATTGTCCGACTGAAATTAACAAATTTATTAAATTTGGTTAGTTTGGTTCCTTTGTTTAATGGCATATCAACTTTCCTGTGTTATTTAATGTCAATGCCACTCTTGTGAAAGAATAGAAGTGGTACTATTTAACCCATAACTGGGTTTGGTTTGGTTTGGTTTGGTTGTTTAATGGCATATTAATCTTCATGGGTTATTTAATGCCAAACCCATCCTTACAAAACAACAGGAATGGTACTAATCAACTTTTAGCTGGGAGGATAAGGGGGTTTATACCTTTCCCAAGGGTACTGGTCCAACGTGACTAGAGTTCGAACTCGCTTACTTCGTTGACATAGTCCAGCACGTTAACCTTTACGCCACGAGTACTTGCCCCAAGAGATTGTACGTTAATATTTACAGTTTTTGTTTATTTTGTTTTTGTTTTTTTTTGCACAGGGTCCAATCAGATATAAATGATTTTTATACATATTTGACGCATTGATGGGACCCTAACAAGAAGTACTATTTTTGGTCGGAGTGAACCTGGGAGTAATGGTAATGAAAGGGTACTCAACACTCCTCAGGTATCAAGAACTGGAGCCTCACCATCAGATACAGTGGTGTGATGGCTATTGTCGTAAGAAATAAACCCGACAACCAGAGTTCAAAACCTAGATGAGGCTGTTAGTATTTTCACATATTGCTAATACTATTCTCCCTCCAGCTATTGGTAAATAGTAGAGCAGATTGTGTTGTTTAGCCTTGGTTAGGCAACCAGTCTAGGAGAAGGAAAACTCTGAATGAGAACAAGAATACACCGACTGCATCTCTGCAGAGGGGTAAGACTCCGCCTCGATCCCCAGTCTAACTGTGTGGAGGGGTTGGGTAAATACATACATAGAACGCTCTTTTTTTAGGGAGGTCAGGGGGGTCCTGCCAGCATATTCTAAGCTTTGTCGACATTTTGAGATGAGCTGTTTGTGAACCGCCTTCATTAGCCACTCATTGCCGAGCAACGAGAGGAGGAAGTGATTTAATACGTCTACAATTTAAGATGCTGTATCTATCGCGGACGAATCGAAAACAGCAACTGAAAAGATAGTAATTCGTTAATCACATGTTCAAATAACTTGTTTATCGTTTCGGTGACAATAAGAGCTCTTTTACTCGGCGTGCCTAACGCGTTCCCGGAGCTAAAAAAAAAATTGCGCGTGTCAAATTACAGCTCGATCCAAACAATAGCTTTCTGCTGTCTGTAAGCGACAGATGTGTGACCTTGCTTGTTCATTTATTTGTTTTTGTTTTGTTTTTTATTTTGTTTTTGTTGCGTTCTGGTTAGTGAACGCTTGTAATATTAAATAAAGGACAAACCACGATATGAGAGGAAATAGAGATATATTCTCAGGAAAAAGTATATACAATAGAGTGACTATTAGTAGACAAGAACATAGGATTAGTGAACGCTTGTAATATTAAATAAAGGACAAACCACGATATGAGAGGAAATAGAGATATATTCTCAGGAAAAAGTATATACAATAGAGAGACTATTAGTAGACAAGAACATAGGATTAGTGAATACAGAATAAAAATATAGTCCAACGATAGTATTGGCTTCCGTTATTACGGTAGCAAGTAAGGTGATCTAGTGCGATCTCCAGTCTCCAACGCTCTAATACTATTCCTATAAGAAGCTGCTCTTCACCTTCTAGTCTGCCCTGGTATTAGTAGCTACTGCTATATATGGAAGATGGACTAGTTCATTGTGTGGAAAAAGGTGGGTGATACCCAACAGTTTTCTTGTTTGTTTTTTAGGGTTTTTTTTTAATACATTCAAGCAACGATGCACATTAACTAGAGAAGTAAGAGAAATTAATGAGAGGTTTTTACAAAACAAGTTCAGCACAATTTGCATTTTAATGTTGCTTATGTTTGAGACGACGGCTTAATTAGATTGAATATGGAATTGTTTTATAAATACATAAAAGTAAAGCATAGTCATGGGTGTCCCGAAGGCTCCCTTTTCAATAGCTACTACACCGAGGTGTAGGGGAAGAGCGCTAATCCTTTCCCTGAATTGCTCCACTTTATCCATACCTTATAATGCTAAATGTTAAGCAAGGAGGCATCAAGTACCATTTTTTGAGTCTTTGGTATCACTGGACCAGGGATTGAAACCCGGTCTCCAGAACCATTGGCGAACACTCTAACCGCTCGGCCAACACACACACAAATATAAAGCTTTGTATTCTTATAAAAAGTGCTCAATATCGGTAATAGAGCATATATATCAAAATTGATAATAATAACAATAATAATAATAATTATGGGTGGGAAAGGGGATCCAGTGGGAATTGTTTAAGAGATTACTGACAGGGTATATGCAAAAAGGAGAATCTACGCCAGAATTTGCGACGCATAAAATACTCTGGGATCTTAAGAAACAAATGTATCATCGAATCCCCACCGGAAGACTAGACCTCGTGTTAATTAACAACAATTTAGCGCCTACTGGATTTTGCTGCTACGGTGGACCACACAGTTGACTGGGGTTACAGAATATACCGATAGCATCTCTGCACAGGGGTAACGAATGTCCGGTGGCCCAGCCGGCTGGGGCTGTAGAATACATCGACTGCATCTCTGCCGAAGAGTATAACTCCCCAACGAATGTCCTGTGACTCGGTCGGCTGGAGCTATAGAATACACCGACAGCATCTCTGCACAGGGGTAAGGCATCCTCACTGAGTGTCCTAGAGCCCAGTTGGCTAGGGCTTTAGAATACACCGACTTCATCTCTGCGGAAGGGTAAGGTTCCCCCAACGAGTGTCCTGTGGCCCAGTCGGATGAGGCCGTAGAATACACCGAATGCATCTCTGCACAGGGGTAAGGTTCCCCCAACGTGTGTCCTGTGACCCAGTCGGCAGGGGCTGTAGAATACACCGACTGCATCTCTGCACAGGGGTAAGGCTCCTCGAACGAGTATCCTAGATATGACACTTAATAATCTGATGGTGAGGCTCCTGTAATGGTGAGGCTCCAGTAATGCTGAAGCTTTGGGGAATGCAGAGTACTCCTTTTATTGTCATAGTTTGTAGGTCCACTCTGGTTGGTTGGTTGGTTGGTTTTTATGGCATATCAACCTTTGCAGGTTATTTAACGCCAAACCCATTTTTATGTGAATAATCAGTTAGCATGAGTAAGTTTGTCAAAAAATTTCTTTCAAACTATTCAGTTTCGTCAAGCAGCTCCAATTCAGCTAATTCAGTTAAGTATAAGTACTGATTTTGTTTACACACAGTTGAATATCAAAACAGTTCTATGTTAAACAATTCAATTTAGTGTAAATATAGTTTCAATGTCAAAAAACAGTCCTATTTCAAATAATTCAGCCCAGCACAAGCACTCAGTTTAAATGTAAGAACGGTTAAATTGTCAAAAACATTTCTATTTCAAGCTATTCAGTTTAGTTAAACAATTCAGTTTAGCATAAGTATGCCGTTAGTTCTATTTAACCCATAGATATGGCCCTACCAGGTGCTACCACGCCGGGCCAGAGTGGACCTGGGAGCAATGGCAATGAAGGGGTACTCCGCATTCCCCAAAACTCCAGCATCACTGGAACCTCACTATCAGATTGTTTAGTGTCATATCTAGGACACTCATTGGAAGGGCCTTACCCCTCTGCAGAGGTTCAGTCTGTATATTATACAGCCCCAGCTGACTGGGCAAGGTCCACTCTGGTCCGGAGTGGTAGCACCTAATAGGGTCATATCTAAGGCTTAAAGAGAACTAAAAAGCGTTCTTATCCTAAACTAAATTGCTTGAAATAAAAACACTTTTTAAATTTAACTATGTGTAAATAAATGACTGATGTTTAATTGAATTATTAGTGATACTTGGAAACATTTAACTTTGTTGACAAAACTGAATAGCTTGAAATAGAACTGTTTTTGACAAACTATGTACGTATGTTATGCCGAATGGTTTGAAATAGAACTGTTTATATGTATAAAAATGCATTTGGCATAAAATAACCTACAATGGTTGATATGCCATAAAACCAAAGTAAACCAAACGACGGTGCAAAAAAAAAAAAAAGAAAACGAAAAGATAGACAAATACTTGGATATAGTCGAAGACCTGAAAAAGTTGTGGAACACGTGGATGACGGTGATACCAACTGTTGTTAGTGCACTGGAAATGGTCCCCACGGGCTTGGGAAAATGATTGAAGGGATCGGAAATCAGGGATAGAATCGAGATTCTACAGACCACAGCATTGCTGAGTTCCGATAGAATACTCCGCTGAGTCCTGAAGAGAGAAGGAGACTTGCTCTCACTGAGACCCTAGTGAAAGATTACCAATTTAAACTAGTGTGAAAAACTTGCAAGGCGTAAAAGAAGAAGAAGAAGAAGAAGAAGAAGAAGAAGAAGAAGAAGAAGAAGAAGAAGAAGAAGAAGAAGAAGAAGAAGAAGAAGAAGAAGAATTTTCTTTTTTTTTTCCTTTTTGGAAAATGAAATAGTTTAATGGTCTTTGTCGAAAATATACAAGGTACATTTAAGGAATAAGGGATTGGGGGTGCTGAGTTGGGACCTATTTTATATATGAGGGTCATTTAATAAATAAAGGGATTTTTTTACGGAAGAGAGGCCTATTCTATATACTAGAGTCATTCAGTTGTGGAATTTTTTGACTGAAGAGGAACCTATTATATATACGAGGGTCAAAAGGCAAATTTTTAACTGGGGTGGGGCCTAATATATCTACAAGGTCCATTCAATAAATAGGGAAAACTTTTTTTTTTTTTTTTTTACTGAGGGGTGGTTATTGTATATACAAGGGTCATTCAATAAATAAGGGAAATTCTTTTTTAAAAAGATTATTTTTTCAGAAATTTTTCAGAAAAGAAAGAAGAAGAAGAAAAAAAGAAGAGAGGGGTTGATTTGAGCCAATAAGAATCGATGTTTATGTTCTAGTTGGCATGTCGACAATATCCATTCACATTGCAGAAGGTTAAAATGTCGACGTACGGCTACGTAAATCACACTGGTTCAATAATTGCATTTGATTCTATACTAAAGCTGAAATTCTTCTTTCTTGTTTGAATGGAATTAGAAGCAGACATGCGTTTTTAGTTATATAGTGTAATTCCGAGGGAGTTGAAGTCTGCAGTTACCTGAAAAATGCTCCTAGTCAAGAGGTGTGCAAGAAGGCACAAAAAAAATCTATCTATCATGAAGGATGTTATACCATTAACCACAGACACTAAACCTATCTCATTCTATTCATTTCAGTCTATTTCAGACTGTGTATGTCTCTCAATGTCTATCAGTATGTATGCATCTCTCTCCCTCTCTCTCTCTCTCTCTATCTCTCTCTCTCTCTCTCACACACACACACACACACACGCGCGCACATGCATACACGTGCACACACACTAACGAAAATAACGTATCTCTTAATAGTATAAAACACAAGTGTAACTCTCTGTGTATACACCTGTGTGTCTGTACACATAATATTTTTAAAGAAAGAAAGAAAGAAAGAAAGAACGGAAGGTGATATCTCTGACGTTTTTTGTTGTAATCTATAAAGAAAGAAAATAATTAAGTAAAAAAAAAAGGACTAAAGAAAGGAGGAACGAAAAAGTACGGAAGGTGAGATCTCTGACGTTTTTTGTTGTAATCTATAAAGAAAGAAAATAATTAAGTAAAAAAAAAAAAAAGAACTAAAGAAAGGAGGAACGAAAAGGTACGGAAGGTGAGATCTCTGACGTTTTTTGTTGTAATCTATAAAGAAAGAAAATAATTAAGTAAAAAAAAAAAAAGAACTAAAGAAAGGAGGAACGAAAAAGTACGGAAGGTGAGATCTCTGACGTTTTTTGTTGTAATCTATAAAGAAAGAAAATAATTAAGTAAAAAAAAAGGACTAAAGAAAGGAGGAACGAAAAAGTACGGAAGGTGAGATCTCTGACGTTTTTTTTCTGTAATATTTAAGAAAATTATTAATATGTATTTACCTTTAAGAAAAACAAAATCTGGTTACTTTAGGATTATAAATTTATTTCCATCCTGCTATGGGTTTTAATATGAATTAATAACTCCAAATTTAACATGACTTCTTCAGATCCAATGGGTATTATTAATACCGCCAGAATGGACACAGGAGGGAAAGGTGTGAAGGGTTGAAGAGGGGTAAAGTGTTTCCTCTCCATTTCTCCCACTTCCGGTTTTTCTTTTTATTACCGGTCGGGATCATAATAAAATAACTAGACGTAGGTTCTAATTCACTTTCTACAGTAATATAACGTAATATATATATAAGTTTTAACGTAATATATATATAAGGATCATTTATTGTTATTTGTCGCTCCCTCCCACCAGACAGGACCGGACACAAGGTCAATGATTATAGTGGGTATTTAGGGAAGGGGGGTCGGGCTGGTCTATGCTTGTCATCGACCCACTTAGTTCAATGTAGGCCTGATGAGCCTTGCTGGTCTTGGACCCAAATCTGGGTCCATGTATGTATACCTGATGATAGCTTAAACTGGACAGCAAGGTCCAGTGCTATACAAGGGGGACAAAGGTGTTGCAGCTCGCCCACCCGAAGGTGGCCCAGACGAACCTGGAGGCCTTTCAGCCTCGAATCTGCCATTGATTTCGATATCCCATCCGACACCAATGCCAGTCGGCCCAGCTAAGTATATTTGTCGCCGCCTCCCACCAGACAGGACTTGACACAAGGTCAAAAGCCCGAAGGCCGATTAAAGTGAGGATACAGGCGAGGGGAAGGTCGGGAACGAGCCGAGACTCGAAACCGGCTAGTCATTGACCCAATTAGTGCAATGTGGTCTAATGAGTCAAGCAGTATCACGGACCTAAATCTAGATCCGGGCACGTATGCTAGAATATAGCTTGAACTAGACCGTGAGGGCTAGTGCTATACAAGGGGTGAATTGGGGACAAAAAAGCAGCGCGCCCAACCGAAGGTGACCCAACCGAAGTTGGGGGCCTTTCGGCCTCGAATCTGCCATTGGTTTCGATATCCCATCCGACACCAATGCCAGACGGCCCAGCTAAGTATATTTGTCGCCGCCTCCCACCAGAATATAGCTTGAACTAGACCGTGAGGTCTAGTGCTATACAAGGGGTGCATTGGGGACAAAAAAGCAGCGTGCCCAACCGAAGGTGACCCAACCAAAGTTGAGGGCCTTTCAGCCTCGAATCTGCCATTGGTTTCGATACCCCATCCGACACCAATGCCAGACGGCCCAGCGAAAGCCAGGTAAGTATATAAGAATCATTTATATATATAATAAGAATCATTTATTTGACGTGATAGTTATGTATTTTTCAACATAATCTTATTCTTGCGTAATGCCCCCAATCAATACTTCCTCATTATTTGCATAGATTAAACATAATACCGTGAAAATTTAGATCAGTGATTCAGATTATGGTTATGCGTTAGACAACATAAATATTGAAACTAATCGATGAATTCTAATTTTTTATATTGATTCTTATGTCTTGAACATATCTTTCCACTTCTCTGACTTGAACCCAAAATCACTTAAAATGCCCTTCTTTTTAAGTAACAGAAATCTGAAAAATTTCCTGAAGGTGACGAATCACACTGTACAGTGAGATGCCAAGCTCACATGATACTCTTCGAGAGCTACTCATCGGATTTGCCGAGGTCTTGAAGATGAGAAATCACACTGGTCTGTGAGATACCAAGTTTGCCTGATACTCTCCGAGTGCTACACACCTGATTTACCTCCATGGCTTAGAAACACGGCCTCGAAATCCACAGTTTTAAGCCTACCAGAACTTGCCTGATCGTGAAGGTTACTCAACCATCTGTTTTCCTTACTGTTATCAACTGAACGTTCACTTTCCACACAGCAAATGTTTTTGGCTGACTTCAACGGTGTTATGGTCCAGTTCACTTTCGTAAAGCAAAAACTTCCCAAGTAGATTTTGTTGCACAATCATCAGTGCGGCTTTCAAATCACACACGGAGGGAAGTAATATACAAAGTGCCAACGCACCAAACGACCTTGGTACTACTAACAAGAAAGGTTTGAACTGCTTTGGTCATGTGATATGTTACATATTGACCTTTGACAGGCTTTGTTAGCGAATTTCAAAACAGGATATGCATCTGTCTTAAGGTAAACAAAAGATAGCGGAAATGCCGCATGAATTGCGTAGGAAGAGTGCGTAGGCGTCCGAAAAAATTCTGATGACGGAAGTTTTCAACCCCGAGCAGTCTGTAGAGTCAGCAGGAACCAGAATGAGAGTAAACAGTGATCAATAACACTAGACGTCGCGTTGTTTTGGACGCTCGCCCGGTGAGTGACCAGACGGCCCTGGGTCAAGAGGCGATCCTGACTCAGTCTCTCGTGAAAGATGCACGAAGAAGAAACAAAGATGATAAAATGTTTTAAGTTGGCCCTCTGCCTGCTTCGTGGAGGCAGAGCGAAGTAAGACTCCGAAGATATCGTATCCTAGCGTTTCTCTCTCTCTCTCTCTCTCTCTCTCTCTCTCATCCATCTCGCCACCTTTTGTAATAAACATGAGATTATTTTTTATACAGTGAGTCTCATTGTTCCTTCATCCTCCGATATACGCGCCGCAAACTACCAAAATATCGCAAAACTTTGGACTCACACTAGTAAAGTCTTTGATTGAAAATTGTGTCTACGATCTAGAGTGTTTCATAATATTAGTAGGAAATGTTATAGAATTACTTTGAGATTAAAGATCAGCTTGAAAAAATATTAACTTTGTAAAAGTGACATTCCATTAATAAGATGAAATATTATCTAAGGAGATGAAAATGAGAAGCAGTCCAGTACGTTAGCCACTACGCCAAGGGGACTCTCCTCTTACTTAAATAAAACATATTCTAAAATTCTGTGCTTTAATTTGAGTATATGTAAATGTTTTATTGAAAAATCTAAACTATTTCTGGCTGTATAAGAATTAGATTTTATAAATATCTCCAAAAAGTTTAAAACAACAATGTCAAAGACAATATTGTCAGTCCTAAAGCACCAAATGCATTGTCTGGTTAATCCATATATAATAAAAGCAAATAGAAAAAAGTTTTCTTCTTTCAGAATTGTCTTGTCTGTTGGTTTCAAGAATTGGTAGCCAGTAATATTTTCAGAAATATCTTCATCCTGATTTTTTAATCTAATATAAAAGGTTCATTCAATAAATAAAGTGAAATATTGCCCGAGGAATTGCACTGTTTATAGTTGCACCTTTAACAAAAAAAATCAGTAACAATAAATGCTCTCATGTCAGTATCACCTATTTTACTGAACGCTGCACCAGGAACTTTTTCTTTACCGGAGAGTAAATTGTGTTTCCGCTCCATCGACTGTCTTTTTGGCTCAGACTCATGTCTAACCGATTTGTAAACCTTTTTATCTAAAACAGCCTTCTCCTTATACATCACACATTCTTTTGTAAATTTCTAAAATTCAATATCAGATACCCTGTTCAAAATTGGAGCACTCTATCTCTAATTAATTTGCCGCCATTTTGAATCACCCCAAAACAAATATTCTTTCGATATTAGAATTATTTTTGCTATAAACCAATTCCAAACAATTTCTGAAAAAAAAACTCTTTTTAAAAAAGAATTTTCCTTATTTATTGAATGACCATTGTATATACAATAGCCACGCTTCAGTAAAAAAAAAATTTCCCCTATTTATTGAATAGACCTTGTAGATATAATAGGCCCCACCCCAGTTAAAAATTTGTCCTCTTTTTTTTAATGACCCTCATATATATAATAGGTTCCTCTTAAGTCAAAAAATTCCACTATTGAATGACAATATAAAATAGGCCTCTCTTCAGTCAAAAAAATCCCTTTATTTATTAAATGACCCTCATATATAAAATAGGTCCCAATTCAGCCACCCCTCCAATCCCTTATTTATTAAATGAACCTTGTATATTTTCGACAAAGATCATTAAACTATTTCATTTTCTAAAAAGAAGAAAAAATCAGTTCTATTCGCCGTGAAATAGGTAATTCGATTAAATGTCATTTTTCTAACTTCGGCCGTCGAGGTGGTTTCCTTTGCCCCGGAAAGGATATTGCAAACATGGATGTTACCGGCTTCCGACAGAACTGATTTCGGTAAATCAATAAACTTTTTTTCCCTACAGAGAGAGAGAGAGGCTTTTCTTCCGAATCACCCACTAGACGGATTTTAATTTGTATTGTTCGTCCGTGGGAAGAGACATCCTCTCCCACCGTGAGCAATCCCGCCAGAAATTTTCGATGGAGACCACACACCGTAAACATTTCTTCCATTCGTTTTATTCATTACCCGTCTGAGAGAAAAGAAATCTCTTAGTAATTCTTACCAACTCCAAAGTGCTATATATATATATATATATATATATATATATATATCGCTTTGGAGTTAGTTTAAATTTCCTTCGCTTGCGCTGGTTTCCTCGTTACTGAGTGGTAGAATCTTGGACTGGCGTTACAGTCAACCAGGTTTCGATCCCAGCTTCGGGAATCTAGCCTGTCTAGCCACTCTGATGAGTTCTGATAGAACGAAACAGTCTGTCTGTGGATGACTATATATAACGAAAACAACTGTTGATGGGTTGGCGTTTTATGGAATACCAAACCTTGTGGGTTATTTAATGCCAAATCTTGTTTTATATATGCTTTGTAAGAGAATAGTTTGTAAGTGACTTTATTTTTAACTTAGTTATTAGAGCCCATCTATTTGCTTCCTGTTTAATGGTTTCAAGTATTCCTAACACTAATAATTATATCTAATATTAATCATTTGTTTGCACATTGTTAAATGGTTTCAAGTATTGCTATCTAACACTAATAATTCTACTAATCATTAGTTTGGACACAGGTAAATGGTTTCAAATATTCTTATCAAATACTAATAATTATATTGAATATCAATCAGTTGATTCGACATAAATGTTTTCAAGTATTGCTATCTAACATTAGTAATTCGGTTTATCAAGTATTCCTATGTAAAATGAATAATTTACACAGAGCTGAATGGTTTTATACAACTGATAACGAAATCTTTAATAAATGATTGAACAATTCTATTTGAGCCATACCTTAGCAGGTACTACCCAACCGGCGCAAAATCGAACTGGGAGTAATGGCAACGAATTTAAGCCTACGATTAGACGCAATTTTGTATTATCCCTAAGACACATTTAGGCTGCGGGGAGGAGGGTATTACACCCCCTGCAGAGGTACTGTCGGGCATATTCAACACTCCAAGATGCCAGGGCAGTAAATATATATATATATATATATATATATATATATAAACAAGCTGATCCCTCCTCCGAACAATAAGTAAAGAAAAATGGCTTGATTTTAAAAGAATGCAAAACTATTCGATGTGTTACATATTGACCCCGGCCAAGCTGTCAAAAGAAGAAATGCACCTGTGTAAATGGCAAGTACATCCGGTCGAAAATATCAGGAGATCAGGGGTGACCTTGACTGTCGAGTGGTTGAATTGAGTGCGAAATTGTGACGCTCGTAGGAAGTAGGTGGGTGTCAAATTATTATATAATCCCGGCGATAGGAAGTTCAGATCAGTTGGAGAAAAGATGCTGGAACGAGAACCATGTCCCAGCAGAGGCTGGGCGCCCAGGCCCCCGGTTGAGCAGCCCAGGAGAACTGGAAAGAAACACTGTCGTGGCCAAAAGATTGGGGGTCAATATGTTGCAGTTCTGTTTGGTCTCCCTCTCACACACAACCCTTTCAATAAAGTGAGAGGTATATTTTTCTAAAGAACGGTGTCGCTCGTCTTCATTGCGTCGTTATATTTCTGCATGCATCTGCATATGAGTATACAACAGATGCTTCAATGTCTGTGGTTGTTTTAAAAACCCAACTCTCCCTGAATTCCAAGTTTCATGCTTTCTTACCTTTCAAGCAGACAGATGTTACAAGTTTGTTTTTGTTTTTTTTTTTCAGTCATCTCAGCCATTTTGGCATGGGGCACTTCTCACAGTCTTTACGAAACGGGCTATTCGAAATTTATTGCTATGAAGAGGAAACAGCTTATTTCCAACATTATTTCTTAATTAGTTTTATGCTTCTTACTATTTGAGAATCGGGCACCTCAGGTGGTGTAATGGTTAACAAGCTTGACTATCAAACCTTCACGTGTGAGTTCGAGTTTCACTGGGTGCCCCTTTTATACAGCCTTGTGCCACATCTGAGCAAAAAAAACGCTTTAGAATTACTATCGTTTGAGAGTTGAGTATTTGAAAAATAATTAACCACTATATAAGAATTACCCATGGGCGCCTCAGGTGGTGTAATGGTCAACAAGCTAGACTAACAAACCTTAACTAGTGAGTTCGAATCTCATTGGGTTCCTCATTAATACGGCTATATCTAAGCACACAAAAACACGAAACTCCAAGTAACGGAAGAGTAATGTTGTCCTCCAATTATATATATGTGTGTGTGTGATTTATAAGCTAATAGTTCGTAGGTATCTTTATTTAGAAACGATTTATGAAGCTATTAATCCATTACACGACGAGTACTTCCCCTTCTGCAGTGGTATAAAACGGAAATGTTTGTTACATATTAGTTAGTTTAGACCATAGATATAAACTTCTTTTGGTCATGCCATCCCGACTATGGCGACGTATGCAGCTGGTAAAAAAATTGATCTCTAATCCTTGTATATAATACGCACCCCTAACTTTTGTGCTGAAAAATCAGAGAAAATAGTGTGTATAATGTGCAAGTAATTTCGGTAATCAGAATTCAGCAAAAAACCGAACGTTAAGTTGCGATCTTAATGATTTAATTTTACATATTGACTTAAATCTATCTTATAACTGGGTTTGCTTGTAAACCAGGGAAGCCCATCCCTCTCCAGGTCTGGTTTAAACTCAGGGTTTCTTTCTCGTAGACCTGTTGTCATGTTATATAATTGCGGAAGGATTTTTTTAAATTATCATTTTTCGTTGGTTATATCTTATCTTTCGGTTTAGTTAGGCTTAAAACTATTCGGCTTAGTGCACGAGTAGGGGCACACATTGAGCGCAGGCGTTCACGCTCGCGCGGGGAGGATGTGACAATCACAGATGTCATAATAAAAACCCCGAATAGGAAATAGGACTGGGGATATGAATGACGTCATGCCCGGAAGCGATGGGCTGAGGATTTTGGGTGATATTTGAAAAAAAAACAGTTAGTTGAGATTTGAAGCTGGACGAGGCGAGTTGATTTTTGGACCTGGGCGAGGCCAGTCCAGTTAGGTCTACGAGATGCGCCGCGCGTGGTGGGGTCAGATGGAACAGTCAGCATAGTAAAAATTGTGTCTCTCTCTCTCCTCGTGTCGAAAAACTTAAAAGTCATGAAGGTAATAAAAGTTTCGTATGTGAACTAAAGAAAGTTGTCAGTGTTTCGAGTGTTTTTCGGATTCCTATGCACACGAACGTTTTACACATCCGAATATTTCTATATTTTACGTATCAGAATATTTCATATATTGTATTTTGAATATGCTACAGTCAGACCAAGATTAAAGAGTTCAGTTTTTGATTCGTACCTTTCCTAAAAGTATTAGTGCTAAGTGAAATGCAAACAGCCCCGATCAGGAATTGAACTCTGATAGCAGAATCATCTTCCTCTGATGATAACAGTTACACCACGCGCCGTACTGCTTTATTTTCAAACAGGAAGGCTGCAGTTGATTTACTCTTAAATCAATGTATGAGTCGAAAACTCTTGGCAAACGTTTAAATTTGAAATATTTTCAAATTTAAACGTTTGCAAATGAAAAATACAACGATTAGATTTTATTTATAAATATTATTTGACAAAAAAAATACTCCTCACAATATAAACAAACTTAGTGAGTAAAGATTATTGACTACGATAGTTTTATACGAAAAAGAAAAGATCTTGGGAAGATACGGCCGTCTTTTTGTTATATAGGCGTCTTGTTCTCTGGTCGGTTGTCGCTTATCGCCGCCATCTTGTTCTCGCGATCTTAATATTATTCAATCTCTTCATTGTTCAATGTTCTTCACTGAGGTGAACAACAAAAACACATCTTCTTTTATGTACATTATCTATTCACTTCAAATGTATTACCGACTTCGTAAACAAGTCGGTAGCGCTTGGACCATAGATGGAAAATTAGGTCCGAACACTTGGACTGGTCTCAGCAAACTTAATTAAAGTTGAAATCAATTAACTTCTATGTTTTTGTCACCTGAATTTACAATTTTCTAATTAGAGCCAAGCTTTCAACGGCTCTTAAAGGTCATTATCTGTCAATTAAACTTACTTGACTTACGTTATCTTTTTGGGCATTTTAACAGTATTCAAATTGTTGGTTAAGTGGTTGGCTGTTTAGTTTTATAGTATATCAACTTTGGTAGATTATTTCATCCTAAATTCTGTTTTACATATACTGATGAAATATTATTTGTTAGTGAATAGTTTGTTGATAACCTTTTTAGATAAGCCAGGGCTTATTTGTTAGCACACAGTTAAATGGTTTCAATTATTGCTTTGTAACTCTAACAAACTCTAACTCTAACTCCAGTCATTTGTTTGCACATATATAAATGCCTAAACACTTCTATTTGAGCCATAGATGAGACTCTAACAGGTACTACCACTTCGTGTTAGAGTGGACCTGGTAGTAATGACAAAGGAGTATTGCACATTCCCCAAAGTTCCTAAACTAAAACTTTACCATTAAGATTTTTCGGACTATTGTCTTCATCTTTATTGTTATTCCACAACGTTTCGACCGATATGTCCTTTGTAGAAATAACAATAAAGATGAAGACAATAGTCCGAAAACCCTTAATGATAAAAATCACCAAGCTTCGTTTCAGAAAATTAGACAACTGAAGCTTTAGCATTAAATAGTTTAGTGTCATATCCAGGACACGAACCCCTCCGTTGAGATGCAATCAGTGTATTCAACAGCCCCAGCCGATGGTTTGGTTTGGTTTGGTGGGTTTTATGGCATATCAACCTTTGTATGTTATTTAACACCAAATCCATTTTTATGTAAATAATCTGTTCAATTTAAAACAATTCAGTTTAGCATAAGTACACAGTTTAATTGTTAAAAACATTCATTTCAAACTATTCAAGAAGTTATATGTAACAATTCACTTAAGTGTAAATACAGTTTTAATGTCGAAAAACAGTTCTATTTCAAATAATTCAGTTAAGCGTAAGCACGCAGTTTAAATGTAAGTACGGTTTAATTGTCAAAAACGTTTCTATTTCAAGCTATTCAGTTTAGTTAAACAATTCAGTTTAGCATAAGTATGCCGTTAGTTCTATTTAACCCATAGATATGGCCCTACCAGGTGCTACCACGCCGGGCCAGAGTGGACCTGGGAGCGATGGCAATGAAGGGGTACTCCGCATTACCCAAAGGTTCCAGCATTGCTGGAACCTCACCATCAGATTGTTTAGTGTCATATCCAGGACACTCGTTAGGGATGGTCTTACCCCTCTGCAGAGGTGCAGTCAGTGTATTCTACAGCCCCAGCTGACTGGGCAAAGCCCCAGCCGACAATGTTAAAATAATTAGAGTAATTAATTAATTATATTGATTATTTTGTTTATTAGGTAATCGCTTAAGTTAGCTAAGTACTTTGAATGTAAGGTCGCAAAGGTCAAACGCATGCATTGGTGGCGACCAGATTTAACACCTCACGGCAAAATAACGTTGGGGAAGGCAGGATATGGATAATAAACAAATCAAGTCTTGTCGACCAGCGTGGGAAAATAAGATCTTATGACACGTGCTGATTCTATGTCTGATGCAATAAGTAATTGAATTAAAGAATATATAAGAAAAAGATAAAGTGAAAATTAAGGCAGTTGGGTGTTCAAACCCAAAAAGAGAATTTGGGGTTAGACGTTGGTACGAATTAGGGAGAAACAGTGTAGTGGGGTGGCTACAAAGGCGATACGTTGATAGACCCTTACAAGGTCTTCCTCTTTCCTTGCGTTTGCGTTGGACTGCTATGAAGCTGTACCAATCTGAATAAAGACCTTTCGTATCAGAACAACATGAATCACCAACTATTTTTAAATTCTAATATTCAAGATTTATACCGTAATGTTATAATTAGACTGGGTATTTGTTGCGTTCTGGTTAGTAAATGCTTGTAATATTAAATAAAGGACAAACAACGATATGAGTGGAAATAGAGATATATTCTCAGGAAAAAGTATATACAATAGAGAGACTATTAGTAGACAAGAACATAGGATTAGTGAACGCTTGTAATATTAAATAAAGGACAAACCACGATATGAGAGGAAATAGAGATATATTCTCAGTAAAAAGTATATACAATAGAGAGACTATTAGTAGACAAGAACATAGGATTAGTGAACGCTTGTAATATTAAATAAAGGACAAACCACGATATGAGAGGAAATAGAGATATATTCTCAGGAAAAAGTATATACAATAGAGAGACTATTAGTAGATAAGAACATAGGATTAGTGAATACAGAATAAAGATATAGTCCAACGATAGTATTGGCTTCCGTTATTACGGTAGCAAGTAAGGTGATCTCGTGCGATTTCCAGTCTCCAACGCTCTAATACTATTCCTATAAGAAGCTGCTCTTCACCTTCTAGTCTCCTCTGGTATTAGTAACAACTGCTATATATAGCAGATGGACTAGTTCATTGTGTGGAGAAAGGTGGGTGATACCCAATAGTATCCTTCCTAGAAGCAAGGGAAATAGTAGGGGCCTACATAGGAGAAAACACCTACGCCTCTATTGCACAGACAGTTTATCCAATTAATCAAAACCACAAATATAAAGCTCTCAAGGAGGTGCCCGTGGTGTAATGGTTATTGTCGTAGGAAATAGACACGGCAACACGAGTTCAAATACTGGATGAGACTAAATGTACTTCACATTTCTATTTACGATTAGTTATTTTTGTACACAGTTAAATGGTTTCAAGTATTTCTATGTACGATTAATCATTTGTTTGCACACAGTTAAATGGTTTCAAGTATAGTACGTGATAAAATAGTTCTATTTGACCCATAGATGGGATCCTAACATATGCAATCTCTCTGGATTAGAGTGGAGCTGGAAGTAATGGGGATAAATTGGTATTTCACGCACCCAAGAGCTCTAGAATTGGAGCCTCATCATCGGATGGAGTTGAGTGTCTTACTCTGGATTCCCCTTTGTTTTTCTTTTTAGGGGGTCTTACTTTTCTGCAGGGGATACAGTCAACGTATTGTAAGCCTCGCTGACCGTTTAATACCCACAACACCCCTTTTCAGGGTCGGGGACCTTACATCTCTTCAAGGGATACAGTCGACTTATTCTAAGCCTCTTTGACAGTTTAATACCCAGGACACCCCTTTTCAGGGAAGGGTGCCTTACCTCTCTTCAAGGGATACAGTCAACGTATAATACGATGAGCTAATAAGAGAAGAACGGTGCACTCCAGCGCCGCGAGCCCAGTTGGCTGTGGCTGTAGAATACACCCAATGCAATCCTGCAGAGGGGTAAGACTTCCCCACCGAGTGTCCTGGATATGACACTAAACAATCAGATAATGAGGCCCCAGTAATACTGGTGCCCGTGGTGTAATGGTTATCGTCGTAGGAAATGGACACGGCGACACGAGTTCAAATCCTGGATGAGACTGAGTGAATTTAACATAGCATTAATACACTGGGGAAAGGTATGAATCCAATTATTCTCCCTCCAGCTATGGGTAAATAGTAGGGCTGACTAGGTTCTTCAGCCTTGGTGAGGCAACTAGTCTTGGAGAAAGAAAACTCTGAACTCAAACCTGTTAAACTCCGCTTTAAAAAAATTGACCTTGTATCATATCCTGCCCGAGCGGAGGGGTTGGGTAAATATGATAAAGTTCTCGAGGAGAAATTAATCCAATTATGAACCGAATTATTGACCAAAGTTTCAGGAGCACCTGAAAAAACTACACTCGGCCAAATTTTACCAAGGACTAAATCAACAAGTTAAGAATAAAGAGAAATTCAATGAGGTAGTCTAAGCAAAAAAAGACGTAGGATCTACCACTCAAACACAAACTACCCCTCCAAAAAGTCTAAAAGTTCCTCCAATAAAACAGCTTTTACATAAGCGTAACGAGAGAAATGACCAACCGCAGGGTTCGAACCGAGCGCGAATGTGTCTTGAGTTCAGAGTGCCGGCAGAAAGAAATATGGCCGTTTTTGGAGGTGACGTTTGTTTAAAAGTCACCTGTCTCGTCCCTAGCGAGACGCAATTTGTAACATATGCAAATTTCAGCCAGCCAGAACTGGCATAAAAGGAATGTCAATAGCAGGGGGAGTGGTCACAGTTGTGCGAACACCTAGTGTCACAGTCGGAGAGAGCATACGAATGTATTAACGCAGCGTGAGAGTATTATGTATTGACCCTCGAGCCATCAATCAAGAGATGCACCTGTGTCAATAAGCGGAAGAACAGCGGAAGCAGATGGATGTTAGAAAATAATATAACCAGGTGCCCGGGCGGTTCGAGTCAGTCGGAGACAGGATGCCGAAGTAAGAACCAGCTTGCAGACTGGGAGCTTTGTGGCCCTCAGTGAACCACGGTTGAGCAACCCCAGCCAAGATGAGAGAGAGAGAGAACTTGGGTCAATATAGCAGTCCGTCTCTGTCTCCACTCATTTCTCACACACAACAAACATCACCTTTTCGAAAATAAAGTGTGAGAGATTTATATTTTTAAAAAGAAATGTATTCGTTCGTTATTGAAGTCGTCATTATCAGTTGATTATGTTCCCTTGTATGTTTGTATACGTGAAGTTGTACGTGGCTATACAACAAGAGGGTGGCGGTGAAGAAGACAGACCCGGATGCCAGAATCCATTTTGGTCAATACTTCAATAAGTCACCAGTCTACCAAAAACCGTCAAAGGCCGACTAAAAACCTTGTCTTCCCCCCCCCACAAAAAAAACGTAACAACTTAAAAAAAAAACTGACCAGTCTGTAAAAATATATATGAACACCAAAGTAAACTATAAAAGAACAAGAAGCGTATTCAAACAGCCTTCAGCCAAATATGATACAGTCCCCTCAACATCAAGAGTTAAGTCGCCTATAAGAATGAATAAACAGTGCAATGCTCAGGGATCGACAAAATCCCTACAAAGATCCTATAGTGTAGAAAATATAAAGAAAAACTGATAATAAGGTAATCCAGGTAGAAGGAGAGATTTATTGAGAAGCAAAGTCGACACTATAGCGTTTCGGTTCTAATGAACCATTATCAGGGCTATGAAGGGATGAGGGGTCTCCTCGTGGTGTAATGGTTAAAGCGATGGACTGCGGAATCGTAATAAGCGAGTTCGAACTCCAGCCGCGCTATTACGTTCACTTTCGGACAAATACCCTAGGAAAAGGTATGAACCCCCTTATCCTCCCAGCTATGGGTTAAATAGTACCACTACTGTTCTTCTAGGAGAATGGCTTTGGCATTAAATAACCTACAAAGTGTTATATTTTGACCTTCGGCCCGAGCAAAATGCCATTCAAGGTGATGCACCGGAAGGAAGTGACACATTCCAATGGCAGTTAGGAGAGGAAATCGCGTGGGCGGAAATTGGCTAACAAAATGGGACAAGCTAAAAAATCCCATGATACTCTCATAGACTGACGCACCGGAAGAGAGAGACCTCTGAACTGCATGACAGTTATTTCCGCTTGATGACGATTAAACATTCGATTTCAAAGATCGAGTGGGTGTCGAATGATTATATAACTCAGTTGAGTTCGACGAGCCAGTTGAGTTGGAGTTGAGTTGCAGACAGTTGGAGACGGAGTTATAGACGAGTTGTGGAAAGGAAAGCCACACCCGGCCAAGGGGGCCCTCGGGAACCCCGATGGAGTTTGGGGTCCAGAGAAGATGCTGATAAGATGCAGTAAAGGAAGCCATCACCCAGCAGAGTGGACCCAGGGCCTCGAGTTGAGCATCAGAAGAACGAGAAAGACACAAAGTTGCCGGCCATAAGTTTGGGGTCAAAGTATTGCAGTTTCTGTTCGGTTTCCAGCTCCCTCTCACACGCAAACCTTGAGTAACCCTTTTCGAACCCTTGCAATAAAGTGAGAGGTAAATATTTTGTTAAAGAAGTCTTCCTGCGTGCGTCTGTTATCATTGCGTTTGTTGTCCATTGCGTCGGTATGTATCCAGCATATATATGTATATTTCTGCATGAACATGTTTATGAGAATGCAACAAAAGGTTGATATGGCATTAAACAAAGAAACCAAACCAAACGAAACCTATGAGGGATGATATTAGTGTTGTTAAATCAACGATGGATGTGTAAAAAGTGTAAAATATAAAAACTTATGGGAAAATTTGTGTAACAAGAAAAAGCTGTCCGTTGATAACAAGAAAAAGTTGCTTCTCAATAAATCTCTCCTTCTATTTGAATTATCTTGTTATCAATATTTCTTTATATATTGTCGGATTAAAATCCATTTTTTTTTAAATTCCAGTGTAGAAAATATGGATTATGACACTGACTGTGTAGTTACCAGTGTCAATCTAGAAGATATAAATAATTACAATACATAAAACCATTTAACTGTGTACAAACGGGTAAGCTTAATCACTTTTTAAATGTTACCAACAATCATCATCATCATCATCATGTCGTGCCGCTTGCACGGATATCCTTGACCCTCTCTCGCCACTTCTCCCTATCGTTCATCGCCTCTGGCAGGTCTTCAGAGCTACATTCCATATCCTCACATTGCTGCTGTATGTATGTTCGAGCTGGTCGTCCTGCTTTTGCCCTGCCATATGTGGGGGTCCATAGGAGTACATCTCTTTTGAGCTCGTCCCTGCTTCTCCAGCAGTTTCGTTTAACTTGGATAGTTTTCGTGATGAGAGGCAGGTGGCCGTATAGTTGGTGCCTTGTGGGGTGTTGCCGCCTGGACTTGTTCAATATTGCTCGCAATATTCTTGTATAATTGCCGTCTAGCTTCTTCAACAGCCGTTTTGTTAGCGTCCAAGTGGTGCATCCATACAGCAGTATCGACACAACCGCTGCCTGGAAGAAACTGCGTTTCATTTTATCGGTCAGGTTTGATTTCCATATGATCGATAGCTTATCGATAGCTGTCCATGCCTTCGTTAGCCGCGTGTCGATGTCTTTTTCGGTTGATGAGACACTGCTTCCTAGGTAGGTAAACTTGTCTACCAGTTTCATAGAGGTTCCCTCTAGTGTGATGTCGCCTACTTGATTAAAGCACATATATTCAGTTTTGTGTGCATTGACATGGAGGCCAATGCCTGCGGCGGCTCGTTCCAAATTATGTAACAATAAAAGACCAGGAAGTGTATTCAAACTGCTCTTAGCCAAATTTGATAAAGTCCCCTCAGTGCAATGCTCAGGGATCGACAAAATCCTTACAAAGATCCTATAGTATAGAAAATTTGAATAATGACACTGACTGTGTAGCTGCCAGTCTCAATCTAGAAGATATAATAAATAACTACAATACTTGAAACCATTTAACTGTGTATAAACAGGTAAGCTTCATCTCTTTTTAAATGTTACCTACAAACTATCCATTAAAAAAAGTAAAAATGAAATTACCAACAAACTAATCACTTTCATATCATGTATATCTATTTAAATGTGAGCAAACAAATGACTAATGTTAAATTATTATTGTTACATACCAATATTTTATACCATTTAACTGTATGGAAAAAAATGGGCTCAGGCTTGTTCAACAATGTATCATCAAAATGTTTACAAATCATATATATTTAATATATATGTATAAACAGGATTTGGTATTAAATAGCCTACAATGGTTCATATGACATAAAACCCAACCAAACCAAATCATATATATTTAATATATATGTATAAACAGGATTTGGCATTAAATAACCAACAATGGTTGATATGCCGTAAAACCCAACCAAACCTAATCATATATATTTAATATATATGTATAAACAGAATTTGGCATTAAATAACCAACAATGGTTGATATGACATAAAACCCAACCAAACCTAATCATATATATTTAATATATATGTATAAAGAGGATTTGGCATTAAATAACCTACAATGGTTGATATGCCATAAAACCCAACCAAACCTAATCATATATATTTAATATATATGTATAAACAGGATTTGGCATTAAATAACCAACAATGGTTGATATGCCATAAAACCAAACTAAACCAAACCAAATCATATATATTTAATATATATGTATAAAGAAGCTTTGGCATTAAATAACCTCCAATGGTTGATATGCCATAAAACCCAACCAAACTAAATCTTTTATATTTAATGTATATGTATAAAGAGAATTTGGCATTAAATAACCTACAATGGTTCATATGACATAAACCCCAACCAACCAACCAACCAACTAACCAACTCTCTCTATCCAACCCGATGATCCATCACTCCAGATAATTATATGAAATACAATCATACACATGCGTACATACATTGGTTTGGTTTTTTTTGTTTAATGGCATATCAACCTTTGTTGATAACTTAATGCCAAAGCTATCCGTGTAGAAGAAAAGTTGTGATATTATTGGACTCATAGCTGGAAGGATAAGGGATTTCATTATTTTCCTAAGGGTATTTGCCCGCAAGTCATAGCGTGACAGTAGTTTGAACTCACATACTACAATATCACAGTCTAGTACTTTAGCCATGACACTTGGGGGACTACCCGATATACATACTATGTTTATGCTCATACACACCCATACAGATATATAACCATACATATATGTTTTGCCTATATGTATACATAACCATACTATAACATAAAAGGTTGGTCCTCGATGTGTACTGGTTAAAGCATTGGGTTGCTGAATCGTAGTACGTGAGTTCGAACTCCAGTCGCGCTTTCAGACCGATATCCCCTTATCCTCCCAGCTATGGATTAATAATACCACTACTATCCTTCTAAAAAAAGGATGGATTTGGCATTAAATAACCGGAGAAGGTTGAAATGCCATTAAATAACAAACAAACAAACAAAATATAGTCATACTATAACCATACATATAAAACCATATTATATGGTTTACCAATATGCATCGATACCATACACATATGGTCTGCCAGTATGCATCTAAAAAATACACATATGGTTTACCAATATGCATCGATACCTTACACATATGGTCTGCCAGTATGCATCTAAAAAATACACATATGGTTTACCAATATGCATCGATACCATACACATATGGTCTGCCAGTATGCATCTAAAAAATACACATATGGTTTACCAATATGCATGGATACCATACATATATGGTCTGCCAGTATGCATCTAAAAAATACACATATGGTTTACCAATATGTATCGATACCATACACATATGGTCTGCCAGTATGCATCTAAAAAATACACATATGGTTTACCAATATGCATGGATACCATACATATATGGTCTGCCAGTATGCATCTAAAAAATACACATATGGTTTACCAATATGCATCGATACCATACACATATGGTCTGCCAGTATGCATCTAAAAAATACACATATGGTTTACCAATATGCATCGATACCATACACATATGGTCTGCCAGTATGCATCTAAAAAATACACATATGGTTTACCAATATGCATCGATACCATACACATATGGTCTGCCAGTATGCATCTAAAAAATACACATATGGTTTACCAATATGCATCGATACCATACACATATGGTCTGCCAGTATGCAACTAAAAAATACACATATGGTTTACCAATATGCATGGATACCATACACATATGGTCTGCCAGTATGCATCTAAAAAATACACATATGGTTTACCAATATGCATCGATACCATACACATATGGTCTGCCAGTATGCATCTAAAAAATACACATATGGTTTACCAATATGCATCGAAACCATACACATATGGTCTGCCAGTATGCATCTAAAAAATACACATATGGTTTACCAATATGCACGGATACCATACACATATGGTCTGCCAGTATGCAACTAAAAAATACACATATGGTTTACCAATATGCATCGATACCATACACATATGGTCTGCCAGTATGCATCTAAAAAATACACATATGGTTTACCAATATGCATGGATACCATACACATATGGTCTGCCAGTATGCATCTAAAAAATACACATATGTTTTACCAATATGCATGGATACCATACACATATGGTCTGCCAGTATGCAACTAAAAAATACACATATGGTTTACCAATATGCATCGATACCATACATATATGGTCTGCCAGTATGCATCTAAAAAATACACATATGGTTTACCAATATGCATCGATACCATACACATATGGTCTGCCAGTATGCATCTAAAAAATACACATATGGTTTACCAATATGCATGGATACCATACACATATGGTCTGCCAGTATGCATCTAAAAAATACACATATGGTTTACCAATATGCATCGATACCATACACATATGGTCTGCCAGTATGCATCTAAAAAATACACATATGGTTTACCAATATGCATGGATACCATACACATATGGTCTGCCAGTATGCAACTAAAAAATACACATATGGTTTACCAATATGCATCGATACCATACACATATGGTCTGCCAGTATGCATCTAAAAAATACACATATGGTTTACCAATATGCATGGATACCATACACATATTGTCTGCCAGTATGCATCTAAAAAATACACATATGGTTTACCAATATGAATGGATACCATACACATATGGTCTGCCAGTATGCAACTAAAAAATACACATATGGTTTACCAATATGCATCGATACCATACACATATGGTCTGCCAGTATGCATCTAAAAAATACACATATGGTTTACCAATATGCATCGATACCATACACATATGGTCTGCCAGTATGCATCTAAAAAATACACATATGGTTTACCAATATGCATGGATACCATACACATATGGTCTGCCAGTATGCAACTAAAAAATACACATATGGTTTACCAATATGCATCGATACCATACACATATGGTCTGCCAGTATGCATCTAAAAAATACACATATGGTTTACCAATATGCATGGATACCATACACATATGATCTGCCAGTATGCATCTAAAAAATACACATATGGTTTACCAATATGCATGGATACCATACACATATGGTCTGCCAGTATGCAACTAAAAAATACACATATGGTTTACCAATATGCATGGATACCATACACATATGGTCTGCTAGTATGCATCTAAAAAATACACATATGGTTAACCAATATGCATCGATACCATACACATATAGTCTGCCAGTATGCATCTAAAAAATACACATATGGTTTACCAATATGCATGGATACCATACACATATGGTCTGCCAGTATGCAACTAAAAAATACACATATGGTTTACCAATATGCATCGATACCTTACACATATGGTCTGCCAGTATGCAACTAAAAAATACACAATATGGTTTACCAATATGTATCGATACCATACACATATGGTGGTTCCAGTATGCATCTAAAAAATACACATATGGTTTACCAATATGTATCGATACCATACACATATGGTCTGCCAGTATGCATCTAAAAAATACACATATGGTTTACCAATATGCATGGATACCATACACATATGGTCTGCCAGTATGCATCTAAAAAATACACATATGGTTTACCAATATGCATGGATACCATACATATATGGTCTGCCAGTATGCATCTAAAAAATACACATATGGTTTACCAATATGTATCGATACCATACACATATGGTCTGCCAGTATGCATCTAAAAAATACACATATGGTTTACCAATATGCATGGATACCATACATATATGGTCTGCCAATATGCATCTAAAAAATACACATATGGTTTACCAATATGTATCGATACCATACACATATGGTCTGCCAGTATGCAACTAAAAAATACACGTATGGTTTACCAATATGCATCGATACCATACACATATGGTCTGCCAGTATGCATCTAAAAAATACACATATGGTTTACCAATATGCATGGATACCATACACATATGGTCTGCCAGTATGCATCTAAAAAATACACATATGGTTTACCAATATGCATCGATACCATACACATATGGTCTGCCAGTATGCAACTAAAAAATACACATATGGTTTACCAATATGCATCGATACCATACACATATGGTCTGCCAGTATGCATCTAAAAAATACACATATGGTTTACCAATATGTATCGATACCATACACATATGGTCTGCCAGTATGCATCTAAAAAATACACATATGGTTTACCAATATGCATGGATTCCATACACATATGGTCTGCCAGTATGCATCTAAAAAATACACATATGGTTTACCAATATGCATCGATACCATACACATATGGTCTGCCAGTATGCATCTAAAAAATACACATATGGTTTACCAATATGCATCGATACCTTACACATATGGTCTGCCAGTATGCATCTAAAAAATACACGTATGGTTTACCAATATGCATCGATACCATACACATATGGTCTGCCAGTATGCATCTAAAAAATACACATATGGTTTACCAATATGCATCGATACCTTACACATATGGTCTGCCAGTATGCAACTAAAAAATACACATATGGTTTACCAATATGCATCGATACCATACACATATGGTGGTTCCAGTATGCATCTAAAAAATACACATATGGTTTACCAATATGTATCGATACCATACACATATGGTCTGCAAGTATGCATCTAATAAATACACATATGGTTTACCAATATGCATGGATACCATACACATATGGTCTGCCAGTATGCAACTAAAAAATACACATATGGTTTACCAATATGTATCGATACCATACACATATGGTCTGCCAGTATGCATCTAAAAAATACACATATGGTTTACCAATATGCATCGATACCATACACATATGGTCTGCAAGTATGCATCTAAAAAATACACATATGGTTTACCAATATGCATGGATACCATACACATATGGTCTGCCAGTATGCATCTAAAAAATACACATATGGTTTACCAATATGCATCGATACCATACACATATGGTCTGCCAGTATGCAACTAAAAAATACACATATGGTTTACCAATATGCATCGATACCATACACATATGGTCTGCCAGTATGCATCTAAAAAATACACATATGGTTTACCAATATGCATGGATACCATACACATATGGTCTGCCAGTATGCATCTAAAAAATACACATATGGTTTACCAATATGCATCGATACCATACACATATGGTCTGCCAGTATGCATCTAAAAAATACACATATGGTTTACCAATATGCATCGATACCATACACATATGGTCTGCCAGTATGCATCTAAAAAATACACATATGGTTTACCAATATGCATGGATACCATACACATATGGTCTGCCAGTATGCAACTAAAAAATACACATATGGTTTACCAATATGCATCGATACCATACACATATGGTCTGCCAGTATGCATCTAAAAAATACACATATGTTTTACCAATATGCATGGATACCATACACATATGGTCTGCCAGTATGCAACTAAAAAATACACATATGGTTTACCAATATGCATGGATACCATACACATATGGTCTGCCAGTATGCATCTAAAAAATACACATATGGTTTACCAATATGCATGGATACCATACATATATGGTCTGCCAGTATGCATCTAAAAAATACACATATGGTTTACCAATATGTATCGATACCATACACATATGGTCTGCCAGTATGCATCTAAAAAATACACATATGGTTTACCAATATGCATGGATACCATACATATATGGTCTGCCAGTATGCATCTAAAAAATACACATATGGTTTACCAATATGTATCGATACCATACACATATGGTCTGCCAGTATGCAACTAAAAAATACACGTATGGTTTACCAATATGCATCGATACCATACACATATGGTCTGCCAGTATGCAACTAAAAAATACACATATGGTTTACCAATATGCATCGATACCATACACATATGATCTGCCAGTATGCATCTAAAAAATACACATATGGTTTACCAATATGCATCGATACTAAACACATACGCTTTGATTTACATGCATCAACACCATGCACATGCATTGACCTACATGCATATGAAATATTGCCCCAGAATGTAAGCATATACAGGGTGTCTCAAAATAGATGCAATACGTTATGATGTACAGAGTTTCTCAAAATACATTAATATGATTATTTTTTTACTGAGACAAGTGCAATTACTGTCATTTGAGACATGTCCTGTAAAAAATGCATTCTTTAAGCTAGATACATCAATTTTTTTTAATATTATATCCGCTTCCAGGGCAGGCAATCCTTTTTTTGTGAGTTTCTTGTCTTAGTAAAAATCATTATCATATCAATGGGTTGCATCTATTTTGACACAGTTTTGAATGATTTTGTCTCCAAATAAGTAGTGACGCAAAATATTTTTTCCTCTCTAGTCCAAGGCAACTCTAGTTCAACTATTAATCGAGGATTAATAGTTGTTATAATACACTATTTTCAAATCTGAAACCAAAAAGAACACAATATTATTAGTAGTAGAGTTATTAGCAGTTACATGTGTCATGGGGTCCCATGTATATTGAGACACTCATATAGGTATATATATTGAATCACCCTATATAACGATATATATTGAGACACCTTATATAACTATATATATTGAGACACCCTACATAGATATGTATAATGAAACACCCTATATATGAGTCCCATGTATATTGAGACACCCTATATAAGCAGCTTATGTTAGATGGGAATACTTGAAACCCCACAACGGTGTGAAAAAAGAAATAACACAAAAAATGTAAATATGAATATATAACAAACGATTCTCTAACCTCTCGACTTAAAATACCCCTAGAGGTGTTGACAAGCCCCATCTATATTGAGACACCCTATATAAGCAGCTTATGTTAGATGGGAATACTTGAAACCCCACAACGGTGTGAAAAAAGAAATAACACAAAAAATGTATATATGAATATATAACAAACGATTTTCTTAGCTCTTGACTTAAAATACCCCGAGAGGTGTTGACAAGCCCCATGTATATTGAGACATCCTATATAAGCAGCTTATGTTAGATGGGAATGCTTGAAACCCCACAACGGTTCGAAAAAAGAAATAACACAAAAAATGTATATATGAATATATAACAAACGATTCTCTAACCTCTTGACTTAAAATACCCCAAGAGGTGTTGACATGGCATTTAGACTAATCAATCATTCAATCGAATTTTATTGCTTTCTCAAGATATTTTCATTTTAATCAATCGAACTTATATAAATGTAAAGCGACTGGTATATATCCACCGGGAGAATTTTGTTAAAGAAAACTGACTTTCTCTTATCTGACTTGTTGACCGGACGTCTTCAACCTTAAATGAAACCAGTGCTTAAGTTACGATGACAGCAACAGGCTTTCTAGTATCCAAACTTTGACAGTAGCTTTAATGACTGTTTGCTTGCTATCATTGATTGTCATAAAGATGGTCGAAATCTTTCCCGGCCGTCTCATCTGCTAAAGAAGCAACGAAAAAAAATTTACGCATTGACATTATCTAAAAGGCTTCTTCTCACAAACTTGGACATTTATTATACATGACCTACATCGACTTCTATAAAAAGGAATATTCGTCTCTGGTCAAAAAAAGTTTTTCTTCCTTTCAGAAATCATTCAAGCAATAACTTCATATTATGGGCCATTATTACTGACGCAGACTACATCGATGACCTAGCGCTTCTGGCAAATACAACAACAGCACTTTTCGAATCTCTACTGAAGAGCCTGAATTGGCTTCTACGCGAATCCAAATAAAACACGGGGGTGTCCTCGTGGTGTAATGGTTAAAGCGATGGACTGCGGAATCGTAGTACGCGAGTTCGTACTCCAGTCGCGCTATTACGTTCACTTTCGGCCAGATACCCTTGAGAAAAGTATGAACCCCCTTATCCTCCCAGCTATGGGTTAAATAGTACAACTACTGTTCTTCTAGGAGAATAGCTTTGGCATTAAATAACCTACAAAGGTTGATATGCCATTAATCAGAGAAACCAAACCAGATAAAACAGTGTTCACATATTCTAATCAAGATGGTGTCATTTCTACATTAAATAGCAAGCCGCTGAAATAAGTAGATTAGTATACATACCTTGGTAGTAATATCTCATCTACTTAAAGCGATGGTATATCGATATAACATTTGGTCTTCTATCAACCTACCAAATGAGATAGTAAGAACTATAAACCTTTTATATATATATATATATATATATATATATATATATATATATATAATAGGTTTATAATTCTTACTATCTCATTTGGTGAGTTAATAGAGGGCCAAATGTTAGAGTATTGTTAAATAGTGGTCAATATCAATTATATATATATATATATATATATATATATATATATATATATATATATATATATTGTAAATTTGAGTAAAAATTTCAATTTAGTGTTTCGATAATAAATTTATTTCGGTTCGTTGTGACCTTCCTCAGATGGCTCTTAATCATTAATGCTGACGATGTGGTATAAATATCCCTACCTCGTTTCCGGCTAAACAAAAAACAAAAAAAAAAAACATCTATTTTTTATGAAATCTCTTTATATTCTAATGTTAAATTATACCTCTTTTTTTTATTTTAAATAATTTGCTACTTATTGTTTAAACTACCATTTAAAAAAAAAACAATGAATATCAGAGGGTGTTCCTTGTGAGTTAAGGTTTAGTTGAAATAAAAAACAAAAAAATTATTAAATTAGATAAGCATTGGGTTCTAATTTTCTATGGACTTAATATTTGTATTAAATATTTGATAATATTGTTCATGTATTTTTGATTATTAATATTAGTATTGATTTAACTGTACGTCTCTTTAGGAGACATATCATCACCAACTTCTAGTTATTTTTATTAAGCTATTTTTCATTTTTTCCTAAGTTGACCGTGATGAGTAATGGATCCATATTGTAATAGAATTTGGATTCTTTTGTCTAAGAAACTTTATTTTATAATTTATATTAAATTCAAATAGCAATCTTTATTTTAAATTTATTAGTTGCTCCACGTTTGGTTTTCTTCAGACAGTGTAGTACATTATTTAGTTCCTCCATATTTTTAAGCCTAGTTTTAGGTTTGGATCTTTTTTTTTTTTTCTGATTTGCATTTTTTAAATTTATTATCTTTTTTTTTAAAGAGCTTTTATTTTTACATAGATGTGGTTCTAGTTTGTTTTTTTGTTGTTTTTTTTTGCAATAATTATCCATTCGTTAAATCTGAAATTAATCCTATATCCGATCGTCATTGAGCACTCAACGGAGATTTCCAATTCGCCAACAAAATAAGTGAAAACCTTTCGCTATTATACACACTTATATATATATATATATATATATATATATATATATATATATATATATATATATACGTGGTGAATTCAATAAGTTTCCAGACTTTTTTGTACAGGCATTTAAAATTGTCGCAGACTCTTGAACATTCACTATGTTATTGATATACATCTGATGAAATGACGGACCAATTTTTATGATTTCAGGTTCAAAGGAACAGCTACTGCAGCAATTGGAATACACTCTACTAAAGCCTGATTGTCACAGCTGGGGAATTTCAAAAATGTAATCTGGACGTGAGGACACTTTAGAAGAATGACATGCAATAAAATTCTGTTTTAAACTTGGAAAAAATGCCACAGAAACGTATGGAACGCTTCAGACTGCTTTTCGACCATCTTGCATGAATCAAGCATCAGTTTTTGAGTGGCATAAGAGATTCAAGGAAGGTAGGGAGTCTGTGAGAGATGATGAGAGGTGTGGGAGGAGTAAGAAAGTCAATACACCAGAGTTGATTGGCCAAAGAGTTAGGGTTAGGGTTACTATGTTGAGGTTTTAAGGGAGTTCAGGAAGAGATTCGGTCGAAAGAGACCAGCACTCTTCAAATCGGGTCAGTGTCATTTCCACCAGGACAATGCACCAGTCCACAACTCAATCCTTGTCACAGACTATTTGACCAAGATGGGTATCAAGACAGTTCCTCAGCCTCCCTAAAGACCAGACCTTGCTCCCTGTGACTTTTGGTTATTCCCTAAGCTCAGAGGCTGTCGTTATGAGACAATTGAGGAGATGAAAGAGTCTGTGACGAAGGTCATTTGCACGCTTACACAAGAGCACTTCGATGGGGCCTTCCAGAAGTTGTTGGAACGGTACAAGTGCATTGTAGCCGGAGGAGATTACTTCGAAGGGCTGTAGAGTTTCATGTGTGTACTATCAATAAAAGTGGCCATACAAAAAAAAGTCTGGAAACTTATTTAATGATCCTCGTGCATACATATATATATATATATATATATTGGTAAAACGTAGACTGATATTGATTGGTTATTGACCAAATGAAAATCTGACCCCTCTGATAAAATAAAACTGGAATTCTTCCGAACGTTAGCCATGTCAGTACTACTATATGGCTGCACCACTTGAATTCTAAAGGAACGTTTGAATAAAAAAAAATAGATGGGAACTGCATGAGAATGCTGCTTACTGTTTTTAACAAATCCTGGAGGCAGCAACCAAAAACAAAAAAAAAAGAAAAACAACAATTGTATGGCCACTTACGTGCTATCTCACAAACGATTCAAACAAGACCTGCGGGACACCTCTCTTAAACTTAACCAAGGATAGAGAATATACTCTGCATTATTTTTAACACACACATACACATATTGTGGTTGGTCGGTTGGTTGGTTGGTTGGTTGGTTTTTATGATATATCAATCATTGTTGCACATTTTTCGTGGTAATTATTTGGCATTCAGTAACTAATCATAATAGTTTCAAATAAATATTCTTAATACAGAGAATTTTTAAAAGTTATATGGTTTCAATATTCTTTTCTGATACAAATAATTTTTACAAGATCATAATTACAAGTAACTATTTCAATTTAATAATAATAATAATAATAATAATGGGACTTTAACATACAAACGGATCACCTAATCCCGGCCAGAAGACCAGACCTCATAATAATAAACAAAAAAAAAAAAAGAAAATTTGTAAAATTGTCGACTTTGCTGACCCGGCGGACCACAGAATAAATCTGAAGGAAAGTGAAAAGAAATATAAGTACCTCGACCTTGTTAGAGATTTGAAAAAGCTGTGCAACATGAAAGTAACGATTGTGTCAATTGTGATTGGTGCGTTAGGCACAATAACTAAAGGATTATTAAAAGGCCTGGAAGACTTAGAAATAGGCGGACGGACAGAGACTATCCAAACGATAGCATTGCTAAGAACGGCCAGAATCCTGAGACGAGTCCTGGAGACTTGAGGAGACTTGCTGTCACTCAAACTCCAGCGAAAAACCATCAGCTAACACTGATGTAAAAAACTCTAAAGGAGTAAATAATAATAAAATTTTCGATTTTGCTGTCCTGGCTGACCACAGAATAAAACTGAAAGAATGTGAAAAGAGAGATAAGTACCTCGACCTTGCTAGAGAATTGAAAAAACTGTGAAGCATGAAGGTGACAATTATACCAATTGTTATTGGTGCTTTTGGCATGGTAACTAAAGGATTATTAAAGGGCCTGGAAGATTTGGAAGTTGGCGGTCGAGTGGAGGCCATCCAAACAACAGCATTATTGAAAACGGCCAGAATACTGAGAAGAGTCCTGGAGACTTGAGGAGACTTGCTGTCACTCAATCTCCAGTGAAAGACCATCAGCTCACGCTGATGTGAAAAACTCTAATGAGTAATAATAATAATAAAACGATCAATCACGTATTAAGCGAATGCAGTAAACTAGCGCAGAAAGAGTATAAGACTAGAGACGACTGGGTGGGATGAGTGATCCACTGGGAACTATACAAGAAATTGAAATTGGACCATATAAACAAATGGTACATGCACAACTCTGCATCTGTCCTAGAAAATGAGACGCCCAAACTCCTCTGGGATTTTGAGATATAAACGAATCACCTAATCTCGGCCAGACAACCCGACCTTATAACGATCAACAAAAAAAAAAAATAAAAACTTGCCGAATTGTTAACTTTGCTGTCCCGGCTAACCACAGAGGTATATTACAATAAAGCGAAAAGAAGGATAAGTACCTGGACCTTGCTAGGGGAACTAAAAAAACTGTAGGACATGAAAGTGACGTTTATACCAATTGTAATTGGTGCTCTTGGTACACTAACCAAACGATTGATAAAGGGACTGGAGGACTTGGAAATAAGTGGATCAGTGAAGACCATCCAAACTACTGCATTATTGAAAACGGTCATAATACTGAGAAGAGTCCTGGAGACTTGATGAGACTTGCTGTCACTCAGACTCCAGTGAAAAACCATCATCTAACGCTGATTTGAAAAACGCTCAAGGAGTTACTACTACTACAAATAATAATAATAGTTGACCATACAAACCGGTAGTAAATGGACAACCCAGAATCCGTCCTGGAGAACGAGACGCACAAATTTCTTTGGAGTTTTTAGATACAAACAAATCATTTAATCCCAGTCAGATGACCAGACTTAGTGATAGTCAACATAAAAAAGAGAACCTGCTTAAAAGTGGACTTTGCCGTCCGTGCGGACCAACGAGTAAAAACAAAAGAAAGCTAAAAGAGATACATACCAAGACCTTGCTAGAGAACAAACAATATTAAGGAACATGAAGGGCTACAGTAATACAAGTCGTAATTGGTATTGTAATATTACGGACGGGCGCCGTTATTGAATTGTGGCGGTCTCAAGGTTGGAGAACGTTCGAGCACATCAACTGTCATCAGTCTTTGGGTACATGGGTCTGACGATGAAAAATGTCACGAACCTCGCTCGTGCAGGTAGAGTGACCTGTAGAGTCTAAGCGTGATTTTAATATAATCATGCGTGAAATTTCACGTGCTGCACTACTGTTTCACTGATGATCATCGAACCTTCGGGAACCTTCGAATTGATCCATCAAATCGCTATATAAGGAAATCAAGTAACGAGATTTTGACAGTTCAAGACAGTTTTCCAAAAAGGTTCACCTGAGTACCACGACGCCCCGACCCATGTCATACCCCAGCCTGTCAGCAATTCGACTGATATGAAAATATCAACAGACCAACGATAACAACGCCGCCGTCATCGCCTAGAAGAGGAGGGCGAACCTTTTCCACATACGCTAGCTGAAGTGCGTGGGAAGAAAGGAGACGTTTGATAGCAACAAAAAAGAGAAGGCGAGGAAGAACGCTGTTGAACAAACTTTTTTAACTACAGTCCGCTGTATTCCCAAAGAATAAAAGCGACTACTATTTTCTTGGGTTGGGGTCCAGGCAGCAGTCACATCGATACTGCTATACGGGTGCACTACATGGACGCTAACAAAACGGCTGGAGAAGAAGCTAGATGGCAATTACACAAGAATGCTGCGTGCAATCTTGAACAAGTCCTGGTGACAACACCCCACAAGACACCAACTGTACGGCCACCTGCCTCCTATCACGAAAACTATTCAAGTTAGACGAACCAGACATGCATGACACTACTGGAGAAGCAGGGACGAATTCATAAGAGATGTACTCTTATGGACCCCCACACATGGCCGTGCAAAAGCAGGACGACCAGCACGAACATACATTCAGCAGCTGTGTGAGGATACGGAATGTTGTCCTGAGGACCTGCCAAGAGCTATGAACGATAGGGAGGAGTGGCGGGAGAGGGTCAGAGATATCCATGCTACCAGCACGACATGATGATGATGATGATGATGATTTTCTTCCTTGGGAGTCAAGTTTTGAGTGTTTCTTTTTTTGCGAACTCATTTCTTTTAGACACAACGTATTTTGATCCTATGCTACAGTATGTTCGGAACTATCCCCTAAGACTCGGTAAAGGGACTGGAAGACTTAGAAATCAGAGAAAAAGTAGACACTATCCTGATTGAAGCATTATTAACATCGCCCAGAATACTGAGAAAAGTCCTGGAGACTTGAGATTTGCTGGAACTCAATCTCCAGTGAAAAATAATCAACTAAGAATGGTGCGAAAAACTTCCAAAGGGGTAAAATAATAAAAATAATAGTCTATAACTCCTTTGAAATGCGAGACTGTGTGCCTAGTTATTAAATATTCTCAAATTGCCTGCTGTATTATCTAAGTAAGATCTAATGCTTTGCTTTATAAATGTTAGCAGCAAGTTTTATATGTTTTTTTTTTTTGCGGGAGTAGGAAAAGAGAAAGAAAGAAATGGAGGTAAAATGAAGATAATAGTAGCCGTTGGAAGAAGGTTCTGTCCCTATTCCCAAGTCATGTGACTAGAATTCTTTTAAGAAAAAGTCGATAATCAGTAACAGACAGGGATAGTGTAAATGATGTATTATTTTTTAAACAACCAGTAAAGATCATAATTGATGAATACCACGAAATTGCTCGAATTTTAACAACAAAACAATATCAATTATGAGCCAATCTAAGAATCATGCGACAGTTTAAATAACAAATGAAGTTATGAAGCAAATAATTTTCAGAAAAAAAAAAGTTGACAGTCGAATTTTAAGTTAAAAATTAGCAATTTGAAAACAATCTGAAATATATATTTTTTTACACAGTTAACTGCTCTCTTAGTTTTAAGAGCAACGGGTCACATCTGTGACAAGAGCACATATAATAATCAACCCCTGTCTCTTATAGCTACAATATACTACCCATGAAAAATAACAAATCCAAACCTAATCAAACGCGAAATCCAGACAACAGGTCTGTGTGTAATGATCGGCAGGTGCTCCTTTGATAGCCAATATTGGAGATACTTCGGCATCCTGCAAATGTTGGCTGTTCTGTTTCAGTTACATCTCTTGAACTCTCACGAAACGTTTGGAGAAAAAGCTAGATGGAAACTACAAAAGAATGCCGCGTACTGTTCTCAACAAATCCTGGAAGAAGCAACCTTAAAATAGCGGTTGTATGGCCATTTACTTGCAAAGATCGAAGTACCCATTCCCCTCAGAGATATCCGACGGAAAAAAATGGACGAGGGAAAACAACAAAAATGTACTTCACTGTTATCTTAAGAGCAATCCCCCATAAAGTGGGTACAAAGAAACAAATAATTGGGGCAGAATCCACTAGATTTAATATAATAAACCAAAGACTTACTAACCAAGATAAAATTCACGTCTATCCACAACAGGCTGACTCTTGATATGAATTGATGCCAAGAAGAACCAAATAAACCCGAATAGGAACACTTCCCTGATTAAGAAAGACCCCAAAAAGAAACCATTCCCAGCAATTACAGACCGATAACGTGCCTGCTTATGATGTGGCAAATCCTGAATGAAAGGTTGATTTTCTGACCTTGAGATACTAGAAATATACCAAGATAAATATCAACTCAACCCAACTGCACAAGCAGAAACACAAAACACTGAAATGCAAGTAAAAAAAAACAACTCTAAACGAATTGAAAAACAAAAAATTGAAAACCGAAACACCACACCCACAATATCGCAGAACAAATATTAACATAAGAAAAAATGTAGAATTAACGAAGAAAGTCATGACTGAAAATAATAGTATCTTATGAATTCTTGCCCAGTCGGATGGGACTGTAGAATACACTGACTGCTTCTCTGCAGAGGGGTAAGATTGATCCAACCCAACGAGTGTCCTGGATATGACATTGTACTATCTGATGGTGGGGTTTCAGTAATGCTGGAGCTTTGGGGAATGTGGAGTATCCCTTCATTGCCATCGCTTCCAGGTCCACTCTGGTCAGGAGTGGTAGCACCTGATAGGGTCCTATCGATGGGTCAAATAAAACTAAACTGCGTACTTATGCTAAAATGAATTGCTTGAAATAGAAATGATTTGACATTTTAATTACGTACTTATGTTAAATTAATTGTTTGAAATAGAACTGTTTTTTGTAATATAATGGCCGATGGATTTCGGTTTATGCCTTTGGGTTTAGTTAGGCTGAGAACCTTTCGGCTCAGTGCATGGGTTACATAGGTGCATCATTAACACAGGTGTTCACGCGCGCACGCGTGGAGCGGACGTGTCACACAGAGATGCCACAGTTGCCCGAGATGGGAAACGGGGTTACACAGTGTGAATGACGTCACGCACCGGAAGTGCGCGGAGAATTTTGGGAGATTTTGAAAAAGTCAGTTAGTAGAGATGAGACCTGCCTCGGGGGAAGACGGTTGGTTTTCGCTTGCTCAAAGGTAATAAAAGGTTTCGTACCTGAACAAAGAAGTCGTCAAGTGTTTTTCGTGTTTCGAGATTCATATGTTCTATCTTTATGGACATTCGATGTACGTTTCACACATAGCCATATCATGGCTATGGTACATTTTTGACATTGAAACAGTAATTATGCTAAACTGAATTGTTTGAAATAGAATTGTTTTTCAACAAAAAATATACTTCTAGTGAACTGAAGTGTTTGAATTAGAACTGTTTGACTAAACTGAATAGCTTGATATAGAAATGTTTTTTTGACAATTAAACTGTGTACTTATACTGAACTGAATTGTTTGTTATTGAACGATTTATTTGTATAAAAATGGATTTGGCATGAAATAACCTACAAAGGTTAATATGCCATAAAACCCAAACAAACTAACTAAATCTCAGGAACCAAGACTTGAAAAAAGTCGTAGTAGAAAGCGAAAATGTAAACAAATTATTACCAAATATCCCAACGGACTTCACTGTACTAAACGAGCTGATTTATGCAGGAGCAAAATTAGTCTGAGATAAAATCGGTGTGCCCCTAAGGAACCCAAACAGAAATACAAAACCTGGATGGATAGAAAACTAGACAAGGACAGATAAAGAAATTAAGCGAAGATACAGAGGAAAGTGGAAATAAAAAGGAGAATAGGTTGGGAGGAACCATTCTTAAAATCTGACAATATATCTTGGGGGAAAACACCAAAAGTTTTTGGCGAAAGTAGAGAGGCTGGAAAGATGCCGAGACAGGTTCAAGCAATACAATCAAAACAGGACATTCCAAAATAACGGGAGAAAATTCTACCAAAAACTAGTGGAAAATGCATAAATGCATACCAACAACCAGATGAAAAGGAAACAAAACAATTTTGGAGAAAAATATAGGAAAAGAAAGAACATAAAAGAAAGGTTGAGTAGATAAATAACATTTTTTTTCAATTACAAGGACCCGAACAAGGCTCAGAGCAATACGGAAAAAAGTACCGAATTGGAAAACGCCAGGCCATGCGGGCATGCATGGGTTCTGCTTTTGAAAATTCACGTGTCTACGACAGGCTGACTCTTGAACTGAATAGATGCATAGAAGAAGCAAATATATCCGAATGGGGGACTAAGACGAACATTACTCTGATTAAAAAAGACCCCCAAAAGGAACCACTCTCAGCAACTATCGATCGATAACGCGTCTACTTAGGATGTGGAAAATCCTGACGGCACAGATTAGAACAACCAACATTCGCAGGATGCCAACAGGATCCCCAATATTGGCTATCAAAGGAACACTTGTTCTATTACTAGTGAGCCGTGGATTATTTACTAAATAACATAGAGGATGCCACCAGGGAACAAGAGGAACAGGTGGTCAACTGTATATTGATTAGCACATCCTAAAGGAGAACAAAGCAAAACGTAAAACGTAGTCATGACGTGGATTGACTACAAAAAGCCTATGATATGGTCCCACAATCTAGGAGAGTAAGACTGTCTATAAAATGTATAAGATATCCGAAAAAGTCATAAAATTCATCACTGAAGCCAGGAAAATCTTAAAAGTGGAATTAACTGTACTTTAATATTAATTTACTCGGCTTTGTGCTTAGATGTGGCACAAGGCCGAATGAATGGAGCACTCAGTGAAACTCAAACTCACTTTTGCAGGTTTACTAGTGAAGCTTGCTAACTATTACCCTACCTGAGGCGCCCAGGAAAAATTTTAGTAAGAGGTGAAAATCCAGAGAGGCATCTTCCTGGTAGATGCGTTTTCATCTTTACTATTAGCAATAGCAATGTTACCACTCAATCACTCTTTTAGAAAATGCACTGAGGTCTAGAAACCTATTTGCAAGAAAAGATTGACAACCTAATGTACACAGGTGATATTGAACTGTTTGCGAAGAATGAAAAAGAATTGGAGACAAATAATAAAAATATACAGTCAGGATATAGGAATGGAATTCGGCATAGAAAAATGTGCGATGCTTTTAATCAAAAGAGGGAAAAGACTGAAAGCGGAAGGAACAGGGCTGCTAAATCACGAAAGAATCAGAGTGCCCGGAGAAAAGGAAACCAACAAGTACTTGGTAATATTGGAAGCAGATACCATCAAACAAGTGCAGATGAAAGAAAAAATAAAAAATTAGTATCTCAGAGGAACGAGAAAACTTCTCGAAAGTAAACTCTGCTATAGGAATCTTATTAAAGGGATAATCACCTGGGCTGTCCCTCTTGTAAGATACTCGGTAACATTCTTAAAATGAACGCGGTAAGAACTCAGACAAAAGGACCAGAGGACAAGAAAACTAATGACGATGCATAACGTCTTACATCCGAGAGATGATATTGATAGACTATATGTGTCAAGAAAAGAAGGAGGTAGAGGACTCACCAGCACTGAAAATAGTGTAGATGTATTAATACAAGGACTCGAATACTACATTTTTTTAAAAATCAAAGAAAGGCTGATTATAGCCACCAGAAACAGCACAGACAACATAATGATCGACAGAAAGACAACTAGAAAACAGAAATGGGAATAAAAACAACTGTATAAATAATTCAAGCGATAAACAAACGAAATATCAAACGAAAAGACTTGAACATGGCTACAGAAAGTAAACTAAGTGAGAAACTGAATCTGTTTTATTAGCAACGCAAAAAAAACCGCCATACGGACCAACTATATGGAAGCAAAAATCGATTGGACGCTGCCGAAAAGTTGTGTATGTTATGTGATGATAAAGACAAAACCATTAATCACAAAATTGACTGCAACAAGCTAAAAAAAAAGAGTATAAGACGAGACACGACTGGATGGGAAAGGTGATCGACAGGGAATTGTGCAAGAAATTGAGATTTGACCATACTGACAGCTAGTTTATGCACAAACCAGAATTCTTCCAGGAGAATCAGACGCACGAAATTCCCTGGAATTTTGAAATAAAGAAATTACCTTATCTCGACTCGACCTCGAGAGGATTAACGTCCCGACCGATCACAAAGTGAAAATCAAATACATAGATCTTGACAAAGAACTAAAAAATGTATGAATTATGAAGGTGACGGTAATACCTGAGGTAATTAGAGCACTTGGGACGGTCTTCAAATGCTTCGTAAAAGGGCTGGAGATGTTGGAAATCAGAGGATGAATCAAGACCATCCAAACTAGAGCATTGTTGAGGTTGGTCAGAATACTGAGAAGAGTCCTGGAGATCTGAGGAGACCTGCTATCACTCAGATTCCAATGAAAGATCATCAGATGTCGCTAATGTGAAAAACTCTCAAGGAGAAAATATAATAATAGTTGTAAAAATAATAATCTTTTTTTTTTTGCGTGGATACACTACTTGGACGCTAACTCAACGGCTGGAGAAAAAGATAGACGGCAATTACACAAGAATGTTGCGAGCAATATTGAACAAGTCCTGGCGGCAACACCCCACAAGGCACCAACAATACGGCCACCTGCCTCCCATCACGAAAACTATACAAGTTAGACGAACCTGCTGGAGAAGCAAGGACGAGCTTATAAGTGATGTACTCCTATGGACCCCCACATATGGCCGGGCAAAAGCAGGACGACCAGCTCGAACATACATACAGCAGCTATGTGAGAATACGGGATGTAGTCCTGAAAACCTGCCGGAGGCGATGAACGATTGGGAGAAGTGGCGAGAGAAGGTCAGGGATATCCGTGCAAGCGGCACGACATGATGATGACGATGATGATGATAATCAAATATCTCGGTCAAATAGAAATACTTTAAACAATTTTGTATAAATATGTTTATCTCTCGAGCCATTGGCAAGTACTCTAACCATTATGTCAATAGGTCAGTATATATATATATATATATATATATATATATACGTTTATATATATATATATATATATATATATATATATATATATATATATATATATATCACAGGTCAAGTCATACCAAATTCTCAAAAAATGGTACTTGCTTAACATTCTGCATTATAAGGTATGGGGCAAGGTTTAGTGGACCAATCCAGGGAAAAGTGTAGGGCCCTCCCCTATACCTCAGTGTAGTAGCAATTGAAAAGGGAGCCTTCGGTTCGCCCTCGACAACGGTCAAACTAACAACTATATATATATATATATATATATATATATATATATATATATACTACAGAAAGCGTTATCACAACGAGTAGTGAGCCGTTACTGCTAGGTTTTACCCTCATGTGTCAATGTGAATACAAAGGTCAAAAATAATGGTTAATATAAAAACTTTTTTATGCGTAAACAAGAGCCCAAAACATTGAAACTCGACTTTTTGTCAGGAATTGTTTTTAGGTTTTTTGTTTTTGAAGGGTTGTTTTCTTTTAATATGGATAAATCATGCAACTATATATTTGATTCTAAATATGTTTATTTCAAAAGGACAAACCATTAGTTAAGTGTCTGACTGCCAAAAACAAAACCATTTTTTGCTTTTTGGGCAACCGTATTTTAGCCATTAGGCCTCTGGGTAATACTAGATTAAGTTTCATATTTACGTATACAATTAATGATTAAAACGTAATTCTTATAAAATTGGGAGTTATTTTTCAATCATCTTCTAATCTCAAACTTTTATCGTTGTAGGAATTCCGAGTCGAGGTTGTTTGCGTTTTATTTCACACTTCCCACCTATGAATAGATATTTGAGAAGATTGGGTTGTTCAGCTTTTGTTAAGTAAAAGAAGCTTTACTCCGCTTAGAAATTAACCCTGTTTCATATCTTGACCGTGATGAAGGGGTTGGGTAAAATACACATAATCGAAGAGAGAAAAATAAGAAAAATACAATTGTTAAATTCTAAAGACGAGATCATATTACAAAGTATATACCTTTTCCAGTTCAAAATGGGAATAATTCAGTTCAAAATGGGAATAGTTCAGTTCAAAATGGAAAAATTATTATAAGTATAAATATAAAAAATATTTTATAAATTATTTTAGCAATACAATTGTTAACATTTTATAAGAAAGGGGCAAGAGCTTTGACTTCATTAATTGAGGAAGAATTGGGAAGGGTTACACCAGAAGTATGCAATCGTTTCATAGCTGGAATTCAATCTAAAATTCCTGCAGCTGTAGCATTAGATGTTGTGTTCTAATAAATGACTTGAAGAATTTTTTTTATATTATAAAATGTTAACAATTTTATTGCTCAAAAAATTTATAAAATATTTTTTATATTTATACTTATAATAATTTTTCCATTTTGAACTGAACTATTCCAATTTTGAACTGAACTACTCCCATTTTGAACTGAACTATTCCCATTTTAAAATGAACGATTCCCATTTTGAACTGGCAAAGGTATAGAAATTCATGTAGAATGAAAACACATTCAAGATACAGACATATCCAGGACATGCTATTTCTAAGGTTGCCCAGAATACACCGACTGCACCTCTGCAGAGGGGTAAGATCCCCCTTCAAATGAGTGTCCTAGATATGACGCAAAACAATCTGATGTTGAGGTTCCAGTAATGCTGGAGCTTTAGGGAGTGCGGAGTACCCCTTTATTGCCATCGCTCCCAGGTCCACTCTGGTCCGGACAGGTAGCATTTGATAGGTGCCCGTGGTGTAATGGTTATCATCGTAGGAAATGGACACGGCAACACGAGTTCAAATCCTGGACGAAGCTGATTGCATTTCACATAGTACTAATACCCTTGCGAAAGGTATGAATCCAATTATTCTCCCTCCAGCTATGGGTAAATAGTAGGACAGAATGGGTTCTTCAGCCTTGGTGAGGCCACTAATCTAGGAGAAGGAAAACTCTGAATTGAAACCTGTTAAACTTCGCTTAAAAAGTGACCTAGTGTCATATCCTGCTCGAGCGGAGGGGTTGGGTAAATATGGATAGGGCTCTATCTATGGGTTAAATAGAACTAACGGCATACTTATGCTAAACTGAAACTGTACTTACGTTTAAACTGCGTGCTTATGCAAAACTGAATTATTTGAAATAGAACTGTTTTTTGACATTGAAATTTTATTTATACTAAACTGAATTGTTTATCATTGTTTTGACATTTAACTGTGAGTAAACAAAATCTTTACTTATACTAAACTGGATTAGCTGAATTAGAACTGTTTGAATAAACTGAATAGGTTGAAATAGAAATGTTTTTGACAATTAAACTGTGTACTTATACTAAACTGAATTGTTTGAAAGAGAACTGATAATTTACTTAAAAATGGATTTGGCGTTAAATAACCTACAAAGGTTGATGGGCCATAAAACCCAACCAACCAACTATTTCTGAGAGGTAGGTTTTATTTCCTTGCAGGAAATATAGTCAACGTATTCAGAAGCCGACCGAGTGGGCGTAGAGTAATTTGAGTTCACCTTTTCAATAGATTGTGTAAGAACTTTTTTTATTCTTTTTTTAAGACGCTCACCACCACCCCACAAAAATGGGGTGTCCTATGGTATGAAACTGTATCTGAAGTTGAGGCACTATATGTCTGGGATCGTGTGCAAAAATACCCTTAAACAATTGCACAAGAAAATAGAGATATGAACGTACAATGAACGTAATTACCAACCCCTGGGCATAAAATAACCCTGAAGAGGTTGACATGCCATTAAAGTTAATCACTCAATCAATCAATTAGAGTATCTCTTCAATGTCACTTCTCCCAGGTCCGGTTTTAATGATCCTCGTAAATGTGAACGTATAGTCAACGCAATTTCCAAATCTCTTGGTACAAAATAACCCTGGACAGGTTGACATGCCATTTAAAGTCCAGTCGGCTGGGGCTGTAGAATGTCCGACTGCTGAGGGGTAAGACCACTCCTCGCCAACGAATGTTCTAGATATGACTTTTAGCTATCTGATGGTGAGGTTCCAGAAATGCTGGAGCTTTGGGGAATGCGGAGTATCTCTTCGTTGCCATTGCTCTCAGGTCCACTCTAGTCCAGAGTCAGAGCACCTGATTGGTTCCTATCTGTGAGACAAATAGAACTGTTTGACATTCAAACTGATTACAAACAAATGACAAATTGAATTGATGGGAATAGAACTGTTTGATCATTAAACTGTGTGTAAACAAATGACGGATGGTTAATTGAATTTTTAGTGATACATAAGAATACTTGGAACCCTTCAACTGTCTCCTAAAGGATGAACTTAGACTCGTTTAGAAATGTTACAAAAAATGAGTTTATAAATCATTTAACGTTGACATGCTAAATTGAATTGTTAGAAATACAACTGTTTGATCTTTTAACTGTGTGTATCTACAAAATGCGTTTACAAATCATTTATTTAATATATATGTAAAATCAGAATTTGGCCTTAAATAACCAACAATAGTTGATATGCCATTAAAAAAAAACTAAACAAACCAAACAATCCTATCAAAGCCAATAAATCAATCGATCAGTCAATGAATCTATATGTCTGGGATCGTGTGCAAAAATACCCTTAAACAATTGCACAAGAAAATAGAGATATGAACGTACAATGAACGCAATTACCAACCTCTGGGCATAAAATAACCTTGAAGAGGTTGACATGCCATTAAAGTTAATCACTCACTCAATCAATCAATAAATCCGTGTGTCTAGGACAGTGTGCAAAAAAAAAAAAAAAAATAACGTCTTCAGAAACAACTACACAAAAAATGTACGTATGAACGTAGAACGAACGTGATTTCCTAACCTATAGGCATAAAATGATCCCAGACAGTTGGACATGCCTTTAAAATCAATCAGTCAGAGTAAGGAGAGTTATTTGAAATAATCCTACCAGGTTACATGGTGTCAGTAACTGTGAAGACATTGAAGACTCGTTGTATTTATTCACCGCCCACATCATGCACAATATAGCGAGTTAAAGAACTCAGTGCCTAATGAAGATCGAAGTAAACACCAATTAATTCGGCGATAAAGTCTCTGGAGACCAATTCATTATTATCTCATTCGTTAATTTTACCATAAGGTCAGCTCTTTATTTGGCGGCAAGAAGAAAATTGGGGATGCGGTTCGACTTGAGAACAAAAGAAAGAAAAAAAAAGTTACCCCTACCTATACTTTCATAAATATTGACGTCGTTAGCATATGCAGATGGTTATAATTCCAGACCTGACGTGGTTCACCTGATGCTTGAACGGTATGATACTAAGTCAAACGTAAAGTTTGGGGGGTTCTATCCCAGCTTCAAGCGTCCTACGTGTCTAGTCACACTGAAGAGATGTGATACAACGAAACAGTCTGTCTGTGGACGACTATATATATGTATGTATATTGCTTGTATGGTAATGATTAATGTCGTAAGAGATGGACATGGCGACCCAAGTTCAAATCCTGTACGAGGGTGTTTGGATTCACAAAAACACTTGACCAAAAGATAAAACAAGGCCATTGTCCTACCAAGTATGCATAAATAGTCGGGTAAACTGGGCTCTCTGACCATTGTACGGCAATATATATATATATACAAAAGAGGTTTATGGTTCTTACGAGCTCACCTGGAGAGTTAATGGAGGACCAAATGCTGCAGTATTGTTAAATAGTGCACAATATCAATGACAGAACATACACACACACACACAAACACACGCACGCACACGCGTGCACACACACACACACACACACACATATATATATATATATATATATGTTATAACATGGTTGTGTCTGTGAACCTGGGTTTCACCCATAATTCAAAATGCATGAAACTCAGGATTAATGACACTACCACACTATATATATATATATATATATAATCTACCATGTATTCAAGTTGGAAATGGTCGATTTACAGGAACACCCTGTTCTGGTTTCTTAATGTATCTAACACCTTATTGTTTTGACCCCACTTTGCCCTCGTCTGTGAATTTTAAAATTACATAGGTCATCCCGCTTTTTATTTTCATTCACATATAGACTGTAATCCGCATTTGCTGTTTGCAACCTCAAGTCAAATATATACACACACACACACACATATATATATATATATATATATATATATATATCAGTTAGCGTCCGAAGACAGTGGGTGTGGATTATTCACGTATAAAATGTATGTGGAATATATAAATCTATGTGAGTGCTGGATGTATGGCTATTGTTATATATCTTGTCCTCGTGGTGTAATGGTTAAAGCGATGGAGTGCGGAATCGTAGTACGCGAGTTCGTACTCCAGTCGCGCTATTACTTTCACTTTCGGGCAAATACCCTTGGAAAAGGTATGAACCACCTTATCCTCCCAGCTATGGGTTAAATAGTACCACTACTGTTCTTCTAGGAGAATGGCTTTGGCATTAAATAACCTAAAAAGAGTTGATATGCCATTAAACAAAGAAACCAAACCATCAAATCAAACATGTACAGTCATCCAATGAGACGGAGAGTATTATGATATTCTCCGGTGAAATAAATTTATAATGACAATTTAACCAGGTTTGAGTTTCCTTCTAATTTCAATATATATATATATATATATATATATATATATATATATAGTGCACTCCTCGTGTAATGAACTCGGGACACCATCTACATTTCCTACGACCGTAATGTCGTAGGAAATGGAGATGGACAAAGCGGTATGCATTTCAAATAGTGTCCATACCTTTGGGAAAGGATCGAATCTAATTATTATTCCTCTAGCTATGAATAAGAGGGCAGATTGGGTTCTTTTACATTGGTATGGCAACCTATTATTGGGAGGCAAAACCAATAACCTATAACTCTGAATTCAACGCCACTAACCGTTACGCTATGTGTTACGCTGGACACATAGCGTAACGGTTAGTGGCGTTGCTTCCCTAAGCTTCTAAGGAGACAATCATCAGGAGGTTGTAGGTTCAATCCTGACAACAGGCGAGTAACAATACAGCAATACTTAACATGTGTACCCAGTTATGGCTAACGGAATCAGAACAAACAACCCCCGTGGATCCAATAAAGAACGTAGTTCAATGTTCCGTGTAAGTGCCAGAGTTCGACAAAAACCTGAAGAAGGTCGGAGGACATATCAGCCGAAACGTTGTGGAAATAACAATAAAGATGAAGACAATAGTTCGAAAACCCTTAATGATAAAAATCATCAAACTTCATTTAAAAAATTCAGACAACTAATTCAGTTTAGCATAAATATATTTTTTTCACATAGTTAAATAAAGGGTCCTCGTTGCGTAATGGTTAACGCACTGGGCTACGGAAACGCAGAAAGTCATTCTATTACATTTATTTTGGACTAATACCCTTGGGAAAGATAAGAACCCTCTTATCCCCCATCTAGCTAGGGGTTAAATAGTAGCACTAACGTTCTTCTACAAGGATGAACTTGGCATTAAATACCCCACAAACGTTGGTATGCAATTAAACAAAGGAACCAGCCAAACGATAGCTAAATGTAAAGACAATTCTATTTCAAACAATTAAGTTTAGTTTAAGAATAAATTTTTGTTTAACACAGTTAAATGTAAAAATAGTTTATTTAAAGAGTTCAGTTTAGCATGATTACAGTTTAGTTCTATTTGATCCATAGATAGGACCCTATCAAGTGCTACCACTCCGGGCCGAGTGGACCTGGGAGCAATGGCAATAAACGAGTACTCTGCATTCCCCAAAGCTCCAGCATTACTGAACCCTCACCATCAGATTGTTAAGTGTCATATTCAGGACACCCATTGGGGGGTGTCTTACCCCTCTGCAGAGATGCAGTTGGTGTATTCTACAGCTCCAACCGACTGGGCCACAGGACACCTGTTTGGGGAGTCTTACCCGTCTGCAGAAACGCAGTCAGTGTATTCAGCAGCTCCAGCCGACTGGGCCAATATTCAAAAGAACTCGGATAGCAAAGGGTTAAAAAGTGATTTTTGAGGAAAACGTGCTACCTCACATGAGGAAATTTGGTTTGTTTCGAAGACTTTGGATTCTCCATCGTGATAAAGAAGCAGAACACGTATTCAAAAGCCAAGAGGAATGGTTGAAAAGAAAGAAATAAAGAAATGAACGGTTTTAAACGGGTAATCAATGAGTCCTTATCTCAATCCCATTGAAAATCTTTGGAGAGAGTCGAAATTTGCCACTGGGGAAATGAAGAATCCTGCAAACATTCAAGAACTTTAAGAAATTGCTAAAGAAAGAGTGGGACAAAATAGCAGCTGGCAGGTACCAGAAACCAAAAACGTTTAGGGGCAGTCGTCACTGCTATTGGCTATGCAACCAAATATGAAGGAATCGTGCTTTTATTATTCAGGTCATATTTCTATTTCTTATATGAATGTACTGTTTATGTGCTGTTAATTTCTTTTTGATTTTGTATTAAGATGTTCTGATGATACAAAAAATTGGGTACATCTCAGCTTATCATATTTACCAACCCCTCCGCTCGGGCAGGATATGACACAAGGTCAATTTTTTAAGCGGAGTTTAACAGGTTTGAATTCAGAGCTGTCCTTCTCCTAGACTAGTTGCCTCACCAAGGCTGAAGAACCTAATCTGTCCTACTATTTACCCATAGCTGGAGGGAGAATAATTGGATTCATACCTTTCCCAAGGGTATTAGTGCTATGTGAAATGCAATCAGTCTCGTCCAGGATTTGAACTCGTATCGTCGTGTTCAATTCCTACGACGATAACCATTACACCACGGGCACCTCGGCTTATTTCTGAAGAATTACTGGTTACACAAAAAATTATGGAAGCCCATAAATGAAATTTCCAGTGGCATGTTTAAGTTATAGTCACAAAATAGTCCATCGTACTGCTGCTATCTAGCCATATTTACCAACCCCTTTGCTCGGGCAGGATTTGAACTCGTATCGTCGCGTTCAATTCCTACGACGATAAACATTACACCACGGGCACCTACTATCTAGACTAGAAAATTTAATATATTTTAAATCACCCATGAGGTTTTTCAGGATACAGATCTATTACTCCACGTGTATATATATATATATATATATATATATATATATATGTGTGTGAGTGTGTGTGTGTGTGTGTGAAGTCATCCACATAGAGACTGTTTCATTGTATCACAACTCATCGGTGTGGCGTGACACGTGAGATATCTGAAGCTGGAATCGGATATATATATATATATATATATATATATATATATATATATATTCTTTCTTCGGTCCAGTCAATCTGGAGTCGGGAATAATTCAGTCAGGACAATTAAATTATTCAAACTTCGAATATTTAAATATTCCTGGTTAAAAGCTCAATGTAACTGACATCACAGAGCAACAATTCCTTTAAGAAAAAAAAGAAAATCAGGTCACTTGGGGATTATAAATTCATTTCCATCTTGCTTTTTGGTAAAGAGCTCAATGTAACTGACATCACACTATGGAAATAAATTTATAATCCTAAAGTGACCGGATTTTCTTTTTCTTAAGGGTATATATATATATATATATAAGATAGCAAGAAGACAGAAACATGTTCATGTTAGAGTGAAATAAATAATATAAAAAAATATAAATTTTTTTGTGGGCCTATTTAAAAATATTCAATTTTTTTCTTCTTGGACCAACAATATATATATATATATGTGTGTGTGTGTGTGTGTGTGTGTGTTGACATCATTTTCTTTCTTAATATATTTGTTTGAATACGAAATAGGACCCTTCGAATCAGCAAATTTTATCTTTGATCTGCTGAGGTTTTCATGTGAGTTGTTTAAATTCTCGATGGAATGAATTTAGGAAGGTGCCGTATTTTTCCCTAGCACTTTCGGCTTTAAATGAAGAAACTTATTTAGGTTCTTGCCTTAATTTCTGTACAGGTGAAGTCCATATAAAATTGAGAGGTGTGTGACAAATCTAAAATCCTGGTGAGGCTTAGAACTTTTCTGTATATACCAACACTTTGACATAATGGTTAGAGAGTTCACCAATAGTCCTGGAGACCGGGGTTCAAGTCCTGAGTCATGTCAAAGAAAAGACTCAAAAAATGGTACTTGCTTAACACTCAGCATTATAAGACGGATCAAGGGTATGTTGAGCAATTCAGGGAAAAGTGTAGAACCCACCCCTACAACTCGGCATCGTAGCTATTAAGAAGAGAGCTTTCGGGTCGCCCTCTACCACGATCGATTAACCTAACGTATATATATATATATATATATATTTGATAAATGGAATTTAGACTGCGACTACTAGGTTTCATGGAGTTTGTTTTTTTTCAAAACAATAATCATCAGGCAGTTAAGAAAATGAAATGAATCGAAAATCAAAAAAATACAGTCAAAAACCGTTGTGGTTTTGTATGATTTTTTACGTGTGTGTGTGTGTGTGTGTGTGAGTGTGTGTGTGTGTGTGTGTTTATGGGTTATAGTTGCGTATTAATTTGTGTTTGTAAGAGATTAGGTCAATTTGCAAACGCTGGGCGTTGTATAAGCGGATGTGAATTCGTAGGTGTATCTTAATATTTCTCTACATTATTTTATTTCTGTATGTATAGGTGACTAAATATATATGTATATATATATTGTGGCAGAAATGATTCACAGCCAGTCCAGTCTTTCCAGCAAATCGGCCTCTTCCCACGTCATGTTTGTTTTTTAAAAAATAACTAAGCAACTTGTTTTTCATTTAGTCTTCCCTAAAAAAAAACAACAAAAAACAAAAAAAAACAAGAGCGTGAAATAACTTTGGTATTTTCTTTATTTCATTCAAAAAATTCTCAATTTTTTAAACTTATGAATTTTTTGTTTGTGCAGGTCTATTTGGAAGATACCTTATTTGTTTGAATTCATATAAAATGTTTAATTATCCGTAAAATTACATATGCATATACATTAGCATGCAATTATAGCTATCCATTTCTACTGACTGCATCTCTTCAGAGGGGTAAGACTCCCACAAAGAGTATCCTGGTATATGACATTAAACAATCTGGTGGTAAGGTTCCAGTGTGGGAGTTTTGGTGAATGTCAAGTACCTTTTCATTGCCGTTTATTTGTCGCTGCCTCCCACCAGACACGACTTGATACAAGGTCAAAAGCCCGAAGGCCGATTAAAGTGGGAATAAAGGGGAGGGGAGGTCGGGAACGAGCCGAGACTCGAACCCTGCTGGTCTGTGCTGCTGATCGGCCCACTTAGTGCAATGTGAGCCTGATGCGGCAAGCTGTTTCACGAACCCAAATGTGGGTCCGGGCACGTACGCCAGTTTACGGCTTAAACTAGACGCTCGGTCTAGTGCCATACATGGGTTACAAAGGAGACAAAAGTGCAGCTCGCCCACCCGAGGGTAGCCTAGTCGAAACTATGTGCCTAAAAGGCCCAGAGTTTGCCATTGTTCCTTTTGCAGAGCCACGCTCCGGACCGAATTTCAGAACAGGCTCCGGGGTGGACGAGCCCTTCGCAAAGAGCTAGCCACCTTTTCATTGCCGTTTGGCCAGGTCGGCTGGAACTGTAAAATATACCGACTGCATCACTGCAAACGGTAAGACTCTCTCAATGAGTGTCCTAGATGTGACACTAAACAATATGATGGTGAGAATCCAGTAATGATGTAGCTTTGAATATGGAGTACTCCTTCATTGCCATCACTCCCAGGTCCACTTTGGTTCGGAGTAGTAGCACTTGATAGGGTCCTATCTATGAGTCAAATAGAACTGTTTAACATTTTAAGAGTTGTTATGCTAAACTGAATAGTTAGAAATAGAACTGTTTGATCATTTAACTGTGTGTAAAAAATGACTGCTGTTTAATTGAATAGTTAGAAATACGTCGCAATACTTGGAACTATTGGTCTTTATTGACATGCTTAACTGAATTGTTTGAAATCGAACTATTTGATCGTTTCACTGTGTGTAAAGAAAAACTGTACTTATGCTAACTTGAATTGTTTGAAATTAAACTGTTGACATTTAAACTGTACTTATGCTAAATGGAATTGTTTGAAATAGAACAGTTTTTTACATTTAACTGTGTGTAAGCGAAAAACTGTGTACTTACGCTAAAAATGAATTGTTTGAAATTAAGTGAAATCATTTAACTGTGCTCATGGTGTAATGGTTAAAGCGATGGACTGCGGAATCGTAGTACGCGAGTTCGTACTCCAGTCGTGCTATTACGTTCACTTTTGGGCAAATACCCTTGGGAAAGGCATGAACCTCCTTATCCTCCCAGCTATGGATTAAATAGTACCACTATTATTCTTCGAGGAGAATAGCTTTGGCATTAAATAACCTACATAGGTTGATATGCCATTGACCAAATTCGTATTTGTGTCTTTTTTCAGATAAAATGTTTTTAAAATGAATTTTTGGTAGATGCTACGTCATTTAAACAGATAAGAATATGAAAAATACGTACTATATGTAAAGAATGTATATTAATTATGCTGTGAAGAAGAATCCCCATGGACTAGTGGGTAACGTGCTGGACTACGACATCGTAATGTTTTTGTTGGTGATGTTTTATGCCAATTTTGCCAGTTGGCAGCATTGGCTGTCCGCTGTCCAGGAAATGATTAGAAGTGAAAGGGGTATTTTTTTTATGGTTAGGTCTTCGACGCGATGATCATTGGACAACCTTCAGAAAATTGAAATCTTTGGGATTCTAGCATCGTGACCAGTCTAATGAACTGTATTTCCATCCATATATTTTTTTATTTTTTTCAATACTTGAGATTTTGGCAGTGACACTCCTTTCCTGGTGGAACTTAAGCCAAAAAAAGATGTGAGTATATTGCGGGGTTTTTTTTTTCGATTGAACATCATTCACAGTATTATCTTTAACATTAAATATATCTTGCCCTTTTAAGTAGCTATTTTCTCCCTGCAAATCTTGAACAGTTTAGGCTTCTCAAATGTAGCAGAGGTTAGTCATTGACATTGTGTCGGTCGTAAGGCTTTGGTCGAGACTAAGATCATATTACAAGCTGACGAGCTCATTCATAATTAGTTCGAGAAAAATATTTAAAAGAGTGAAATATTATAGATATTGCTATCCAATTCCACTTGC
>OY757940.1:10132492-10139992 GCA_963585895.1 Sepioteuthis lessoniana
GGTACTCATGATAAACTGAATTGTTTGAAATAGAACTGTTTATTTGTATAAAAATGGATTTGGCGTTAAATAACCAACGATTGTTGATCCTATTTACCCAAACCCCTCCGCTCGGACAGGATATGACACAAGGTCAATTTTTTATGCGGAGTTTAGCAGGTTTGAATTCAGAGTTTTCCTTCTCCTAGACTAGTTGCCTCACTAAGGCTGAAGAACCTAGTCTGCTCTACTATTTACCCATAGCATTGTTGATATGTTATAAAACACAAACAACCAATCCAAAATCCATGTTCAGTGTTTTGGAGTCATCGTCACGTCCATAAATTCAAACCTTACATCACTAAATTAACGATTCGTTGCAGGTTTCGTTTATACTCGCCGTGAAATTGTGAGTGCGATGAAGTATTCCGTGATGTTGTATTTTTATTTAGCATAACAACAAAATGCTGGAAAATCTACAAAGTCTTGTTTGTCCGATCGAAATTGTTACCTTCATGTTCCATCGTTTTTTCAATTCCCCAGCGAGGTCGAGGTACTTATCCTGTCATTGGCAAGTACTCTGGATTAGTGGTCGTCACCATTTTGTTCCCCCCACCCGATGAAGACTATATTGATATAACAGCCTATCTTTTAAAATTTGAAGTACGTCTATTAAATAGAACACGCACTATTACTCACGGGCGCACCACTCACATATATGTCATCTTTGGGTACCGGTATATGGTATGCATTTGTGAGTAACCCAGTACCAACAGTCAAATGTTCCTTAGAGAGGAGCTGGTTGCCGCCAAAACTTCCCTACTCTAATACGTTGAATATTTACAAGATTATGTGTGAAAATACTATAATTTTACTCCCAGGAGTCTTAGTGACTGAAAGTCTCCTCAGGTCTCCAGGACTCTTCTCAGTATTCTGGCTGAGCTTAACAATGCTGTCATATTGATCATCTCGATTATTCCTTTGATTTCCAATTGTTCCAATCTTCTTTTCCAGCTTTTTGGGGACTGTTTCGAGTGTACCAATTACAACTGATATCACCACCACCCTCATTATAATTATTATTTACTCATTAGAGTTTTTTACATCAGCGTTAGCTGATAGTTTTTCACTGGAGTCTGAGTGACAGCAAGTCTCCTCAAGTCTCCAGGACTCTTCCCAGTATCCTGGCTGTTCTCAATAATGTAGAAGTTTTGATGGTCTCTACTCGTCTGGCAACTTCCAAGTCCTCCAGTCCCTTTAGTAATCATTTAGTTACTGTTCCAAACGCACCAATTACAATTGGTATAATTGTTACCTTCATGTTCCATCGTTTTTTCAATTCCTCAGCAAGGTCGAGGTACTTATCCTTCTTTTCACATTCTTTCATTTTATTCTGTGGTCGGCCGGGACAGCGTCGCATCAACCGAAAAGGACATCGACACGAGGTTAACGAAAGCATGGACAGCTATCAATAGGCTATCGACTATATGGAAATCAGACCTAACCGATAAAATGAAACGAATTTTCTTCCAGGCAGCGGTCGCATCGATACTGCTATATGGATGCACTACATAGACTCTTACAAAACGGCTGGAGAAGAAGCTAGACAGCAATTACACAAGAATGCTGCGAGCAATATTGAACAAGTCCTGGTAGCAACACCCCACAAGACACCAACTGTACGGCCACCTGCCTCCTATCACGAAAACTATTAAAGTTTGACGAACCAGACATGCAGGACACTGCTGGAGAAGCAGGGACACGCTTATAAGTGATGTACTCCTATGAACCCCCACACATGGCCGTGCAAAAGCAGGACGACCAGCACGAACATACATTCAGCAACTATGTGAGGATACAAGATGTTGTCCAGAAGACCTGCCTGAGGCGATGAACGATAGGGAAAAGTGGCGAGAGAGGGTCAGAGATATCCGTGCTACCAGCACGACATGATGATGATTATTATAAGGTCTGGTCTTCTGGCCAAGATTAGGTGATCCGTGTGTATGACAGTCCCATAGGAGTTTATGTATGTTATTCTCTGGGAAAGATGCTGGGTTGTGCATATACCAGTTATCATTATCATTTACTCATTAAAGTTTTTCACATCACCGTATGCTGATGGTCTTTCACTGGATATTGAGTGACAGCATGTCTCCTCAAGTCTCCAGGACTCTTCTCAGTATTCTGTCCGTTTTCAATAATGCTGTTGTTTGGGTGGTCTCCACTCGTCTGCCAACTTCCAAATCCTCCAGCCCATTTAATTATCCTTTAGTTACCGTACCAAAAGCACCAATCACAATTGGTATAATTGTCACCTTCATCTTCTATAGTTTTTTCAATTCTCTATCAAGGTCGAGGTACCTATCTCTCTTTTCACATTCTTTCAGTTTTATTCTGTAGTCAGCCGGGACAACAAAGTCGACAGTTTTGCAGATTTCTTTTTTTTTTTTTCTTCTTTTTGTTGATTGTTATAAGGTCTGGTCTTCTGGCCGAGATTTGGTGATCCGTTTGTATGTCAATATCTCATAGGAGTTTGTGTGTGTCATTTTCTAGGACAGGCGCTGGGTTTTGCATATACCATTTGTTGGCATGGTCAAATTTAAATTTCTTGCACATTTCCAAGGGGATCACCTTGCCCACCTAGCCTTGTACTCCTTCTGTGCCAATTTGCTCCATTCGCTTATTATGTGATTGATGGTTTCATCTCATAGCCTGCATTTGCTATTTTGTTACGTCTTATCTATTCTCGCCTTGATATGATTGGTCATTATTATTATTATTATTATTTTACACTTTTGATAGCTTTTCACACCAGCGTTAGCCGAGGGTTCCTCACAGGAGTATGAGAGACAGCAAGTCTCCTCAAGTCTCCAGGACTCTCCTCAGTATTCTGGCCGATCTTAATAAATATGTGGTTTGGATGGTTGCCACTAGTCCTCTTATTTCCAAATCTTCCAGTCCCTTTATCAATCCTTTGGTGACTGTACCAAGAGCACCAATTACAATTGGTATCACTGTCATTTGTTCACTTTTGAGATTTTTTTCACACCAGCGTTAACTGATAGTTTCTCACTGGAGTCTTAGTGACAACAAGTCTCCTCAAATCTTTAGGACACTTCTCAGTATTTTGCCTGATCTCAATAATGCAGTAGTTTGGATGGTCTCCACTCGTCCTCTTATTTCCAAGTCCTCTGGTTTTGTACTAATCCTTTGGTGACTATACTAAGAGCATCAATTACGATTGGTATTATCGTCACTTCCCTGTTCCTTAGCTTTTTTCAATTCCCTAGCAGGTCGAGGTATTCATCCCAATTTTCACATTCTTTCAATTCCACTCTGTGGTCTGGCGGGACAGGAAAGTCCACAATTTTGCAATTTTTTTTTTTCTATTGATTATTATAAGATCTGGTCGTCTGGCCGAGATTTGGTGATCCGTTTGTATCTCGAAATCCCAGAAGAGGTTCTTCTTCTTCTTCTTCTTCTTCTTCTTCTTCTTCTTCTTCTTCTTCTTCTTCTTCTTCCAAACTTAGTTTTTCACGCCAATTTCCACTGAAGTTCGAGAAACCATAAGTCTCATCAGGTCTCCCAGGACTTTTCTCAATATGCTAGATGATATTTAATAGTGCTGTGGTCTGGATGGTCTCGAGTCTTCTTCTGATCTCCAGTTCTCCAGTCTCTTTTTCAAGGGTTTAATGTCCATTCCAAGAGTCTCAACTACAATTGGAGTGATACCTGTTGTAGCTGGAACACTTCAGCCCTCTTGGAAGATCCAAGTATTCGTCTATCAATTCGATTTCTTTCATTTTCACCCTGTGGTCCGATGGGAGGGCAAAATCCGCCAGTTTTTTCCTGATTAATTAACACTAGGTCTCCCCTTCTGGCTTTAGTAGTAGTAGTAGTTGCTAACAATAATAAACCTTCAGTAAACTATTTTATGAAATTCCAGCATCAATGTTTTAAGAGTCCCAGTATTCATTATGTTCAATCATTTTAAACACACCAAAGTTAATTAATATATGATTTTTTTCCAAAGCAAATATAATTCGAAATCATTTTAAACATAATCACATTTATATTTGACCCATAGATGATACTCTAAAAGATTGGTTTGGCTTGTGTGATGACATCAAATTTTGTTGGGAATTTAATGCCAAAACTTTTGTTTTAGAAGGACAATAATGGTACTATTTAACCCATATCTAGGTGGATACCCAATGGTATTTGTCTAAAAGTGAAAGTAAAAGTGAACTACTTTCCCAAGGGTATTAGTCCGAAAGTGAACCTGAAAGTGAAAGTTAACGACTTTCCCAAGGGTATTAGTTCGAAAATGAACGACTGGAGTTTGAACTCGCTTACTACGAGTTGATAGTCCAGCACTTTAGCCATTATGCCACAGGGGCTTTAGCTTTTTATCAAATACCAACTCCCCAGGTCAGAGTGATCGTGTGGGTAATAGCAACAAAAACGAGACTTTACTTTTTTCAGAGGATTAAAACTGGAGTTTTACCAACCGATTCAGTTTAGCGTCATTCTCATGGTAGGGGGAGAGTTTTATATAAAATAGATGAATTACGGTAGAAATATGGCACAGTGGGTCGTATTATTTGTAAAAGTGATAAAATCAAGGAGGCGAAAGAGTACGTCTACATTGGACGAATGGTGAATGTGTCGAGATACGGATGTAGGAATCTTGCTGAGAACGTGGTGTATTCAATAAGTTTCCAGACTTATGCACAGGCATTTAAAATTGTCGTAGACTCTTGAAAATTCACTATGTTATTGCTATACATCTTATGAGATGACTGACCAATTTTTAGGATTTCAGCTTCAAATGAACAGCTACATCAGCAACTGGAATACACCCTACTAAAGCCTGATTGTCACAGCTGGTGAATTTCAAAAATGCAATCTGGACAGAAGGACACTTTACAAGAACGATATGCAATATAATTCTGTTTTAAACTTGGAAAAAATGCCATAGAAACGTATGGAATGCTTCAGACTGCTTTTGGAACATCTTGCATGAATCGAGCATCAGTTGTTGAGTGGCATAAGAGATTCAAAGAAGGCAGGGAGTCTGTGATGGATGATGAGAGGTGTGGGAGGAGTAAGGAAGTCAATACACCAAAGTTAATTGGCCAAAGGGTTAGGGTTACTATGTTGAGGTTTTAAGGGATTTCAGGAAGAGATTCCGTAGGAAGATGCCAGCACTCTTCAAATCGGGTCAGTGGCATTTCCACCTGGACAATGCACCAGTCCACAACTCCATCCTTGTCACAGACTATTTCAACAAGATGGGCATCAAGACACCTCCTCAGCCTCCATATAGTCATGACCTTGCTCCCTGTGACTTTTGGTGATTCCCTTAGCTCAGAGGCTGTCGTTATGAGACAACTGAGAAGATGAAAGAGGCTGTGACGAAGGTCATTGATACGCTCACACAAGAGGACTTCCATGGGGCCTTCCAGAAGTTGCTGGAACGGTACAACAAGTGCATTGCAGCCGGAGGAGATTACTTCGAAGGGGACTAGAGTTCCATGTGTGTACTATCAATAAAGGTGCCCATACAAAAAAAAGTCTGGAAGCTTATTTAATGATCCTCGTATATGATCAGTAAGGAAGACGTTTACCTCGCGAAAAGACTTGCTCAAGCAGGGCAAGACTCTACATGTCCAGCTCTTCAATAGCAACGTCTGGCCGGCGATGTCATATGCAAGTGAAACATGGGAAAAGGAAGACGAGAGATTGGTGACGGAACATAAGGTTATGGAAAGATCCTTGCTGGGAATATTGTTGTGTGAACATATCCGAAGCGAGATAATTCGAGTCCAAAGTGGAGTTAAGGATGTGATCATGGAGTATCGGAAGCAGATGTTCTGCTGAACTGGACACGGCACAAGGTTCACAGTTAAAGGGTGGAACCGCGTAGTATTCAAGCGGTATCCGAAATACCGGAAACGAACAATCGGAAGACCTCTTCGTGGTCGGGAATGTGAAATTGATGAACGATTAATTGAACACGAAGAAGAAGGGTGATATCAAGAAGGAACTGTAAGTGTATTGGGGAAAACATCGGATGACGAAGCCAATAAAAGAATAAAAGCAAAAAAAAAAAAATGAAATAAATTAATTAATTCATTTCATGAATAAATTTGAAATATATTTTCTTAATTTATTTCGTCTTGCCACAAAATGTCTGCTTCTTTGTTCTTATAAATTTAATAAGACATATTGGATCTTATATATATTTTCATTACAACGATACAATTTATTATGCACATAACTATTATTTAACACACTATCATTGAACCCCTTTATTATTTTATTACATAAATACCACCTACAAGATCCATAGTATATAATATCTACGAAATATCTCATTTATTTATCATTATTATTATTATTATTATTATACAATCTCCCCCCTAAATATTACACCAACATAATACAACACAATATCATTCATCATCATCATCATCGTGTCGTGCCGCCAGCATGGATATCCCTGACCCTCTCTCGCCACTTCTCCCTATCATTCATCGCCTCCGGCAGGTCTTCTGGGTTACATCCCGTGTCCTCACATAGCTGCTGTATGTAAGTTCGGACTGGTCGTCCTGCATTTGCTTGGCCATATGTGGGGGTCCATAGGAGTACGTCACTTACGAGCTCGTCCTTGCTTCTCCAGCAGTGTCCGGCGTGTCTGGCTCGTCTAACCTGTATGGTTTTCGTGATGGGGGGCAGGTGACCGTACAGTTGGCGTCTCGTGGGGTGTTGTCGCCAGGACTTGTTCAATATTGTTCTCAACACTTATACCCACTGTAATTCTAGTCTACCATAGCACAACTATTCATGCACGCTTACAAATCAAATTCTTATTCATTCTCCCCGCCATGAAGTGATGATGTTTTCTTCCATGGCTCTAGTCACCTTAAGAAATAATGAAAGGCGCCTCTGGTGGTGTAATGGTTAGCAAGCTCGACTAGCAAACCTACACGAGTGAGTTCGAGTCTTATTGCGTGCCCCCTTTCACATGGCCTTGTGCCACATCTAAGCAAAAAAAAAAGCTTAGTAAATAAACACCTTAAGAAATAATGAAACGAATTAATATACACTTGAATCCATTTCTGCTAAACCCAATGCTTTACGTTCCTGGCCTGACTTAACCTAAAAACACACATCCACACATAACTATAACACATACACATATACGCACACACCCACATACACTCACAACCACACACAAACGAAACCCGAGCGGTTCTTGTCTGTATTTTGTCTGTATTTTGTCTGTATTTTGTTCTTGTCTGTATTTTGTCTGTATCTTGTATCTGTATTTTGTCTGTATCTGTATCTGTATTTTGTCGGTTCTTGTCTGTATTTTGTCTGTATTTTGTCGTATTTTCGATTTTTGTATTTTGTCTGTATTTTGTCTGTATTTTGTTCTTGTCTGTATTTTGTCTGTATTTTGTCTGTATCTTGTATCTGTATTTTGTCTGTATCTGTATCTGTATTTTGTCG
>OY757940.1:10142230-10254730 GCA_963585895.1 Sepioteuthis lessoniana
ATTGACAACAACTATGGAAGGCAGTAATTACTGGGGATACGGTTACAAGACTCAGCATTCCTATCCGACGTCGCGGTAAATCACCTGAAGAAGGCCAGAGGTGAAATTTGGCCGAAACGTAGTGAAAGAAGAAACAACAACAAAAAATACCAAGATGGGGATAAAAAAGTCCGCAATAAATTTAAAAAAATAAATAAAAATTAATTCTCATATATTTTTATATATTAATATCCATACTCGATTAGAATATAGTTTGGTTAAGTTTACTTGGGTTTTATGGAATATCAACCGTTGTAGGTTATTTAATGCCAAATCCATTTTTATACATATGAACAGTTCTATTTCAAACAACTCGTTTAGTCTATGTACACAGTTTAGTTCTGTTTGACCCATAGATGGGACCCTATCAGGGGCTACCACTCCGGGCCAGAGTGGACCAGGGAGCGATTGCAATGAAGAGGTATTCAACTTTCCCCAAAGCTCCAATATTAGTGGAGCCTCACTATCAGAATGTTTAGTGTCCTATCCAGGACACTCGTTGGGGAAGTCTTACCCCTCTGCAGAGGTGCAGTCGATGTATTCTGCAGCCCCAGCCGACTTGGCCCAGTTAGAATATATTGATGATATATATTCTGTGTGGAGCGTTCCTCATAAATCTACTCTAAGACGTCATATATATATATATATATATATATATATATATATATATAAAGGGTCCAATCAAGAATGATTCAATTTTGATTTTGCTTTTTTTTTTTTTTTTTTGTGGGGGGGTCGTTGATTTATTTAGCATTGAAAATCTTAAGAAACCCTGTTCTAAATGTAATGAACAGCTGAATTGATTTATTCATTGCTTATTTTTAACGGCACATCAACCCCTACAGAGTTATTTCATAGCCAGAGTACGTTTATATTTTATTTCGTACGTTTATTTTTTTGTGTGTAATTTTTTCACAATATTTTTTTTATTGCGAACGGTCCAATCGGATACGAATGATTTATAAACAGATTTGTTTAATCCCTTGAAGGGGAACCAAACAGGTACGACCACTCTGGGTCAGAGTGGAGCTGGGAGTAATAGCAATAAACGGGTACTCCACATGCCCCAAAATCTCAAGAAGTGTAACCTCGTCATCAGATGTTGTTTAGTGTCATACCGAGGTCACCCTTTTTAGGTGAGAGGGTCTTACCCCTCTGCAAGGGATACAGTCAATGTATTCTTAGCCTCGCCTATAGGGCTAGATGCAGTTTTGTGCAATACCTGGGTCGTCCCTTTTTAGATGGGGAGGAGCTCATCCTTCTGCTGGGGATAGTCAACGTACTCTTAGCCTCGCCCACTGGGCTGACGCAATAATCTGATAACCTTGCAAGCTAACTTACTCTAAACGAAGCTCTCTTTCTTACTAGCCTTAGATTAGTTTGACACAAGTCCATGAATATGAGGCACTCAGTGTAAACTAAACTTACTAGTAATAGCCAGAAGGTCTAATCCCGTTGCAGGGGATGTGATTAGCCTATTCTCAGCTCCGACAAGGCTTGAAATTGAAACAGGTCCAGACATTCTCAGTTGAAGATTTCCAGTTCCGTTTCCATGAGTGAGAATAAAGTCTTTATTGGTGAGTACTTTCCCAATGGTATTTTAAAACGAGATCATGTTGACTTGTAATTAAGATGATGATAAAAACTTACCTTGTACACCAATTTTGTATGTTAAAGAAGATTTTCTTCAAAGAAAAATGACGCGGCTTCTTAAGATATTTTTTTTGTTCTTTTAAAATTTAACAAAAACTAAATGAGTGTGTTTAGTTCTGAAGACATCGGAACATTATTCCGCTGTAATTTTTCTGTGGTAGGTGCAATATCTAAAAGCCAAGTCAGATTCTTCCTTCTTTGAAGAATCGTTCCAAAAAAGAATTCTTTTTTTTAACGATTCAATGCATTGAAAGAAACCAAAAAAAGCTTATCGATCTACAGTCAAACTAGAAGATCGACGAACAATAAAATCCTGGTGGTAAAAATATTTTTCTAGCGTTAATCAGCAACTTACTGACATCAGGGGGGGGGCGTTTTTTCTGGGTTTTTTTTTTTTTTTTTAAATTTTCTTTTCTATCATGTGACTCTACACAGAGGTGTAATGCATTGAAATTAAAAATTCTACCAGAATAGACCAGGGAGTAATTCGAACAAAAGAGGTTGTCCATATGTGACACTATGTGGGTGGTCCGCCAAGCAGACGATCCCTTTGTCTATTTTGGCGCGAAACCAAACAAAGGGCTTGGACTCGATATCTCCGACGAGACCGGAAGTGGGGGAGGAAAGGCAGTTGGCGAAGAGAGACGGAGAGAGGTAGTCGACAACGGTCAGCAGAAGAAGGCAATGAGGAAGACAGTCGAAGGTGAGTTGGCATTCCTAGTGGCTTTTGTTGGAATTTCGCAAAAAATTCACTCCCAGCGATAGTCTACAAGTTGCACGAAAAGCTGTACCACAAAAGTGTCACAAAACTACCCTTCTCGCACTTAGAGCTGACCTAAAAAATTAAATTTTTAAAAAAAAGATGTGATACACCCCTTCGGCCGCCCCGAATACATCAACTTCTAAAAACCAATACTACTCGTGGCCCGTGATTCATCCAGTGGGTTCCGACAGGGGTATCACACATTTCTTTAGGGCCACAAGAAATACAACCGAGGGAGTGGGAGAAAAAGAACAAACGAACAATATGGACTTCGCTAACTGCCTTTCCTTCCCCACTTCCGGTCTCGTCGGAGATATCGAGTCCAAGCCCTTTGTTTGGTTTCGCGCCAAAACAGACAAAGGGATCGTCTGCTTGGCGGACCACCCACATAGTGTCACACATATACCCCAAATATCCAGAACATTAGTCAAATAATCAGATGCAGTTTAGTTTCATACACAATACCCCCACTTTTTGGTGGAGGAGTCTTACCCCTTTGGGGAGGATACAGTCAGCGTGTTCTAAGGCCCCCACAGAGGACTGATAAACTGGTCTGATAACTTTACAAGCTTGCTTACACCAAGTGAGGTTCTCTTTCTAACAAAGTTTAAATTAGTCTGACACGATTAGTTCTTGAATACGCAACTTATCAGTAATAGCCTGACCTTACTTTCTTAAATATCTATATTTGTTTATTTGGATCTAGTTATCAAACTGAGAAATAGTTCTATTGATTAGATTGGCGAAGACGATTAGTTTTGCTAGGTTTGGTTTTATGGCATATCAACCATTGTTGGTTATTTAATGCCAAATCTTTTTTATACAATATACAGGATTTGTAAATAAATTTTGTGGGGAAATATTTTTAAACAAGCCAGAGCTCATTCTACTGCTTTGGTTTGGTTGGGTTTTATGGCATTTCAACCATTGTAGGTTATTTAATGCTAAATCTTCTTTATACATATATATTAAATATATATGATTTAGTTTGGTTGGGTTTTACGGCATATCAACCATTGTAGGTTATTTAATGCTAAATCCTCTTTATGCATATATATTAAATATATATGAATTAGTTTGGTTGGGTTTTACGGCATATCAACCATTGTAGGTTATTTAATGCTAAATCCTCTTTATGCATATATATTAAATATATATGATTTGGTTTGGTTGGGTTTTATGGCATATCAACCATTGTAGGTTATTTAATGCCAAATCCTCTTTATACACGTATATTAAATATATATGATTTAGTTTGGTTGTGTTTTACGGCATATCAACCATTGTAGGTTATTTAATGCTAAATCCTCTTTATGCATATATATTAAATATATATGATTTAGTTTGGTTGGGTTTGATGGCATATCAACCATTGTAGGTTATTTAATGCCAAATCCTCCTTATAGATATATATTAAATATATATGATTTAGTTTGGTTGGGTTTGATGGCATATCAACCATTGTTGGGTATTTAATGCCAAATCCTCTTTATACATATATATTAAATATATACGATTTGGTTTGGTTGGGTTTTATGGCATATCAACCATTGTAGGTTATTTGATGCCAAATCCTCTTTATACATATATATTAAATATATAGGATTTGGTTTGGTTGGGTTTTATGACATATCAACCATTATAGGTTATTTTATGTTACCCATTTAACTGTGTATTGCATAGTCAGCTGGGGCTGTAGAATACACTGACTGCACCTCTGCAGAGGAGTAACAACCCCAAATGAGTATCCTGGATATGACACAAAACCATCTGATCGTGAGGTTCCAATAATGCTAGGGCTTTGGGGAATGTGGAATACCCCTTCATTACCATTGCTTCCAGGTCCACTCTGGCCCTGCGCTGTAGCACCTGATAGGGCCCTATCTATTGGTTAAATAAAACTAACGGCATCCTTTGGTTAAACTGAATTGTTTGACTAAACTGAATAGCTTGAAATAGAAATGTTTTTGACAATCAAACCGTACTTACATTTAAACTGCGTGCTTATGCTAAACTAAATTGTTTGAAATAGAACTATTTTCATTAAAATGGATTTGGCGTTAAATAACCTACAAAGGTTGATATGCCATAAAACCCAACCAACCAACGTTATTTTTTTTTCATCATACAACGTGTGAAAGCACGTGCGATACCATGTCCTCATCATCCGCCATCCAGGGAGGATAACACAGTTTCGGTTGCTCAAGGCGGTACTGCCACCCCTGGCGCTACCAAGCAGCTTTTGCCACCGGACAGGGTATTAAGAGAATTATATATATATATATATATATATATACGCCAGATCAATTAAATGCAGAGACTACATTGGACGTTAATCTTCATTTTCTGAGTGCAGTTTGTGATTTAAAAAACGCGTTTACTTTCGGCGGTTAATGTTTTTACGCGTTTACAGTAACCGTTTCTTACGTAATCACACGGGAAAGGTGGTTCCGCGTGTATTACCTTCATGCTGAAAACTTTCTCGCTTTCGACCAAATCCAACTTGATGCATATCGCTCCGTGGGCTGAAGACGATTTGAAGCAACTTTCAAACTGCGGCCAGTGATTCCTATTTTTGAAAGAAACGAAATGACTGAGTATCCTATAAAACCACGACAACCAACCTCAATAGGCATCACATGGCATATCCAACCCTTTTCCACGCAGTCGGCACGCAGTGTCTCGTAGCGGTTTTTCTTCCGCTCGTGTGCTTCCTCCTGGTTTTCTTCCCAAGGGACAGTCAATTCTATGAGGAGGACACACTTCTTTGAATCTTATTTAGTGTGATATCCTTTTTATCCGTATATATCAAATATATGACTTCTAAACACACTTTGTAGATAATATTTTTTTAAACGGGTCTGAGCTCATTTTTGGCACAAAGTTAAATGATTCCAAGTATTACAAATTATCACTAACCATTCACTAACCATTCACTTACCATTCACTAACCATTCACTTACCATTCACTTACCATTCACTAATCTTGTACTCCATTGGTACGAGTTTACAGCATTCGCTTCTCATGTGGTTAATCGTTTCATATTTTTCTGCACACGACCTTCAGTTGCTAATTTTTGTGCATTATCGATTTTCGCTTGAATATAATTGGTCTTTATGGCGTTGTTTTGTGTAACTGATGAGTAGAGTGTAGACCAGGGTTCAATCCCAGGTCGAGTCATACCAAAGATTAAAAAAATGGTACTTGATGCCGCTTTGCTTAATATCATTATAAGGTAAGGATAAAGGGTAAAGGGGATCAATCCAAGGAATGGAGTAGCGCCCTTCCCTATGCCTCGGTGTAGCAGCTATTAAAAAGGAGCCTTAAGGTCACCCTCGACTAAGGTCGCCAACTTTACTTACAGCAATAAATAGATGCATTCGGGCATTTGATATGCTTATCTAATGTCGGTATCTTGCAAAGCAACTGGACTTGCAACGCAACTGTGATAGCTTGTTTCCAAGTAATTATATCTATTGTTTACACATCTATGTGCGCATGCGCACTTCCCCTTTATCCTGTCCAGACTTGTATTTTCTGATGTAAGCGCGTTCACAGGCGAATTATTCTTTTCAACCGCTCGAGATATACTCCATCATTATAAATCTTTTCATCAAAAGTAAAATCTAACTCCATCATTTTGCTGTTTTGTTAATTTCAGTTTTTCAAACCAGCAATAACTGGTGTTTTTTTTTTAAATTTTAATGGAGACTTAGTGACAGTAAGTCACTTCATGTCTCCAGGACTCTTCTCAGTATTTAGTCGATTTCAATAATGTCTCGCTTATTCTTCTCATTTCCAGTTCCTCAAGGTTTTCTTCCAAGCCTTTTTACACCGTTCCAAGTGCACTGAATACAATTGGTACCACCGTAACCTCATGTTTGCCAGTTCTTTTTAGTTCTCTGGCAAATAATAATGATAATAATAATAATAATAGTAATAGTAATAATAATAATGATAATAATAATCTATTTCTAGTTTGTATGGTCTCCACTTGTCCTCTTATTTCCAAGTCCTCCAGGCTCTCTTAACAGTAACAAAAAACAACGATTTAAGAACCAATAATATCAAAGCAAGAATAGATAAGACGCAACAAAACCGCAAATGTAGGATATATGGTGATAGAGACGAAACGATCAATGACATAAGTGAATGCAGTAAATTAGCACGGAAAGACTATCAGACTAGACATGACTGAGTGAGCAAAGTGATCCACTGGGAACTGTGCAAGAAATTGAAATTTGACCATACGAACAAATGGTATATGCACAACCCAACACCTGTCCTGGAGAATGAGGCACACAAACTCCTATGAGATTTAAACATACAAACGTATCACCTAATCTCGGCCAGACAACCAGACCTTATAATAGTCAACAAAAAATAAATAAATAAATAAATAAAAATAAAAAAAGAAGAGAAATTGCAAAATTGTGGACTCTGCTGTCCCGGCTGACCGCAGAATGAAATTGATAGATAAGTGCCTCGACCTTGCTAAGGAAATGGAAAAACTGTGGAACATGAAAGTGACGGTGATACCAATTGTAATTGGAGCTCTTGGTACAATCACCGAATAATTATTAAAGAGACTGGAGGACTTGAAAATAAGAAGACAAGTGAACACTATCCAAACTCCAACATTCCTGAGATCGGCCAGAATACTGAGAAGAGTCCTGGAGACTTGAGGAAACTTGTTGTCACTCAAACTTCAATGAAAGACCATCGGCTAACGCTGATGTAAAAAATTCTCAAGGATTCATATAATAATTTTACCGTTCCAGTTGACTACTGAATTAAATTGAAAGAAAGGGAGAAGAGATACAAGTACTCGGACCAAGCTAGAGAACTGAAAAAACTATGTCGTATAAAAGGATTTGGCTCGGTTGGGTTTTATGGCATATCAACCATCGTAGGTTATTTAATGCCAAATCCTCTTTATACATATATGCTAAATATATATGATTTGGTTGGGTTGGGTTTTATGGCATTTCAACTACTGTAGGTTATTTAATGCCAAATCCTCTTTATACATATGTATTAAATATATGACTTGGTTTGGTTGGGTTTTATGGCATATCAACCATTGTAGGTTATTTAATACCCAATTCTCTTTATACATGTATATTAAATATGATTTTTAATCACATTTTGTGGATAGCATTTTTAAACAATCCTACGCTCATTCTTTTGCACACAATTAAATGGTTTCAATAATATTTTTCTCGGATGATTTCTTTTTACTATTAATCATTTGTTTACCCAAAGTTAAATGGTTTCAAGTATTTCTATGTAACAGTAACAATTTGTAATCAGTCATTTGTTTCAATACAGTTAAGGGGTTCGAAGTATTCCTATGTATCACTAACAATTCAATTAAACATCAGTCATTTGTTTATACACGGTTGAATGGCACCACTCTGGTTCAGAGTGTACTTGGGAGTAATGGAAATGAATGGGTACTCCAGATTCCCCAAAGTTCTAAGACTGGAGCCTCAAAATCAAATCAACCCAACCGGCTAAGGTTGTAGAAGATACCGACTGCGTCTCTACATAGTGAGTAAGACACCTCTCAAAGAGTGTCCTGTTTATGACAAAAAACAGAGGAATGCATTGAAAAGTGTTGTACTATCGGCATGTATTGGGAAGGGTTTGCTATAGAAATGCATAAGAGGTTTGCTTAAGGTATGCATTAGAAAGGGTTTTCCTATAGGAATGCAATGGAAATAGGTTTACTCTAGGTATTCATTGGAAAGGGTTATACTATATGAAGGCATTGGAAAGGGGTTTGATTTAGGTATGCATTGGAAAGGGTTTTGCTATGGGTATGCATTGGAAAGGGTTTCGCTATGGATATGCATTGGAAAGGGTTTCGCTATGGATATGCATTGGAAAGGGTTTCGCTATGGATATGCATTGGAAAGGGTTTTGCTCTAGGAATGCATTGGAAAGGGTTTTGCTATAGGTATACATTGGAAAGGGATTTGCTATAGGTATGCATTGGAAAGGGTTTTGCTATGGGTATGCTTTTAAAAGGGTTTCGCTATAGGTATGCATTGGAAAGGGTTTTGCTATAGGTATGCATTAGAAAGGGTTTCGCTATAGGTATGCATTGGAAAGGTTTTGCTCTAGGAATGCATTTGAAAGGGTTTTGCTATAGGAATGCATTGGAAAGGGTTTTGCTTTAGGAATACATTGGAAAGGGTTTTGCTATAGGTATACATTGGATAGGGTTTTGCTATAGGTATGCATTAGAAAGGGTTTTGCTATGGATATGCATTGGAAAGGGTTTTGCTATGGATATGCATTGGAAAGGGTTTTGCTATGGGTATGCATTGGATAGGGTTTTGCAATAGGTATGCATTAGAAAGGGTTTTGCTATGGGTATGCATTTGAAAGGGTTTTGCTATAGGTATACATTGGAAAGGGATTTGCTATAGGTATGCATTCGAAAGGGTTTTGCTATGGGTATGCTTTTGAAAGGGTTTTGCTATAGGAATGCATTTGAAAGGGTTTTTATATAGGTATGCATTGGAAAACCCGAAGCGTTTTATAAAACAAAAATGCAACTTTACATCCAAATATTGCTTTAAGACTGCTATTGATGTGGAATTGAAAAATATGCCTAATAATTTATTTTGAAGTCTTGCAAATCGTTTCGAAGGTATGTTGGTACATTACTTGAAAAAACAGCGGCCATATTGAGTAAATTTACTGTTTTGTGTCTATCTTCTTATTTTGTGGTTTATTTCTAAAATTAAAATTAATCTTGTTTTATAATAGAGTCTTTTATTTTTATACTTTGACCCGGAGTGGTAGCACCCAATAGGGCATTATGTATGGGTTAAATAGAACAAACAGCATACTTATGCTAAACTGAAATGTTTGAGTAAACTGAACAGCTTGAAATAGAAATATTTTTGACCACTAAACCATGCCTACATTTAAACTGCATGCTTATGCTTAACTGAATTATTTGAAATAGAACTGTTTTTCAACATTAAAACTGTATTTACACTAAACTGAATTGTTACATATAACTGCTTGAATAGTTTGAAATAGAAATGTTTTTGACAATTAAACTGTGTACTTGGGCTAAACTGAATTGTTTGAAATAGAAGTGATTATTTACATAAAAATAGATTTGGCGTTAAATAACCTACAAAGGTTGATATGCCATAAAACCCAACAAACCAAACCAAACCAAAGTTTTTTTTGTTGCAAGAATACATTGGTGAGTGTTTTATTCAATCAGAAATTCATCTTTTGTCGGCAACTCATCACCATTAATAGAGACGCCCCTATATTGGCCTGAGCTCTTTCTCTGAATTGTCAGACTTGAATATTGTGATGCATTAGGCTTGTCTTTTTTAAGAGGGATGCTCAAGAACATTTCAGAATACGCTGCTACAAACCAGATTCATTTAATCAACATTTCTCCTAAGGACTCATATGATTTTAATGTCCAAGATGATACGTTGGGCCTTCAATAAGTTTCCAGACTTTTTTTGTACAGGCAGTTAAGATTGTCGTAGACTCTTGAAAATTCACTGTTATTGCTATACACCTTATGAGATGACTGACCAATTTTTATGATTTCAGCTTCAAATGAACAGCTACAGCAGCAATTGGAATACACCCTACTAAAGCATGATTGTCACAGCTGGTAATTTCAAAAATGCAATCTGGACGTGAGGATACTTTAGAAGAACGATATGCAATAAAATTCTGTTTTAAACTTGGAAAAGGTGCTTGAGAAACGTATGGAATACTTCAGACTGCTTTTCGACCATCTGGCATGAATCGAGCATCATTTTTTGAGTGGTATAAGAGATTCAAGGAAGGCAGAGAGTCTGTGAGGGATGATGAGAGGTGTGGGAGGAGTAAAGAAGTCAATACAACAGAGTTGATTGGCCAAACGGTTAGGGTTAGGGTTACTATGTTGAGGTTTTAAGGGAGTTCAGGAATAGATTCCGTCAGAAGAGGCCAGCACTCTTCAAATCGGGTCTGTAGCATTTCCAGCAGGACAATGCACCAGTCCATAACTCCATCCTAGTCACAGACTATTTGACTAAGATGGGCATCAAGACAGTTCCTCACCCTCCCTATAGTCCAGATCTTGCTCCCCGTGACTTTTGCTTATTCCCTAAGCTCAGAGGCTGTCGTTATGAGACAATTGAGGAGATGAAAGAGGCTGTGACGAAGGTCATTGACACGCTGACACAAGAGGACTTCGATAGGGCCTTCCAGAAATTGTTGGAACGGTACAACAAGTGCATTGCAGCCGGAGGAGATTACTTCGAAGGGGAATAGAGTTTCATGTGTGTACTATCAATAAAAGTGCCCATACGAAAAAAGTCTGGAAACTTATTTAATGATCCTCCTAAATGTCTTTCAAACTATAATATTCTGCTCATCTAATTCATTTCAGTGTTTTTCACATTGTCTTGTGCGTTCTATTGTTTTAGAAAAGAATCACGAAGAGTAAATCTTCCTCCATATGACATTTGAATGTTTTTCTAACATTTTCTGAGCGTAGAATTCTGTGATGGTCAAGGGGAGGTTCAAATGATAACACGACTCGGAAATGTATGATAAGAAATATATTGGAGGAAAATAATACATACATAAACGATAACTAGGAGAAACCCCTCCTCAGCTAAACACAATCATGAATATTACCATTCTGCGCAGAAGAGATCTTAGCCGGTATATGTCACATGAGGACGAGTCCATCTGTAGGGAAGACACCCCAAAAAATTCACTAACTGTATTCCTTGCAGAAAGATAAGATAGTTCCCCACCCAAAAAAGGAGTGTTAATTTACAAAGCTTTTTGCTTAGATGTAGCACAAGGCCGCATGAATGGGGCACCCAATGGGAATCGAACTCACTCGTGTAGGTTTGCTAGGCTACCTTGCTAACCATTACACCACCCGAGGTGTCTAATGGTGAAACTCCAGTTGGGGAGATTTGAAGAATATGAAGTAATTGATACATTATTATAATCCCCAGTTCCACTCTGACCCGGAGTGGTAGCACCAGTTAGGGTCATATCCATGTTTCTATTAAATCAGTTATGAATTTATTTATATTTGATAGGGCTGTGTGCAAACAAAAACCTCCCTAAAAAACAACTACTCAAAAAATATGAATATCATCGGTTTCATTGTTTAATGGTATATCAAATTTTTAAAAAATGAACGGAAAAAATTCAATATGTAGAAATGACACTAACGCCAAGTTTAACTGGGTAATGGTTTTGGGGGGGGGATTTAGTGTGCAATATTAAACGGTAAGTTCCGCAGCTTTCTAGTTTGGATACTGATTCGAAAAGATAACACAGACAATAGTTTTTTTAAAAAGGAATTTTATGCAAAAGAAACAAGAAAGAAAGAGAATAGAAAAGGTAAAGTGTTGCAAATTTTAGTGAAATTTGCTGGAACTTATCCGAGAGAGTGTCCGGGAAACAAAATTCTTTCAATTTTCTTTTATTTTTAGTTTTGTCGAAATGTTTCAGAGTTCATTTAATTTCGAGTCTTTTTAAAAGTTTTTTTCAGCAGAATTCTCGGTTGATTTTTTTTTTTTTTTCAGTTGTTTAACTTGGTAGAATTTCAGTAGTCGACTTTCGTTCAATTCTACTTTTATTTCTTGGGAAGCTTCAGCATGTTTAAAATATTTATCAGCTATTCAAGAAACGAGTGACGAAACCTATCTGGTGGCTAATTATTCCTGCCTTCAGTTCTGTCCCCGAATTCATACTGAGGGTCTCAATAGTAGTTCTCGACAAAAAATGGAGGTAGCTTTTTGGTGCTGTATTGTCCGGAATTCCTTTTCCCTTTTCCACTCTGGCCAAACCAAGTGCCGCGCGTGGTCGGCTTCATTTGCACAAGTCATCCTTGAAGAAGAACAGTAGCAGTACTTTTTAGCCTATAACAGAGAGATAAGGGAGTTCATGCCTTTCCTGAGAGTACTAATCCAACGTTGAATGTAATAACGCGACTTGAATTCAAGCAATGTAAATATGAACGCGATCCTCTAACTTGTAAACATAAGATATCACTAGACAGGTTGACATGCCGTTAAAAACAATCTATTAATCAATCAAAATAAGTACAGCTCGATAAATTATTTCAATTTCACAGACTGGTTTGAAAAATGCTTTTAAAAAATTATTCGTATTTGATGCAAAAAATACGAGGTGCATACGTTTCTCTAGCATTTTTAAACAGTTTAAACAGTTTTTAAAAAGTTTAAAACAGAATTTTATTGCATATCGTTCTTCTAAAGTGTCCTCACGTCCAGATTGTATTTTTGAAATTCACCAGCTGTGACAATCATGCTTTAGTAGGGTGTATTCCAATTGCTGCTTTAGCCGTTCATTTGAAGCTGAAATCATAAAAATTGGTCAGTCATCTCATAAGGTGTATAGCAATAACATAGTGAATTTTCAAGAGTCTACGACAATTTTAAATGCCCATACGAAAAAAGTCTGGAAACTTATCGTATATACCTCATATCAACCCCGCAGAAGTATTTGTTTTGAGGTTATTTAAATTAAGCAGGGTGCTTCAGGTTTGAATAGAGTTCTGTCACAAAATCTTTGATGGCTGAGAAGTGCAAACCATGTGAATTTACTGTACAGAGATGTATGATTTAGTTTTTAAAAAATGACTTTAAATCGACAAAACACATTGGTTCGCCACAACATGACTGCGTCAAAAAAACTGTCCATCAAGTGGAAGCATACAGACTCTCCGGTAAAAAAAGGTAACATGCAAAGAATTTTATGACACGCATGAAAACAGAACTCGAGTATATATATATATATATATATATATATATATATATATATATATGTGTGTGTGTGTGTGTGTGTGTGTGTGTGGTTAGTCAGTAGTCGTTCATTTAAGCATGTTTCATTAAATAATACAGAAAAATCTTGTCTGTATAATTTATTAAAGATCCTTTCAAGTTTCCTGATAAGTGTCTTAGTTTCAGGTTGGAATTGGTGGAGGATTTTTCCCAAAATTGTCCCGAGCGCTTTCGGACCCTTCATCGGCCCTCATCAGGGGTTGCTTTCAAAACTTTCAAAACTCATTTTTAAAAAAAACAACACATCTTATACAAGCAAGCAACCCCTGATGAGGGCTTATGACGGGTCCGAAAGCAATCGGGACAATTTTGGGAAATTCCTCCACCAATTCTGACCTGAAACTAAGACACTTATCAGGAGACTTGAAAGGATCTTGAATAAATTATACAGACAAAATTTCTCTTTATTATATATATATATATATATATATATATATGTGTGTGTGTGTGTGTGTGTGTGTGTATGTGTGTGAATGCATCTAATATGTGAATATTTTTTATAAGATTCGAATTGGTCAACATGGCCTCGTGACTTGCGAGGATGTGAGCCACGTAAAGAATAACCTCTAGGCAGAGAATTACTCTAGACAAGTTAACATGCCATTAAAATCAATCATGATCATCATCATCAAAGATACAGCTCCAGTCTTGTTACTTTCTGAACACACCAAGATGTTAAACAAATGTGATTTTTCAAAGAAAAACAATCGAATACAGTTTTATTAAGACTAAAATATTTTTTTTATTTTTTTTGTTTGTTTGTTTGTTTGTTACAGTGTTTTTTGTTTTGTTTTTTTTTGTTTTGTTTTTGGGGTATTTTTTAAATTTGTTTTGGGAGTTTTGTTCTTGTTGTTGTTGTTGTTGTTTAATTATTTCATTAAAGCTTGCCAGTTTATTTATTTGTTTATTTTTGATTAATTTTGTTGTAAGTAAAACCAAAAACTGTTAATCAACTTGAAACAGGTTCTTTAAAACTTAACGCTTAACACTTAATTATTCCTTTGCGAACGATATTGCCTCTTTAGACAACCCCTGTTCTGTTAACGGCTCTCAATTTTCAGTTTTCAATTAAAGCAAGTCAATTTATTTAAAATTTAATGCATTTTTTAATATATCATTTCTTCTTCCCTTTTTTATATGATGGACGTATCGATTCAAATATACATAATTTTTCTCTTTCAAAAAGAGACATACAGTTAATTGATTTGTTCTCATCAATCATCCATGTGAATTATCTTCTCGAGATAACGGTCTTCACAGACGCTGAACTCGCTTAACGTCATGTGGCGTAATGGTTAAAGCGCTGAACTGCGTCCTAGACGTAAATGAGTTCGAACTCCGGCCTCGCAAATAAGTTCAATTTTGAACTAAATACCCTTAGAAAAGGTATGCAACCTCTTATTTCCTCCGCTATGGATTAAATAGAAACACTGCAGTTTTTCTACAAGGATGGTTTTGGCATTAAATAACCCATGAAGATTTATATGCCATTAAACAAAAAACTGAAGCCTTGATTTGCTTAAACATTAATTAATTGTCGTCTGTCTTGGGTAAAAGTGGGTCTTGTTGCCGCGATGGTAATCATTGCATATATATATATATATATATAATCAAAATTATGGTCGACGAAGAATTATATAAACAGAGAAATAGGGGAATCATCTGCATAAAGGAGACAAATTATGTTTAGCAAATAAAAGAAAGCGAGGGCCCTTTTGTCTGGCTCTATTCGTGCAATACCACCGGAGAAACGATTAAAAACGAGAATTTAATTTGAAATATGGGAAGAAATATGGTTTTCTCTTCTACATCCATAGAGCCAGAAATAAAATCCACTTAAACATCTTAGATTGCCCCTCTCTACGTAGACAGAGAAGCAATCATAATTTATACATATTGGGAGACTTGCTAAATACTGGTGTGACATAGTTTCTTATGATTTTCTTTTGTCACTTATTTAACCTATATTTAAAGTTAAATTCTCCTTTTTAATCGTTTCTCCGGTGGTATTGCATGAATAGAACCGGACAAAAGGGTCCTCGCTTTCTTTTATTTAAAAAAAAATAATTTGGTATGGTAGCACTTGATGTATGGGTTAAATAAAACTAAACTGCATACTTATACTAAACTGAATTGTTTGAATTAAAACTGTTTGTCTCAACTGAATAGCTTAAATAGAAATATTTTGACAATTAAACTGTACTTGCATTTAAAATGCGTGCTTATGCTAAACTGAATTGTTTGAAATGGAACTGTTTTTGACATTGAAATTCTACTGAATTGTTTAATATAGAACTGTTTTGATTGTTTTGTGTGCATAAACAAAAATGCTCTATTACAATCACGTGGTGTAATAGTTATCGTCGTAAGAAATGGACACGGCGGCACGAGTTCACATCCGGGACGGAACTGGTTGCCTTTCACATAGCACTAATACCCTTGAGAAAGGTATGAATCCAATTATTCTCCATCCAGCTATGGGTAAATAGTAGGGCAGACTAGGTTCTTCAGCCTTGGTGAGGCAACTAGTCTAGGAAAAGGAAAACTCTGAATTCAAACCTGTTAAAACTCTGCTTAAAAAATTGACCTTGTGTCATATCCTGCCCGAGCGGAGGGGTTGGGTAAATATGTATTATAATCATATCAGATTAATATTTGGGGGAAAGGCATGAACTTCTATATCCTCCCAGTTGTTGGTTAAATAGTAGCACTATTGTCGTTCAAGAAGGGTGGCTTTGGCTTTAAATAACTCTGAAGGTTGATATGCCGATAAATAAAGAAACCAAACCAAGCCTAACTTTCTTCACATGTACACAATATTATTTAAAAGTTAATTAATTACCATCTATACATGTGGAAATGTCGACCTCCAGTAAAAGGTCGGCCTTCTTCATTTACACTAACATAATATATATATATATATATATATATATATATATATATATATATATATATATATATATTCCGCTTTTTAAAAAAATGCCACCTCGACCAGATTATTTGTTGGCAAAAATCCATCTAACCTTTTAAAGAATTTTTAAACCTTGTTCGCGTATTACTTTTGTCGAGCCACGCCTTACTTCCAATATTGGCAAAGCTTAAAGACATTAATGATCACGAGATCTGATGAGAATTTGGTAGTGGCACTTTTGTCTCTTATGACCTTTCTCCTCTTAAAACAGAGCCAAATTGGACAAAAGTGTCAACCTAAATATCACCAACTTGGACTTATGTTGATTCTGGGTTTTTTGGGGTGGGGGCTTTTAATTATTTTTTTCTTTTTTGCATGAACTTTAAATTCAAATCTTACTTTACGAATGTCATTTTCAGCCTTTTGTGCTCCGATGACATCTTGACCCTCTTCTAAACAAGAGTAAATGAGAGATTCTTCTGTACCACAGTAAAAAGATGGAGGCGCTAGTAATCTAACGGTTATTGTTGCTGAGAGTGGACCTGAAAGTAATGGTATTAAAGAAATATTCCACACTGCCAAGATCTCTGGATTTTGATGGCTAGTTTGTTGTTTGGTGATGTTTTATGGCATATCAACCTTTGTAGGTTATTTAATGCTAAATCCTCTTTATACATATATATTAAATATAAATGATTTGGTTGGATTGGGTTTTATAACATATCAACCATTGTAGGTTATTTAATTCCAAATCCTCTTTACACATATATATTAAATATATATAATTTGGTTTGGTTGGGGTTTATGGCATATCAACCATTAGAGGTTATTTAATTCCAAATCCTCTTTACACATATATTAAATATATATAATTTGGTTTGATTGGGGTTGATGGCATATCAATCATTGGAGGTTATTTAATGCCCAATCCTCTTTATATATATATATATATATATATATATATCAAATATGTATGATTTGTAAACACATTCTGTTGATAACGTTTTTAAACGAGCCTAAGATCATGCTTTTCCACGCTGTAAACCATACATCTCTTGGTATTATTCATTTCTGGCCCTTCAAGACCACAACAATTTGACTCATCGATAGGACCCTACCAGGTGCTATCACTCCGGGCCAAAGTGGAACTGGGAGTGATGGCAGTGAAGGAATACTCCGCATTCTCCAAAGCTCCTGCATTACTGGATCCCCAGACGGGTTGAAATGTCGCTAAAATCAATCCATCCATAATTTGCTTGATTGCTTTTCTTTGGGGGGGATACTTATATCTCAAAAATTACAAATCGATCAAAAGTCGACACCTTTCAAGTAGTTGGAACACTTGAGGAATATGGCCGATGAGTGAATTGTATCAAGATGAAGACACAGATTTTGGGATTTAATTGTTCAGTAAAAACAAGAAGTAAATGTCTGGGATTTATTCTTACCTAGAGATTTAATGTGAGTTTTAGATTTCTGTGTTATTCTTTTGGACATTAGGATAAACAGATATTTTCATGGTTCAGCTCTTCTGTACAAGCGAAGAGAAGGAAAAGAACGAAAACAGTGTCTTCACTTTATTCATTCAGAAAAAAAAGTATACTGGGAAAAGAAGGTAAAACGAATAGAGGAAAGAGAAGGAAAAAGAATGAATAAAGGGAAGATCAAAATCGAAAAGAGGAAAAAGAATAAAAAGAAAAAGTAACGTGAAAAAAAAAGAGGAAAAAGAAAGAAAAGAACGAGGAAAACGAAGAAAAAGAAAGAGAAAAGTAAAGAAGGGAAAGGAAAAAAGAAAACAAATCAATCGTAATAGGTTATTTAATGACGAATGTTATATATATATATATATATATATATATATATATATAAAAATATATACAGTTTATGGTCGTAATCAGAGTCAAAGTTCTATTTGACCAATAGATGGGACCCTAACAGATGCTACCACACCGGATCAAAGTGGACCTGGGAGTAATGGTAATGAAAAAGTACTCCATATTCCCCAAATCTCCAGTACTAGTACCTCAGCACCAAATCCAGTTTAGAGTTATATCAGGACACTCGTTAGTTGGCGGGTTCTCCTACCCTTCTGCAAAGGTGTGGTCGGCATATTACACAGTCGCAGCCGACAAAGTGGAAAAAAAACGGATATTTTCATCGTTGAGTTATTCAATACTAGTGAATAATCATCCATTATCTATCAGAGATAGCTGAGGTATTATTTATTTCTGTAAGTTAATTTTTAATGTAAGATAACAGTATAAAAGTGAGTGTTGTGTTTCACAAATCATTTAAAACTGATATTTCATTTGAAGTCGGAATTCTATCAATGCTTTGATCAAAATCCCGCTCCCCAAAAGCAACAGGAGCCATCAGTCATCAATAACGCCAGTATATATATATATATATATATATATATATATATATATATATATATATATATACCAGAGTGATTCAAAAAGCTCTAACTTTCACCCAGAATGAAGAGCCATAGCTGAACATTTTTTGTGGCAACCCACCACCACTTTTTATAAAAATAGATATAAAAACTAGTTCAGTTTTATTTTCTGTGCCGGTGAGGCCCATACAAACGTAAGAAACTCAAATTTTGGTGATGCTAAGAACTAAGGAAATATCGTTCGCAAAAGAATAAGTTAATGCTAAGTATTAAACTCAAAGAATTAGTTTCAAGTTGATTAACAGCTTTTTGAACAACCATCATATATTTTTTTTCATCATACAGCGTGTGAAAGCACGTGCGATACTCTGTCCTCATCAGCCGCCAACCAGGGTGATAACACAGTTTCAGTAGCTCAAGGCGGTACTGCTACTACTGGCGCTACCAAGCAGCTTTTGTCACTGGACAGGATATTTAAAAGAAATATATATCTATATATACACCAGATCAACTAAAAGCAGACATTACATTGGACGTTCGTTCATCCTCATTTTAGTGCAGTTTGTGATTTAAAAACGTGTTGATTTACGGCCGTTGATGTCATAGCAACCATTTCTTGATTTTGCAGAAGGTGGTTCCGCGTGCATATCATTCATGTTGAAATCCTTTCTATATCCGTCAATATATATATATATATATATATATATATATATATATATTAGAGGAATTATATATTATGAATTGATTTACCATGACCAGAAAAAGCGGCAAGCACTGTGAGCAACATACGGAACTACTGGACTACTGTTTCGACCTTATTAGGTCTCATCAGCAGTGTATAACGTGATCTCCCCCACTTGAGATCGAACCAGTGTCCACAGACGTAGCCCTGAAGGCGATCCTGTCCTCTGTAAAGAGTACAGATGTAACTTGCAAGACACATTCGGGTTAATTGGAGGCGCATTTATTATGACTAGTTAACTTGACGTCACTTGTGTGCAATATGAATTGCTAGCTCAGTAGTAGAGTTTCTGCTCTGTATTCTGTGGTCACTGGTTCGATCTCCAGTGAGGGAGGTCACGGTATACACTGCTGATGAGACCTAATAAGGTCGAAACAGCTATCCAGTGTTTCTGAATGTCACACGCAGTGCTTGCTGAATTTTCTGGTAATGAAAATTCAATATATATATATATATATATATATATACCCCAACTTGAAGCCACACTAAAGAGTTGTGATACATCGAAATAGTCTGTGGATGACGATAAATCTCCTCCCCGCATCACTCTGAGTTGAGCACTCAAGTTGGAGGATTAGCCAGCTGCCACATAACGCGGAAATGCAAGAATTGAGCATTCCAGGTAGCCGGCAACGTATATATAAAAGAATGTACGTAAAAATTCCTTCACTTACGCTGTGAATGTCGATGGCTCTGGGGTAAGATATCTATCTAACGTAGTCAGCCGGGCTTCGATCCCAGCTAGAACCATCTTGTGGAAGAGCTGTGATACAACGAAACAGTTGTTTTTTGTTTTTTTTGTTTTGGTTTGGTTTGGTTTTATAGCATATCAATCCTTGCAAATTATTCAATGACAAATCCTTTTTATACATATATATTAAATAAAATTAGATTTTTAAACATATCTTGTAGATAATATTATTAAATGAGCCTGAGCTCATTTTTTCACACAATTAAATGGTTTCACTTGTATCTCTCTGATTCGTATAATTTTATTCAATTTGTACAGTTTAATGTTTTCAAGTATTGCTTTGTATCACTAACAATTTAATTAAACATCAATCATTTCTTTACTCACAGTTGAACATAAAAACTCTCCTCTTTCTAATAATTCAGTTTAGCATAAGTTCACAGCTTAAATGTCAATCAGTTCTACTTAACCCTTAGATAGAACTCTATCTAGTGCTACCACTCAGGATCAGAGTGGACCTCGGAGCGATATCAGTGAAGGTATACTCCACATTCCCCAAAGCTCTAGCCATATTTACCCAACCCCTTCGCTAGGGCAGGATATGACACAAGGTCAATTTTTAAGCGGAGTTTAACAGGTTTGAATTCAGAGTTTTCCTTCTCCTAGACTAGTTGCCTCCCCAAAGCTGAAGAACAAAGTCTGTCCTACTATTTACCCATAGCTGGAGGGAGAATAATTGGATTCATACCTTTCCCAAGGGTATTAGTTCTATGTGAATTGCAATCAGCCTGGTCTAGGATTTGAACTCGTGTCGCCGTGTCCAATTCCGACGACGATAACCATTACACCACGGGCACCTCCCCAAAGCTCAAGCATTACTTCATTGTTTACTGTCATATAGGACACTCGTTGGGAGGAGTCTTACCCCGCTGAAGAGAAGCAGTCGGTGTATTCTGCTGCCCCAGCCGACAAGACCAAGTCTGTCTGCAGGTGACAATATATATATGATGTCATGCTGATAGCATGGATTTCTCTGGCTTTCTCCAGCCATCCCTCCCCATCGCCTCGTCCTTTATATGGCATCATTGCTCGTCCTTTATATGGCATCCAGTGTCTGCACAGACTTGATGAATGTAAGTTTTGATGGTCGGCCAAAGATTCCACAAGAAAACCCCACTTACTTCATTAGCAGGATAGAGCATGTCTGTCTTACTTAAATGGTGGGTAAGATGAGAGGCAAGTGGCCATACAGCAGTAGTTTTGTGAGGTAGTGCTTGCAGGATTAGTTAAAAACAGCAAGTAGCATTCTTTGTAGTCCTCATCTATCTTTTTCTCCATATATTTCCTTAGCATCCAGGTGGTGCATCCATACTGTAGTATTGTCACTGCTACCACTAAGAAGAAATCCCATTTTATTTGATCGGAGTGAGCAGATATCCATATGATTGACGACCTGTCAATAGCAGTCCACCTCTTCCCAACACGTATGTTGATATCACTTCAAGTAGATGAGATGTTGCTGCCGAAGTATGTGAACTAGTCTACATATTTTAGAAGCTTGCCACTTAAAGTGGAGATGCTTCCTTAATATTTCATACACATGACCTTTATTTTACTTGTGTTCACGAAGAGAACAATGTCTCCTGCTGTTTGCTCCAGGTTATGCAACAGAGATTCGGTTTGGTCTGGTGTGTTTGTGAGAAGCGCTTGATCATCGACGTAGTCTGCGTTTACCATTGTTTCTACATGATATCAAATGACGTTAGTTGTTCGATATTTAGCATAAATGGCGCTAATATATCTTCTTGCAAGACTTCAGCGACAATTTCAAAGAAGTCGGTGTCTCCCTCGAATATTAAAAAAAACCCTATCCATAAAAGTGTTCTTCCTACTGACCCAACCAAAAATGTTATACTTCTTATAAACTACGAGAAATTTAAACCCTCCAACCTAAATGTTTCTAACAACTCTTCCCCGTCTACCTAACTTCTTATAGGTATGTTTAAATGTTCCCTGGGAGACTGTGTCTCCAAAGAAAATAGTGCGTATGTTGGTCTTACCTCTACAACATATATATATATATATATATTATTTTGTCGTGCCACCTGGACGGACATCCCTGACCCTCTCACGCCATTCCTCCCTATCGTTCATTGCTTCCGGCAGGTCCTCAGGGCTACATTCCGTATCTTCACTGAGCTGCTGTATGTAGGTTCGAGCTGGTCGCCCTGCTTTTGCTCGGCCATGTGAGGGGGTTCATTGGTGAATATCACTTATCAGCTCGTCGCTGTTTCTACAGCAAGAGTCCTGCATGTCTGGTTCGTCTAACTTTGACAGTTTTCGTGATAGGTGGTAGGAGGCCGTATAGCTGCTGCTTTTTGGGATGTTGCCCCCAGGACTTGCTCAATATTGCTCGCAGCATTCTTGTGTAGTTACCGTCAAGCTTTTTTTCCATCAGTTTCGTTAGCATCCATATAGTGCGTCCATACTGTATAAATTAAGCTAAAGAATATACTAAAAAGGAACAATCCATATAGGATATATAATATCAATAGATTCTAGTTGATTGTTTACTGTTTAGTATATAAGAATATAGAAATATATAAAAATATAAAGAGAAAATTATGTTATTGATATAAAATTAACTAAACAGATGTAATACATTATCAATTTATTTCAACAATTTCTTTCGCGAGGATGTATCTTCAGATAGCAAACAATTTTTATTTTGATTGGTTTAACGGCAAAAGGCAAAGTAGACGATCGTAGCCGAAGGTGACCCGAAGGTTCCCTTTTCGATAGCCACTACATCAAAGTGTAAGGGAGGGCGCTACTCCGTTCCCTGGATTGCTCCACTTTACCCTTGATCCCTACCTTATATTGCTGAGTGTTAAGCAAGGAGGCATCAAGTACCATTTTTGAGTCTTTGGTATGACTCGACCTGGGACTGAACCTAGGTCTCCCGGGCCATTGGCGAACACTCAAAAACTCCACAAAATACCGTTATATAATTAATATATATATTGTCATCCACAGACAGACTGTTTCGTTGTATTTCGACTCTTCTGTGTGGCTAGGCATGTGTGAAGCTCCAAGCCGGGATCGAAACCAGCAGGGGGGTCCTCGTGGCGTGATGGTCAAAGCGACGGACGGCGGAATCGTAGTAAGTGAGTTCGTACTCCAATCGCTCTATTACGTTTACTTTGGGAAAGGCATGAACCCCCTTATCCTCCCAGCTATGGGTTAAATGGTACCACTACTGTTCTTCCTGGAGAATGGCTTTGGCATTTAATACCCTACAAAGGTTGATATGCCATTAAACAAAAATGGTGCCACATTGGGTGTTTAAACGCAACGCAGAATAGACATGATTTCAATTGTCCTAATCAATTTTATCTTATTTTATTTATTATTTATTTTTATCTCTATTTTTTTAACTTAAATATTCATTTAAGATGTTTAAGTTAATTAATGATATATTCAGTATTTAATTTTAACCAACTCTTAATCTGTGGGTGTAACTTAGTTATTAAAATAGCTTCCTTTATTCTGAGATTACCAACATTACGTACTATTGCTTCTATTTTGATGGAAAAGTTATTATTATTATTATTTTTGCATTTAGTTAAATATTTATCGAATGAGCATGCACGTGTTTTAAAGTGTTCTTTAATTCTAATGTGTAGGGGTCTGATTGTTCTTCCTATATAAAGATCAAGGCATTTTAAGCAAGTTAGACGATCAATAGTATAAGTTTTTTGGCATATATTTGGATCTCTTACAGGGCAGTTGGCTAAAGTGCATGTTGAGACAGTATAGTTATTTTTTCTTCGTTAGGTATTGGCATAGTGTGGGTTCGGGGTGGGGTAGTTGTATAACCATGGTTACAACACTCAACATTGCGTTCTAACAACCCATATGACGCCATATTTAAAATGTCCAAAAAAATTGTTCATATTTCAAAAAGTCTCTGATGATGAAGTTTTTACTTCGAAATTAATTAAACCCCATTAATTATTTTGCATTCCAATAACCCTCTAAACAAATATAAAACAATAAAATAAAATAATTTGAGCTATGCTTCAAGCGAATTATAAAATACTTATATATATATATATATATAACGAAACAGTCTGTCTGTGGATGACTATATATATATATATAATTTTTATTTTTAAACCTATTTCTATAATTCTGGTGACATGGAAAAAAAAACAGATGAAGCAATTTGTGAATAAAAAATATGCATCTGTTTTTGTTTTTTGTTTTTTTCATGGTTTGAGGCAACATCTTTACAACTTATGATCATAATGATATATATATATATGTGTGTGTGTGTGTGTGTGTGTGTGATTAAACAGTATAGACATCTTTTGTCTATATATTTTTCTTTCGATCCTTTCAAGTCGCCTTATAGATGTTATAACATACGGCCCGAATTGGCTATTAAACCATCCCTAATTAATGGCAAAAGCGATACAACCTTTTACAATATACACATCCCCCTGATGATAGCCCTGGATGGGTTCGTAAGTACTTCGGAACCAATTAATTACGGAAGCTTATAAACCAAAAATATGTAGACGGAATATGTCCCTAATGTTTAATCAAATATGTCTCAACGAAGAAATGTAATCCACACACACACACACATACACACATATATATATATATAGTAAGTAAAGTTGGCGCCCGTAGTCGAGGGCGACTAGAAGACTCCCTTTTCGATAGTGTCACGTGATATCCCACTGAGACGATGGAAGTGGGATGACTACTATCCTCTCGTTTGAATTAACAGTAGCAAGCCATCAGAGAATGACCGTTAAGAAAGAATATGGGTCACAGGGGAGACCAGATGTTTATACTTGGTGACCTCACTCGGGTCGCCTGACACGGGAAGGTAGAAGCCAAACGATTGGCTGGGACCCTAAAACGGAAGTGGGGACTCCCTCCCGTCAGCGGAAATGGAAAAGGTTAGCCGTTGGACAGGGTTCGTAGCGGGCAGACAAACCAAAGCCAGTACTCCGGGTAGAAGAAGACAAAAAAATATCTCGGACACGAGAGACCCAAGTTCTTCAAGCCAGTGTTAAAAATAGCATAAAGTCCATTAGCCCGTAAAAGAAGAAAGATTCTCCACAGGACGCCATCAGAGAAAAAAGATAAGTAAACTTTGAGACCATTTCTCCTTATAACCAATTTTATATACCCCCTCTCTCTCTCTCTCTCTCTCTCTCTCTCTCTCTCTCTCTCTCTCTCTCTCTCTCTCTCAATTTGAAGAAAAACGAAAGAAAAGAAAAGAAGGAAGACATTTATATTCATGGACTGTTCCTATATTATATATTTGACACGTTGAAGGTGTATATCTTTGTATAGTAAAAGATTGATGTATTTTAATGTTCCCACGTGGTCTAAGTTGTTATTTGCAGTATCTTCTACGAGTTTGTTATTTTATGTTTCCTTTCACGCTTCTATTCTCCTTATGTTATCTTGCTTAAAATTGTCCTATTAATTCCTTTAAAATATCACACGGAAAACCGGAATTGCCGACTACTTTAATTAATATTATTACGTCTGAACCTAGAGGTCCATATCTTCGATTATTCTAGGGGAGGTAGTTTAGTGGCCTTGGTGGGTGTGTGTATAGTGTGGAATTTGGAACCCCTTGCCAGCGGCGGTCAGCCTGGACATAAATTGATCCCCCACATAATATGCCAGTTCTTATATGCCTGAGAAAAATCTCTGAACGAGGACTTATTCTACAAGGGATCAAGTGCCAACTTGCCCCGTCTTCACACGTGCGAAATAAAACCCCGTTCTGGGATAAAAGTAAATCTTTCGCGTCACAATAGCAACAACACCGAGGTATACGGGAGGGTGTTACTCCTTTCACAGGATTGCTCCACTTTACCCTTGATAAGTACCTTATATTGCTGAGTGTTAATCAAGGAAGTATCAAGTACCTATTTTAAAGTCTTTGATATGACGCGACCAGGGATTGAATCCAGGTCTCCTGGACCTTTGGCGAACAATCTACCCACTAGACCAATGAGTCGATCGCTGATAGATAATCACACTCCGAACAATTCTTTGTAAAATGTTAATTTTCTTCTCAACTTGGGGTCTGGATCCTGTGGCTCCAAGGTCACATCTTTTAAACCCTATATGAAGGGGATTTTTCTTGGGAAATGTTAAATAGGATGAAAAAGAAAACAAAAAAAAGAAAAAAGAAAACTATCTTGTACGGATTTAAGAATTAGAAATGTTCATTATAATTTTATTTTTTTATTTATTTTTTTTTTTTGTTGATAATCTTCCTATTCTTTTAACCCACTTGAATAAAAGTTGTTAAGATTTAAAAAATATCCTTCCTCGTATTTACGTAAAATAAATCATTATTAATAATTTTCATCCGTGAAAGGGCACTTTTTTCGTCATAACGATTGATCCTTAAATCTATGAAAGAGAAGTTTTTACCTTTTTTTTTCAAATTAATAACAATTTACGATATTTCACTGGATAAAATTGATTTGTTGTTTTATGGTGTTGTATATTGACCTCCGACCCGGCCAGGCTGTCAAAATAGGAAATGCACCTGTGTAAATAACAGGTGCATCCGGTCTAGGAATATCAGAATTATAACCCTGACCGTGGATAGGTTGAATGAGTGCAATTGTGACACACACAAGAAGAAGGGAGCGTTAAACTATTATATAACTCGGTGAGACAGGAAGTCAGTTAGTTTGGAGACCAGTCCCGTTGGTGACAAGATGCGGTAGAGGAAGCCAGCACCTAGCAGAGTGGGCCCCCAGGCCCCCGGTTGAGCAGCACAGGAGAACGGGAAAGAAACGCGGTGATGGCCAATAGAGTGGGAGTCAATATACAGCAGTTCTGTTCGGTCTCCAACTCAACACGTAACCTTTCAAATAAAGTGAGAGGTATATTTTTCTAAGAACTGTGTCGCTCGTCTTTATTATTGTGTCGTTATGATTTATGCATGCATCTGTATATGAGTATACAACAATGGCATATCAACCTGTCAAGGTTATTTAACGCCAATTCCATTCTTATACAAATAATCACTTCTAATTCAAACAATTCAGTTTATCATGAGTACACAGTTAAATTGCCAAAAACATTTCTATTTCAAGCCATTCAGTTTAGTCAAACAGTTCTAATTCAAACAATGCAATTTAGTATAAGTATAGATTTTGTTTACACACAGTTAAATGTCAAAACAGTTCAATATTTAAAAATTCAGTTTAGCATAAGTACAGTTTCAGTGTGAAAAACAGTTCCATTTCAAACAATTCAGTTTAGCATAAGTACGCAGTTTAAATGTAAGTACACGGTTTAATTTTCAAAAATATTTCTATTTCAGGCTGTTCAGCTTAGTCAAACAGTTCTAATTCAGCCAATTCAGTTTAGCATAAATACGCTGTTTAGTTCTATTTGACCCATGGATAGAATCTTATCAGGTGCTCCCATTCCGAGCCAGAGTGGACCTAGGAGCGGAGGCAATGAAGTGGGTACCCCGCATTCCCCAAAGCTCTAGCATTACTGGAACCTCGCCATCAGATTGTTTAGTGTCATATCAAGGACACTCATTGGGGGAGTCTTACCCCTCTGCAGAGGTGCAGTCGGTGTATTCTACAGCCCCAGCTAACTGGACCACGGGACATTCATTGGGGGAGTCTTACCCCTCTGCAGAGGTGCAGTCGGTGTATTCTACAGCTCCAGCCGACTGAGTAAGGATAAAATCGAATAAAAAATATCTTAAATTGACAAAACGAATAATCCCTCATCTCTATCTATCTCTCTATCTATCTATCAGTCTATCTGTTCATATATGGTGCACCTATTTTTCTAGGTCCTTAATGTCTTCATTTTTTTACTCTCTTTTTTCACCAGAGCATTCCTTATATATATATATATATATATGTGTGTGTGTGTGTGTGCGTGTGTGTGTTGAAAAGATATATTTGTAGTCAATCTGATAGAATGATAGAAATATGCGGAAATTTGGATAAATCAAACACTTAACTCAAATTCAGATGTGTAATATTTCGTTCGGCTTTATTTCATCTCAAACTTCTTCAGATCTCGCACATCTAAATTTGAGTTAAATATTTGATTTATCCAACTTTCCACATATTTCGATCATATATATATATATATATATATAGTATAAACCATATATGCTGATTCCATCCCCAGAATAAGCGAGTATGTCATCTGAAGAGGCAAAGATAATATTCTTCGTCGAAATAAATTTATAATTGTACCTTAACCGTAGTTGAGTTTTCTTCCACTATATATATATATATATATATGTGTGTGTGTGTGTGTGTGTGTGTTCAAATCTCTCCAGCTACCTTCATGGGTAGAGATAAACTGATATATGATATAGTCGGCGTGCAATCCTGAACAAGTCCTGGCAGCAACACCCCACAAGACACCAACTGTACGGCCACCTGCCCCCTATCACGAAAACTATTCAAGTTAGACGAACCAGACATGCAGGACACTGCTGGAGAAGCAGAGATGAATACATAAGAGATGTACTCTTATGGATCCCCACACATGACCGCGCAAAAGCAGGACGACCAGCTCGAACGTACATTCAGCAGCTATGTGAGGATACAGAATGTTGTCCTGAAGACCTACCTAGGGCGATGAACGATAGGGAGGAGTGGCGAGAGAGGGTCAGGGATATCCGTGCTACCAGCGCGATATGATGATGATGATAAGTTCTTATACCAGTCTCATACAAATAAATACACACACACACGTAGAGACATATATATATGTTGTTGTTTTTTCACTTTCTTTTCCTTTTTTTTCATTCGTGGTTGCACTATTCATGGAGCGTGCAAAGAATAGCCAAGTCTAATTTTGAATTCAGAGGTTTCCTTACCCTTGACCGGTTGCCGTGCCAACATTACCAAGCCAACCCGACTATTTAACCAGATGTGAAGAGGTAGTCGTCGGATTCATACTTATCGTAAGAATATTAGCGCATGCCAAATGCAAGCAACCAAGCGCAGGATTTGAACTCGGATAGTCAAGGCCACTTCCGATGACGATAACCGTGACGCTAAGAAAGGCTAACCTTTATTAGCAACGAAAAAAAGTTATGTTTAATTTGAATGTATCTTTATTCCTAGATATTATGGAAATTTACTAAGCCTTTTGCTTAGATATGGCACAAGGCCATATGAAAGGGACACCCAATGAGACTCGAACTCACTCGTGTAGGTTTGCTAGTCGAGCTTGCTAACCATTACACCACTAGAGGCGCCTTATTCCTAGATGTTATGTTTCGATTATGTTTTTCGCTAACAGTGGCTCCTCATGTCAAAAAAGTTCCCAACCCCTATCCTAAACAGAAGATGACAGGATTTTATTATTTGTAGTAGAACCATATACAATTAAAACGGACACCATTAGAGATTATTTATCACCAAACTCTATATCATTGCCAATCTGTTAAATAGATAAGCATTGAAAAAGGATCACAATATTTTGGTTTGCCCAGTCGGCTAGGGCTGTAAAATACACCGGCTGCATCTCTGCAGAAGGGTAAGACCCCCTACCACCAACGAGTGTCCTGGATATGACACTAAACAATCTGATGGTTAGGTTCCAATAATGCTGGAGCTTTGGTAAATGTGGAGTACACATTCATTGCCATCACTCCCAGATCCACTCTTACCCGGAGTGTTAGCACTTAATAGGGTCCTATCTATGGGTCAAATAGAACTAAACTACATTCTTATGCTAGACTGAATTACTTGAAATAGAACTGTTTTAATATCTAAACTGCGTACTTATGCAAAACTGAATTGTCTGAAATAGAACTGTTTTTGACATCACGCTAAACTGAATTTTTTTAAATTAGAACTATTTGTCTAAACTGAATAACTTGAAATAGAAATGTTTTGACAATTAAACAGTGTACTAATGCTAAACTGTTGTTTTTTTAAATAGAACTGTATAAAAATGGATTTGGCGTTAAATAACTTACAAATGTTGATTAACCCAAACAACCAGCCAACCATAAATTTTCATAGAGCAATTCATCTTTACTATATATAAAAAAAGAATTATTCGAGGTGTCTTTTGTAATCTTACAGGAAATCGGGTTCTTTTGATTAAGAGTTCTGCGAAGACCGAAATGGTGAGAGGAATCTTATCCAGAAATGTTGAAAATAAATCGTTATGTTAAAGCCATCGACAAAAGAGAATTGTTTGTTTTTTTTTTTCCAAAATGGATTTCACAGTTATTTAATTTATTATGTTTAACGGCATATCAAGCTGTTTAGAGTTATCTAATGCCTAGAGGTTTGGAAATCGTGTTCATTGTATATTTATATTTACATTGTTTATATAGTTGTTTGTTAAAAGGGTTTTTTGTTTGTACACAGTCCAATCGAAACGAATACTTTTTACAGGTTTATTTGACCCACTGGTAAACCCTAACAGGTACTACGAGGTGCCTTTAACAAGTTTTTTTTATTGAGAATCCACACATGAAACTCTAGTCCCCGATGGAGTAACCTCCTCCTGCTGCAATGCACATGTTCTACCGTTCCAACAACTTCTGCAAGGCACCATGGAAGACCTCTTGTGTGAGCGTGTCAATGACCTTCGTCACAGCCTCTTTCATCTCCTCAATTGAGCTTAGGGAATAACGAAAAGTCACAAAGAGCAAGGTCTGGACTATAGAGAGGGTGACGAACTGTCCTGATGCTCATCTTGGTCAAATAGTCTGTGACAAGGATGGAGTTGTAGACTGGTGCATTGTTCTGGTGGAAATGCCACTAACCCGATTTGAAGAGCGCTGGCCTCTTCCCTAGGAATCTCTTCCTGAACTCCCTTAAAACCTCAACATAGTATTCCTTGTTGACTGTCTGTCTAGTGGGAACCCAGTGCATGTAGATCCTGCCAGTCCTGTCAAAAAATAGATCATCAAAGTTTGTGGGAGGATTTGCTCTGTCTGGCCTTCTTGGGTCTGGGAGAGCCAGCATGCTTCCACTGGGAACTCTTTCTCTTGGTCTCTGGGTCATAGTAGTAGATCCAGCTTTCATCGCAAGTCGCCGGAGCATCAAGAACAGCTGGATCTGAATTTATCAGCTCGTCGATCCTCCTGCTATCATGACAATGTCTTTCTTTCTGATCTTCTCTGAGCACCCTTGGGACAAACTTGTGTGTATAGTTCCTACACTGACATCAAACTGTGTACTTATTGTCTCTATAGACACACGACGGTCCTTATCCATGAAATTCTTTATTTGGCCAATCAACTCTGGTGTTCTGACTTCCTTACTCCTTCCACACCTCTCATCATCCCTCACAGACTCCCTGCCTTCCTTGAATCTCTTATACCACTCAAAATTTCCTGCTCGATTCGTGCAAGATGGTCGAAAAGCAGCCTGAAGCATTCCATACGTTTTTGAGGCATTTCTCCAAGTTTAAAACACAATTTTATTGCATATCGTTCTTCTAAAATGTCCTCACGTCCAGATTGGATTTTTGAAATTCACCAGCTGTGACAATCAGGCTTTAGTAGGGTGTATTGCAATTGCTGCTGTAGCTGTTCATTTGAACCTGAAATCATAAAAATTGGTCAGTCATCTCATAAGATGTATCCCTGTTAAAAAAAGAGATGACCTGTGTCAAGTTGTATGGCTCATGTTTTAAAGCACTGAAAAGTGTGAAGCAACGCTTGATTGCCATTATTCCTAGGTTCACTTCGACTATCTTAAATAGATCTGTTTAAAAAATTCATATTGATTTATCATGTAAACTTTTAAGAAACTACAGAAAAAAATTATATACATGTACAATGTATGCAATTCCCTAACCTCTGCACATTAAGACGAGTCGAAACTAATTAATATTTTAGCCGATCTGTGCTGAGCATAGGATGACCCTCCTCCGATCTCTAACTTTTCGAATCTTTTTTTCTTTTCTTTTTTTTTTATTTTATTATTGCTGGGTGAATTGGATTATTGGAATAGTTGGGTGAATAGGATCATTGGTAACTTTGGACGAGTGAGGCATGTTGTAGAGAGAGTTTAAAATAAGGGAGCTATTTCTTTCGCATACTGTACTTATTTAGATAAGAGTATATTTTTGTTATTTGCTTGAGTCTTAGAAGGCACTGTTAGTTTCCCCTGTATAATACACAGTCTTGACCGGCGGTGAGCCTGGAGGATGTAGTTGACAGATACATCCACTCGTAGATAAAATCAACAAAGTGACGACCGGAAAAACGACCAGTGCGTATAAACGTACCACTGATTATTAAAAAAATGCATTGGAGTAAGCTTTGACCGATCAAGAACAAGCATTTCTTGGGTGTAAACTATGGCCAATTAAAAACAAGAATTGTGTGGGTGAAAAGGTGTGGCCATGTGGGTCGCGTAAAAGTTTTAAGACTATATAAGGTCTAGAATTTTGGCTGAAGTTTAGTTCTTCACTGGCTGTTCCGACTCCCGAGTGCTTCTTTGTGTATTCAAACTCTCCCCGGCTGCTCTTCGCTCCACACAAGCGTCACTGTCGAAGAATAAAAGTATAAAATTATATTTTTATATATACGTGTTCCTTGCTGTTTGTCAAGATCCTGCTGTAGTATACCACACTTGAAAAAGGATAACTCCCACCACCACAAACACATCAGAAAAGGGTCAATTTTTAAGCAGAGTAAAGCTGGTTCGAATTCATTCAGTGTTTTCCTTTTCCGAGATTAGTTGCCTAACTAAAGGAATAAGTCTACTCTACTATTTAACCAAAGATAGATGTACACCTTTCGTAAGGGAATTAGCGTGATGTTGAACACAAACAGCCTCGTTCGGGGTTTGAACTCTGGTCTCCGATTTCATTTCTGACGACGACGATAACCGTAAGGCTAAGGTATCCGTGGTGTAATGCTTATCGTCGTTGGAAATGGACCCGGTGACATGAGTTCAAATCCTGGACGAGAATGACTGCATTTCACATAGTACTAATACCCTCGGGAAAGGGTGCCCGTGATGTAATGGTTATCATCGTAGGAAATGGACACGGTAATACGAGTTCAAATTCTGGAAGAGACTAATTGCATTTCACAAGCACTAATACCCTTGGGAAAGGTATGAATCCAATTATTCTCCCTCCAGCTATGGGTAAATAGTAGGACAGACTGGATTCTTCAGCCTTGGTGAGGCAACTAGTCTAGGAGAAGGAAAACTCTGAATTCAAACCTGCTAAACTCCGCTTAAAAATTAACCTTGTGTCATATCCTGCCCGGTGGAGGGGGGAAAAAAGAAAAAGATGGAGGTGCCCGTGGTGTAATGGTTATCGTCGTAGGAAATGGACACGGTGATACGAGTTCAAATCTTGGACGAGACTGATTGCATTTCACATAGCACTAATACCCTTGGGAAAGGTATGAATCCAATTATTCTCCCTCCAACTATGGGTAAATAGTAGGGCAGACTGTGTTCTTCAGCCTTGGTGGGGCAACTTGTCAAGAAGGAAAACTCTGAATTCAAACCTGTTAAACTATAACATATTGACCCTCGACCTACCCGTCAGTCAAGAGATGCGCCTGTGTAAATAAGCAGAAGAACAGCGGAAGCAGGTGAACGTCAGACAATTATATAACCAGGTGCCCGAGGTGGTTCGGGCCAGTTGGAGACAAGATGCCGAATTGAGACCAGCTGCAGACAGAGGGTTTTGGGCTCGCAGTTGACCCACGGTTGAGCAACCCAGCTAAGATGAAAAAGAAGTGCTGCTATGGTCGCGAGAAGAACTTTGGGTCAAAATAACAGTCTGTCTCCGTCTCCAACTCACCTCTCACCCACAAGAAACACCACCCTTTCGAGAATAAAGTGTGAGAGGTATATTTTTATTAAGAAGTGTGTTCGTTCGTTCATTGAAGTTCGTCATTATGTTTGATTATGTTCCGTGTATATTTGTATATGTATATGTATGCAGCTATAAAACAACAGCATCCTTATGTCGTTCCCATTTACCTTTTTCACCAACCATTCAACTTATTTGAACAAAATATGGGCATTGCAAGACAAGTAAGGACGAACTTATGAGTGATGTTCACCAACTGACTCCTAGGGATGGCCAAACAGCAAAAACTTTTATTCATCAACACCATGCAGACACTAGGTATTGTCAATGTTAAGCCATGCAAGTGACCTCCCCTGATACTCTCTAGAAAATAGAGTGTTTTGCTAGGACCGGAGGTAAACAAACGGCCATATTGGTTTATGTGAGAGTGTAAGAAGAAGGGTGTAATAAAGGCGTCTCTGTATGCAAAGTGTTATAGTCTGAGTTCTGTTTTTAACAGTCAATATCTTATATCAGTGTACGGTTGCAAGGAAAGAACAAAAACAGTCTGTCTCCGTCTCAAACTCACCTCTCACCCACAAGAAACATCACCCTTTCGAGAATAAAGTGTGAGAGGTATATTTTTTATAAGGAAGTGTGTTCGTTCATTCATTGAAGTTCGTCATTATGTTTGATTATGTTCCGCATATATTTGTATATGTATTACGGCTATACAACAAAACTCCGTTTAAAAATTGACCTTGTGTCATATCCTGCTCGAGCGGAGGGGTTGGTAAATATGGATAACCGTAAGGCTAAACGCGCCTTCTTCTCAAGAATGAAAAGGGTGGGGGGAACGAAAGGGAATGTTTAAGTGCACTTTAAGGATGAAAAATGTTTGTTCTCTGACGGAATATACAACTACTGTAACATACTTTCGCCATTATCACTCTCTGCTCAACAACGACAAATGAAAGCAAACATTTTGTCTTAAACTCAAAGACTTTAGATAAGTTTAGAGAAATCAGTAAAACTTATTTTGGGTCGCGCAGGAATATCCAAAATTAAATATCATTTTCGTTTTTCGAATCATTCGTATTTCTTAATATTGGGCTATAAAATATAGGTTCAAATGTTTTCTACGCAATTTTAGAGCAAGGATTTTCTTTATCTATTTGCATTTTTTTAATATATAATAAAATAAACTTTATCTATCTACGTACATTGACCTAATGAGTAGTGTTCACCAGTGGTCCGAGAGACCGAGTTTCAATCCCATGACAAGTCATACCAAAGACTCAAAAAATAGTACTTGATGCAACCTTGCTTAACACTCAGCATTATAAGGTAAGAATCAAGAATAAAGTGGACCAATCCTGGGAATGGAGTAGCGCCCTCCCCTACACCTCGGTGTAGTAGCTATGGAAAAGGGATCCTCTGAGTCGCTGACTTTACTTTTAACCCAGTTTGAGTTTCCATCCGATTGCACTATATATATATATATATAGTGTAAATAATTCCGACAGTATGAAGAAAATAGAAAAACAAAGTAATCCAAAAGTGATGAATTTATTCAATGTTAAAACGTATCGGTTTTAATAAACCTTCTTCAGGACTTCAAGATGGTGAAAAGAGCGTTGCTAGGACAATGATGGATTTTTAACTAAATAAAGTATCAGGGGAAAAGTAAAGAAAAAATATATATTTAAGGAAAGATCACATAACAGTTCACATGTTTTCGATACATCTTTAGAGCTGTTATTTTCTTTATTTGCATTTTTAATATATCATAAAACAAACAATTCTATCTATCGATCTATTTATCGATCTACGCAGTGCCTTCAATAGGTTTCCATACTTTTTTGTTCAGGCATTCAAAAACATATGTACGCTACATGATGCTATCTCCAAACACTTGCTGAAGCATTTCCAGTGCTTCTGACGGTGTTTTACCCAACTGGCCCGAGAATTTCAGATTTATTCGTTGCACGGTGTTTGTCATTCGTTCCTCTGTGCTTATACCTGAACGATTTTAAAAGAGGATGTGTAAACAAAAAAAGAGCAATAGATACAGAAAGATTACAGTTATATACTCCGAAGATATCATGTTAGATGATAACACAATCCGCTTATCCCTCTTTCGCCTTTAACTCACACAGTACTCTTAGTCCCGTTACTTTTCAGACATACCTCGTATATATACAGTGGTGGAAAATAAGACTCTCAATTGAATTGTTAATAATTTTCTTATTACTGCACAAATTCCTCTAAAAATTTATGTGGTACCTAGGTCCGATGGATATTTGTATACGTATTCGATTTTATAACAACTTAAAAAATTATGTTTTCGAGAGTGGAAATAAGTTTTGAAAATTTGTATTTAACAGCAAAATTGTATAAAATTCAATATTTACATTAATTCCTTTCAATTGTAATACTTCAACACACCTGTTTTGCATTAAATCAATAAGTTTTCTGAGAGTTTCAAATGGAATTTCATTCCAATACTGTTTAATGCAAGATTTTAAAGTTTCTCTGTCTTCAAATTGACATTTATTTTTGTATACACTTCTTGACAAAATTCCCCACAAATTTTCTAGTGGGGGTGTCCTCGTGTTGTAATGGTTAAAGCGATGGACTGCGAAATCTTAGTAAGCGGGTTCGTACTCTCGTCGCGCTATTACGTTCACTTTCAGGCAAATACCCTTCGGAAAGGTATGAACCCCCTTATTCTCCCAGCTATGGATTAAATAGTACCACTACTGTTCTTCTAGGAGAATGGCTTTGGCATTAAATAACCTACAAAGGTTGATATGCCATTAAACAAAAAGAACCAAAGAACCGAACATATTTTCTATTGGGTTTAAATCCGGACACTTTGTGGGCCAGTCCAAAACTTCAGTATCTTTTGTTTTAAACCAGTCTTTCGTAAGCTTAGAAGTGTATATAGCTGCGTTGTCCAGTTGAAAAATAGCATTATTGGTGTCTATGTACTATATTCACAATTAACGCTAGATACAGCTATGTGCGAAATAGACGTGGCATGTTGGTGACACATATACATCTAACATATAAAGAACATAGGAATCTCGAAATTCGAAAACACGTAACGACTTCTTGTTCTGGTACGAAACCTGTTTATTAATTTTGAGTTAAAGGTTTCGACATAAGGAGGAGAAACACAATCTTCTATGCTGTCTTATTCATTTGGCCCCTTCTCGAGCAGCCCCCATAGGGCGTAAGTTCGCCTCGCGTCTGCGAGCTCCAAAAGTCGATTCTCCTCGTTTGACGTCTCGTATTCAACTCTCTAACTTTCTTCAAATTTCCACGAACCTCTGCGCACTTCCGGTGCGTGACGTCACTCGCTCTCCGTCACCCGTTTCGTCTCGGACTATTGTGACATCTCTGAGTGACACCTTCGTCCACCCGCGCGCGCCTGCGTTAACACCTGCATCAATGTTTGCACCGAACTAACCCATGTGCTGAGCCGAAAGGTTCTCAACCTAACTAAACTCAAAGGCATGAACCGAAATCCCTTGGCCATTACGTTACATCTAGACGATTCATAAATGGGAATACTTTTTTCCAATACGTTCATATGTCGAGCAGAAAAAGCTCCCAAGACTATAACAGATCCTCCTTCAAATATCCTTTTTGAAAACAGCTGCTTCTCCTTTCACTACATATATATATATATATATACTCCCCTACCCCCGTGGGGTTGAGTTCTCTGGCGAAGAAGTAATCGAGTTGCCATTAGCGGCTATTGCAAGCCTCTTCGTTTGAACTGAGGTCTCGGCTACCGTTGAACAGATGTATGTAAACAATAGTAATTGTGATTCATAACCGTTTAAAATTTACTTCGCAGCTAATATCTCCTCGTGGCTGAATGTTTAGAAGCTTGGGTTGACGTTTGCATTAACAGGGTTTCGATCCCAGCTATGGGAAGATACTGTCTAGCCACACTGATGAGTTCTGATAGAACGAAACAGATCTGTCTGTGGATGACTATAGATATGTATACATTAAAATGAATTGGTCCGCAAGTGAATTTGGTTTCAGATTATTTATTCTTTTGCTTCTACACGTGTTTCTAACCTTTAAAGTCGTATTCATTTCACAGTATTACAGCATTATAAAATTACGTAAATGCAAAGTTGGATAAAATTGAGATGCTGATAAATTTAGAAAATAGAACGCTTTTTCTCTCATTGAACAAACGAAAAAAATTACGAATGAAGGGCCAATGAATTGGGCACCCAATGAGACTTAAACTCATGCGTGTAGGTTTCCTAATCAATTTTGCTAACCGTTATACCACCAAACGTATATATATATATATATATATATATAAGTGTGGGTGAGTGTGTGATTGTAACGTGTACTTTCAACTTTACACTACTATAATAATGATTAATAATGTTGTATATTGACCTCCGACCCGGCCAAACTGTCAAAATAGGAAATGTTCCTGTGTAAATAACAGGTGCATCCAGTCGAGGAATATTAGGATATAACCTTGACCGTGGACGGGTTGAATTGAGTGCGAAATTGTGACGCTCGCAGGAAGAAGAGTGGACGTCAAATAATTTTATAACTCGGTGCACAGAAAGTCAAATCAATTGGAGATCGAGGCAGTTGGAGTAAAGATACGGTGGAGAAAACCAGCACCCAGCAGAGGGGGCCCTCAGGCCCTCGATTGAGTAGTTGCAGTTGGAGAGAAGATGCTGGAATGAGGACCATGTCCCAGAGAGGCTGGGCCCCCAGGAGAACGGGAAAGAAACGCTGTTATGGCCAAAAGAGTGGGGGTCAAAATGTTGCAGTTCTGTTCAGTCTCCAACTCCCTCTCACACACAACCCTTTCAATAAAGTGAGAGGTATATTTTTCTAAAGAACTGTGTCGCTCGTCTTTATTGCGTCGTTATGTTTCTGCATACAGATGTATATGTATTATGTGACTATATAACAATGAACCACTTTTCTCACATTTTCGTTGATGACTGTAAAGCCTTCGTGTTTATAATAAGATAATTTTCTGTTTTGTATACTTGCTCTGCTGGAGTGTCATCGAGCACTTAATCTTCAAATCTTTTCTCATATATATATATATATATATAAGTAAAAAGTAAAAGTTGGCGACCATAGTCGAGGGTGACCCGAAGGCACCTTTTTCGATAGCTACTACACCAAGGTGTAGGGGAGGACGCTACTCCTTTCCCAGGATTTCTCAACTTTACCCTTGATCCGTACCTTATAATGCTGAGTGTTAAGCAAGGAGGCATCAAGTACCATTTTTAAAGTCTTTGGTATGACTCGACCTGGGATTGAACCCAGGTCTCCCGGGCCATTGGAGAACACTCTAACCATTACACCAATGTCCGATATATATATATATATATATGTATGTATAGGTGGGTATCATACAATAACTGATTTTTATACAACAGCATTGCTTCTAACAAAGCCTTCATCATATGTTGACTTTGGGTTCAGGCATGGTTTCGGGGCCGAAGCATCATTACCACTAGCCCAGAGCGCCCCAGCAGTATCTCACGACACCACCAGACTTTGTCAGATTGTTGTCGCTCTATAGGATTGCCAGATCCACGCTGATGCCTTATCTTGGATCTTTTCAATATATATATATATGTGTGTGTGTGTGTGTGTGTGTGTCAGTGTGTGTAGTCACCATGACTAGTTAATTCGGCATCGCTTCTGTGTGATTGAAACCTGTGGCCCACTGGTCGAGTTTCGGCTTCTGCATTCAATGGTTGTTGGTTCTATCTCTAGTGGTGGAGATCACGATGTGCACTGCTGATGAGACCCAATAAGGTCGAAACAGCTGTTCAGTGTTCCGTATGTCACATGTAGGTGTTTGCCGGGTTTTCTAGTCATGATAATTTATAAAATATATATGCTTTTGGAGAACAATATCTCTTTGTTTAATGAAGAATGTTGTCAGATCAAAATGTCTTTGATATATTTTTCTATCTCTCTTCGCAGAGATCGCCTGGTTTTATGTATTTTTATTAGGTGTGGGAGGGCTATGTTTCAAATTAGGCGTGGCTTGATTGGCTTGTTTGTTTGTTTAGATGCTTGCTGGATTTTTTCACAGAGTTATTTTCAAGGAACTGAAGATCAAATCAACATCGATTTATTATCGGGTTTATTTGTTTGTATAGGTTTATGTGGGTCTCAAATTTTTATTCTTTCAAGGCCGTCAGATTATACTTCTAATAAAATCCAAATAACAAATAAGATTGTCTTTTTATGGCGAAATTTGCATCTCTCTTGAAGTCATAACCGAAGTATTGCTTGACTAATCTTAGATTGTTCTGGTTGGTTGGTTGGTTGGCTGGTTGGATTTCATGGCATATAAACCTTTGTAGGTTATTTAACACCAAATCCATTTTTATGTAAATAATCAGTTCTATTTCAAACAATTCAGTTTAGCATGAGTACACAGTTTAATTGTCAAAAACATTTCTATTTCAAACTATTCAGTTTATACAAATAGTTCTAATTCAGCTAAATCAGTTTAGTATAATTACAGATTTTGTTTATGCACGGTTAAATGTCAAAACAGTTCTATGTTAAACAATTTAGTTTAGTGTAAATACAGTTTCAATGTCAAAAAATAGTTCTATTTCAAATAATTCAGTTTAGCATAAGCACGCAGTTTAAATGTAAGTACGGTTTAATTGTCAAAAACATTTTTATTTCAAGCTATTCAGTTTGTTCAAACAACTCAGTTTAGCATAAGTATGCTGTTAGTTCTATTTAACCCATAGATAGGGCCCTTTCAGGTGCTCCCACGCCGGGCCAGAATGGACCTGGGAGCAATGGCAATGAAGGGGTGCTCCGTATTCCCCAAAGCCCCAACATTAATGGAACCTCATCATCAGATTGTTTAGTGTCATATCGAGGACACTCGTTGGGGGGGTGTCTTACCCTTCCGCAGAGGTGCAGTCAGTGTATTCTACAGCCCCAGCTGACTGAGCAATTAGATTGTTCTGATCCATAAATTTGATCCATAGATTTGATCCTGAGTCTGTAGTTATATGATCTAAAATAAAACGATCATTCTGACTTTCCAACATATTGTTTTTGGCAGCGGGTGCAGCCTAGAAAATAAATTACATTTTTTCTTCTGCAATTTGAAAGTATTTTTGGTCGTCAATTTTCTGATTGAGTTTTGATGTTTGGAGGTGTTTGCAGCGTCGGACGTACTTGATATTGCATGACTCTGGCAAAATTTAATGGATTTTATAGTACGTTTCCAGTGGATTACTTGATTAATTAATATATCGTTGGTGGCAATCATTTCTTTGAATGTCCTGGATATGACATTAAACCATCTTATAGTGAGGATCCAGTAATGCTTGAGCTTTGGGGAATGTGGAGTGCCCCTTCATTGCCATTTTAAGATGACTAATTCTGACGATAACACTCAAATAATAAATTACATAAAATTAATATTTGTCTCACCACTTATGTTTTTCTTTTATATTTTATATATTGAATTTTTCTTTTTCTCTTATTTTTTATATATTATATTTTTTTGTCCTGCTTTTATATTTTATATATTAAATTTTTTCTTTTTCTTTTTTTTTTTTTATATATTATATTTTTTGTCCTGCTTTTATATTTTATATATTAAATTTTTTCTTTTTCTTTTTTTTTTTTTTATATATTATATTTTTTGTCCTGCTTTTATATTTTATATATTAAATTTTTTCTTTTTCTTTTTTTTTTTTTATATATTATATTTTTTGTCCTGCTTTTATATTTTATATATTAAATTTTTTCTTTTTCTTTTTTTTTTTTTTATATATTATATTTTTTGTCCTGCTTTTATATTTTATATATTAATTTTTTTCTTTTTCTTTTTTTTTTTTTTATATATTATATTTTTTGTCCTGCTTTTATATTTTATATATTAAATTTTTTCTTTTTCTTTTTTTTTTTTTTATATATTATATTTTTTGTCTTTCTTTTATATTTTATATATTAAATTTTTCTTTTTCTTTTATATTTTTTTTCTTTCATATTTTATATATTATAATTTTTCTTTTTTTTATATTCTATATATTATATTTTTCTATTTCTTTAATATTTCATACATTGTTTCTTTTTCTTTTATCTTTTATATATTATATTTTTTGTTTTTCTTTTTTATCTTATATATCATATTTTTTATTTTTATTTTATATTTTATATAGCATATTTTTTGTCTTTCTTTTATATTTTATATATTATATTTTTTTATATATCATCATCATCAAAGCACAGTACTCGCATGGATTTCCGTGACTCTATCTCCCTCTCTCTCTCTCTCTCTCTCTCTCTCTCTCTCTCTCTCTCCCACTCTCTCTCCCTGTCTACCTCTCTCTCACACCAATAGTCCCTATCATCTATCGCTTCCGGCTGGTCTTCTAGACTGAATCCTGTGTCCGTACAGAGCTGTTGTGTGCAAGTTCTTGTTGGTCGGTAAACACTGGTACGTCCATGGGAAGGGGCCGTTAAGTAAAATCACTAATGAGTCCATCCTAACTTCTCCAGCAGTATCCCTGCATGTCTTATTCGTCTAATTTGGATGATTTTATAGATGGGACGTAGGTGGCCGTACAGTTCGCTAATGGTTCGGGAGACCTGGGTTCAATCCCAGGTCCCGTCATTCCAAAGACTTTAAAAATGGCACTTGATGTTGTATTTTGACCTTCGACCCGGCCAAAAATGCCATTCCAAGGTGATGCACCGGAAGGAGATGACACATTCTAATGGCAGTTATGAGAGGATATCGCGTGGGCGGAAATTGGCTGACGAAATGGGACGAGGTAAAAAAAATTCCTATGGTACACTCATAGACTGATGCATCGGAAGGGAGTGACCTGTGAACTGCATGACAGTTATTTCCGCTTGATGACGATCAAACATGCGATTTCAAAAATCGAGTAGGCGACTGAGTGGACGTTGAACTATTATATAACTCAGCCAAGACAGAAGTCAGTTTGTTGCAGTTAGAGTCGGACGGAGTTATAGACGAGATGTCGTAGGGAAAGCCACATTAGGCCGAAAGGGCCTTGGGGCCCTGATGAGTTGAGGTCCAGAGAAGATGCTGATAAGATGCAGTAAAGAAAGCCATCACCCAGCAGAGTGGGCCTCTGGGCCTCCGGTTGAGCATCAGGAGAACAAGAAAGACACAACGCTGACGGCCATAAGAGTGGGGTCAAAATATTACAGTTTCTGTTCGATCTCCAACTCCCTCTCACCATAAAAAATTGAATAACCTTTTCGAACCCTTACAATAAAGTGAGAGGTATATATATTTGATAAAGAAGTCTTCGCTCGTTTTTCTTCTTTGTTGTGTTGTTATGATTATGAGTATATAACATTGATACCTCCTTGCTTAACACTCAGCTTTAAAAGGTACGAATCAAGGGTAAAGCGGATACAAATGTATCAAAATGCAAAAATGTATTAAACAAGATCATAGAAAACAAACAAAAATAATGCAACCTCCAAGAATTCAGGCAAATCTTTAAATGTACACAAAAGTGTAGAACGTATGGATAATGAAAACAGACACAATGATTGCAAACTTGAATCTGACAGATATATATGAAAAAAGGTATATGCAAAATACAAACCCGAAACAAAACTATCAACGATGCCGCTGCATGTCGAGTAAATATTTTTAAACCTTTGCCTTATGCATTTACTATATATATATATATATATATATATGTGTGTGTGTGTGTGAATTGTAATAAATAAGACATAAGAGATGATATATCATAAAACATTGTAAGCAATCAACCAATCCAAGATGATTTAGTGATTTTTTAACCTTTTGTTTCAATTGAATAGGTGTCCTCGTGGTGTAATGGTTAAAGCGATGGACTGCGGAATCTTAGTAAGCGAGTTCGTACTCCAGTCGCGCTATTACGTTCACTTTCGGGTAAATACCCTTAGGAAAGGTATGAACCCTCTTATCCTCCCACCTATGGGTTAAATAGTATCACTACTGTTCTTCTAGGAGAATGGCTTTGGCATTTAATAACCTACAGAGGTTGATATGCCATTAAACAAAGAAACCAAACCAAACCTTAAATTGAATGGAGTATCCACTGGTACTCGAACTCACTCTTAAAGGTTTGTTTGGTCAGTTTGCTAACAATTATACCACCTGAGATACCTAACCCATGAACATTTACACACAAATATATATATATATATATATATATATATATATATATATATATATATATATATATATATATATATATATATATTGGCAGCATTTCTTCGTTAATACAAATTTCATTGATCATAATAGAAATTTTCTGTCTACATATATCAATGTTTTCAATATTGAAAACATTGATTCTAATAAAAAGATCAAACTTATTATATATTATAATAAATTTAAAACCTTCAACTTAGTCATTAGACATAATTCCTCTCCTTCAATTGGAGTTTTGCAAAAAACCAACGTTATATATAAATTTAAATGTCCTTTAGGAGATTGTATCTCTGATAATGATAAAAATATATATGTTGGTTTAAACTCAACTACCCTATCGAGTGGACTTACTATGCACCGTTCTGATACAAGTTCAATAGCTCAGCATTTAAAAAAACATTCATGCCCAACAACATTTACGGAAAATTCTCACCGACAACGCAACAATATTAGAACGTAAAAATAACAAACAAAAACTACAGATTCTCAAAGCACTACATATTAGAAACATGCAACCAACACTTAATAGAATTAATTTTCAAACCACTGCTAATGTACTTAAATGTCTTTAGCTACTGACCCGATTAATAGAAACCCATTTAAAAGCAAACACTATACTCTGCAACGGTAAAGACGCTCTTACATAGTAGTAATATGCAAAACAAAGTTACATCATTTTTGTAATAGATCCTCCCCTGATGATGGCCCAAAGTCGGGCAGAAAGCACAAGGGATATATATACAACTATGGACAATACATAAATCAATTCCCGCCGAATATGATAAAAGCAATACGGCAATACGAACGGATCCAGAAGAAAATCTGTAAACAGAAAATGTCTATTATGTTCGATGAAATTTGTATATATATATATATAATTTAATCAAACATGCTTAAATGAAGGACTGCTTCCTAACTACACGCACATACACACACACATACATATATATATGCATATATATATGTATATATATGTGTGTGTGTGTGTGGTTAGACAGCAGTCCTTCATTTAAGCATGTTTGTTTAAATAATAAATACACATTTTGTCAAAATAATTTTATTAGGCTCCTTTCAAGTTTCCTAAAAATGTTTTGGTTTCAAGTTGGAGTTGGTGGCTGAATTTACCGAAATTGTCCTGAGCGCTTTCGGAATCTTCATTGGCCATCATCAGAGAGGGGGTTGCAAATGTAAAGAATTTTTTTTCAAGTTTTTTTTATTACATTGCAAAAGTTAGGTAGACGTATCGTTGGATTAAACTGAGATGGTGATGTCATCGAACGAATATAAAACAGAACGCTATCAACAGAAATAGAATATTTGTTACAAGTAATAGAATGTTTTAAAGTTTTCTATCTTTTTCATTTTCTTAATAACTAATAAAAAAAAACTAATTTCAAAACTTTTATGTATATATAGATGGTTGTTTTCTTTACGGTGAATCAACACATTTTGAGTCATTTAACGCCGAATTAAATTTCAAACAATCCTATTTACTATAAGCATGGTTTTATGTTTACAAACAGTTATATGTCAAAACAGTTCTATTTCAAACAATTCAGTTTAACCTGAGTACACAGTTTTAAAGTAAAAAACTGTTCCATTTCAAACAATTCAGTTCAGCATGAGTACCAAGTTCAGTTTTTTTTTACCCAAAGATAGGACCCTATCAGGAACTACCACTCCAAGTCAAAGGGAACATGGGAGTGATGGCAATTAAGAAGTACTCTACATTCCCCAAAGCTCCAGCATTAATGGAACTTCACCATCAGATTGTTTTGTGTCATATCTAGGACACTTGTTGGGCGGGGTGTTACCCCTCTGCAGAGAAGTAGACGGTGTATTATACAGCCCCAGCAAACTGGGCAATATATATATATATATATATATATATATATATATACGAGGATCATTAAATACGTTTCCAGACTTTTTCGTATGGGCACCTTTATTGATAGTACACACATGAAACTCAAGTCCCCTTCGAAGTAATCTCCTCCTGCTGCTATGCATTTGTAGTACCGTTCCAACAACTTCTGGTCAGGAAGGCCTCATGGAAGTCCTCTTGTGTGAGCATGTCAATGACCTTCGTCACAGACTCTTTCATCCCCTCAATTGTCTCATAACGACAGCCTCTGAGCTTAGGGAATAACCAAGAGTCACAGGGAGCAAGGTCTGGACTATAAGGAGGCTGAGGAACTGTCTTGATGCCCATGTTGGTCAAATAGTCTGTGACAAGGATGGAGTTGTGGACTGCTGCATTGTCCTAGTGGAAATGCCACTGACCCGATTTGACGAGTGCTGGCCTCTTCCGACGGAATCTCTTCCCGAATTCCCTTAAAACCTCAACATAGTAACCCTAACTCTAACCGTTTGGCCAATCAACTCTGGTGTATTGACTTCCTTACTCCTCCCATACCTCTCATCATCCCTTACAAACTCCCTGGCTTCCTTGAATCTCTTATGCCACTCAAAAACCGATGGTCGATTCATGCAAGATGGTCGAAAAGCAGTCTGAAGCATTCCATACGTTTCTGTTGCATTTTCCCCAAGTTTAGAACAGAATTTTATTGCATATTGTTCTTCTAAAGTGTCCTCACGTCCAGATTGCATTTTTGAAATTCACCAGCTGTTACAATCAGGTTTTATTAGAGTGTATTCCAATTGCTGCTGTAGCTGTTCATTTTAACCTGAAATCATAAGAATTAGTCAGTCATCTCATAAGATGTATAATAATAACATACTGAATTTTCAAGAGTCTACGACAATTTTAAATGCCTGTATTAAAAAAAAACAGTCCGGTAACGCAAAAGGTAAACAAACGAAAGCTGACACATAATGCGTTACAAATCCTGAAGTGAGCAGTAAGATACTAAGTCAAACATAAATATATTGAGTAAGGATAATCTATTTAATGGGTTGGGGATATTACCCATTAAAATGTTTAATATCTTAGTGCCGGTATTAAATGCTATTTTATTTATATTTCTTTTTTTTCTTATTTATTGCCCCTAGAATTTGTAGTTATGTTGCGTAGCCATATACACGAATATGGCCATGTGCGAAATAGACATGTAATATTCATTACTACAGAACATATAAAGAACAGGAATCTCAAAAACACGTAACGACTTCTTGTTCAGGTACGAAACCTTTTTATTAACTTTGAGTAAAAGGTTTCGACGTAAGAAGGAGAGACACAATCTTCTATGCTGTCTTATTCATTTGGCCCCCAACTCGAGCGGCCCCCATCGGGCGCAAGTTCGCCTCGCGCCTGCGAGCTCCAAAATCGATCCTTCTCGTTCGGCGTCCAAAACCCGACTCTTATTTTCTTCAAATTCTCACACAAACTTCCGCGTGCTTCTGGTGCGTGACGTCACCCGCACCTTGTCACCCAGTATCGTCTCGGACTGTTATGACATCTGAGTGACACCTCCATCCGCTCGCGCGCACCCGCGTTAACACCTGCTTCAATCTTACTCCCAACCAACCCATGTGCTGAGCCGAAAGGTTCTCAGCCTAACTAAACTCAAAGGCATGAACCGAAATCCCTCGGCTATTTCATAACAGTTGTTCTGTTCATGAGAAGAGCAATGTATTTCAGCGTAAATAGTTGCCGACAATCCACGGGGGGTGGGGCATATATACTTTCATCCACATGTTGTATAGCCGTGATACAACTATACGTACACATACACGTGCGGAAACATAACCAACAATATATATATATATATATATATATATAACATAGAACATAAGAATCCTGAAACTCGAAAACACTTTCGGCTTCTTAGTTCAGGTACGAAACTTTTTATTACCTTTGAGTTTAAAGATACACATTCTTTCTATTCTGGCTTTTCCATCCACCGCCATCCACCCCACCACCACCATCTCGTGCGACACCTGCCCAAGGCCTCGGCGAGCAAACGAAATTCACCTTTCTTCTTTCAACTCATCTTTCTTCAAAATTCACAAAATCCTCCATGCGCTTGCGGTGCGTGACGTCATTCGCACTTTGTAGCCCCGTTTCTCATCTAGGCTATTATGACACCTCTGAGTGACACGTCCTCTCCGCGCGCGCGTGAACACCTGCATTAATGTTTCACCTAAGTAACTCATGCACTGAGCCAAAAGATTTTCGGCCTAACTAAACCCAAAGGCATAAAACGAAATCCATCGGTCATTATATTACAGAACGAACACACTTTAGAAAAATATACCTCTCACACTTTATGCGAAAGGGTTGCGAAAGGGTTGTGTGTGAGAGGTGACCTGGAGACTGAACAGACTGCAACATATTGACCCCCAGTTCCTCTGACTATAGCAGCACTTCTTTTCTCATCCTGCTGGGCTGCTCAACCGGGGGCCCTGAGGGCCCAAGCCCTCTGCTTGGAGCTGGTTCTCACTGCCTCGAACTGCAACTCGAACTTCAACTGCAACTGACTCCATCTAACTCGAACAGTCTGTGGCACCGGGTTATATAATTGTTTGACATCCGACTGCTTCTTGTGGGCGTCGCATCTGCACCGAATTCAACCCTCCACATGTCAATGTGATATCATCGACCGGATGCACCTGTTTCACGATTGACAGCTGGGCCGAAGGTCAATATGTTACACACAGATAGACTGTTTCATTATATCACAACTCTTCAGTGTGGCTAGACCCGCGAGATGCTGCAAGCTGACATCAAAACCCTGCTGACTTTACATCAGTCGGATATATATATATATATATATATATATATATATATATATATATATATATATATATATATATATATTACAACAATGAGTAAAGGTAGTTGATGACAAGAGGGGGTAACCCAAAAAAGGAGGAAAAAAAGAAAAACCTGAAAGGATTGGAACAGTTTTATTTTGTTTTTCTTTGACTAAGTCCAGTTTGGTCGTAGTATAATCGACAAGGTTCAACAAAAAAAGATTATGACCAAAGAAAGGGTCCTTTTTTAAGAACTCACAAAGTATACTCAACTTATATTCTAAAATTCTATACGTACCATAGGATTTTCGTGTATATATATATATATATATATATCGCTGTTCTAACGAACTGAGTACCCCGGTATCCGGTAACGCAAAAGGTAAACAAGCGAAAGCTAAAACATAATGCGTTATAAATCCCGAACTGAGCAGTAAGATACTAAGTCAAACGTTTCGATCCCAGCTTGAAGCGTCCTGCGTATCTAACCATTCTGAAGAATTTTGATATAACAGTCTGTCTTTGGATGACAGTATATATATATATATATATATATATATATTATAACTGTGTATGGTTGTCACTATCTCACTTGGTGGGTTTGTGGCAAACCAAATGCAATAAAATGTGGAGTGGAGAGTGCTCAATATCTGTGATAGAGCTCTGATATAATAATAATAATAATAATAGTAATAATAATAAATAAGTAAATATAAACACTAATATATATTTATTATATAAATATATAGATATTTATTATATGAATATATATATATGTGTGTGTGTGTGTGTGTGTGTAAAACATTTTCGTTGTTCGTCAAAAGAGAGAAAAAATATTTTAAAGTGAGTAGGTCCACGAAGTGATTTGTATTCTTTAAAGATTTATTTATTGCGTTCTTACATTCGTATATGTTTCCAGCTTATTGTTTTCGTCAGGGGACAATGTGGCACAAAGCCATGTGAATGGGGTACTCAATGAGACTTGAACTCATTAGTGTTTGAATGGTTTTAAGTTTTGTATGTGTTTATATAGAGGCCACTCCTCCTTTTCCTTTTCTCCGTGTGTGTATTTTTGTCTGTTTTACCCACAATTGGTCTTTGATAGTTGATATGTTTTCTGCTATTGAGCAGTTCCTTGCCCGTCCCTTAACGGTGACACAAATTGCAAAGAATATAACCACTAAGAAAGTTGACACAACTCTTAGTATCCTTGGCTCGATTTCTTCCCAACATAACACATTCTACTCAACATAACACATTCCAGACATTTTTCACAGAAATATTGCCAGGATTACGCATCTCAAAAGACGGCCTACATTAGCGATCAACACGTTTTCTTTTATTTATTATTACTTTTTTTTCTAGATTTATCTCCAAACTGTGACTTGTTCTCTCTTCTCTACCATTTTCAAATTATCTTAATCTCAATTTAAAAAACGCTGCTTATAGAAGAAATATAAATGAATAAGACTTTATATAAAAAAAAAACGACATTGAAAATACCTAGCCAAAAATTGACGAATACCTTACAAAAAAAATGAGGGGTGTCCTCGTGATGTAAAGCGATGGACTGCGGAATCATAGTACGCGAGTTCGTACTTCAGTCGTGCTGTTACGTTCACTTTCAGGCAAATACTCTTGGGAAAGGTATGAACCCCCTTATCCTCCCAGCTATGGGTTAAATAGTACCTCAACTGTTCTTCTTGGAGAATGGCTTTGGCATTAGATAACCTATAAATGTTGATATGCCATTAAACAAAGAATCCATCCATACAAAAAAGGAATTCTTAATATTAATTTAACTTTGAAACATTATATTTTAGATTTTAAACCGTTACTGGTTTTTCTGGTGAGTCATTTGTTCGCCACTGGCCTGGAAGACCCAGATCGTGTCATACCAAAGTCTTAAAAAACGGTACTTGATACCTCATTGCTAAACACTCAGCATTATAAGGTACGGATCAAGGGCAAAGTGGAGCAATCAGAGAAATGAGTAAGACCTTCTCCTTAGCCTCGATGTAATAGCAATTGAAAAGAAAGTCTTTGGGTCGCCCTCAATTAAGGTCGCCAAATTTACTTATTGCTGTTATAGAAGAGTAAGTCAAAAGTCTTGAGATATTTTTGTTAGTTTACAGCGCATATATCACGCAATCGAAACAGTTCACGCATTGGAAAGGTAGCCACATAACATCGTGGTGGGGTATTGCGCTAACACGTTGTGCATTGCTTCAATCTGATTTGAAAGCCGCATAGATAAACGTGGAACGTCGTCTACTTCGGGAACTTATGCTTTGGTAGTATCGTGGTAGTTAGTGCGCTGACACGTCGTGCATTGCTTCAATCTGATTTGAAAGCCGCACAGATAAACGTGGAACGTTGTCTACTTCAGGAACTTATGCTTTGGTAGTATCGTGGTAGTTAGTGCGCTGACATGTTGTGCATTGCTTTACTCTGTGTGTAATTGAAAGCCGGACAGGTGAATGTGGAACGTTGTCTAATTCGGAAACTTATGCTTTGGTAGTATCGTGGTAGTTAGTGCGCTGACACGTTGTACATTGTTTCACTGTGTGGGATTTGAAAGCCGCACAGATAAACGTGTAACCTTGTCTAATTCGGGAACTCATGCTTTGGTAGTATCGTGGTAGTTAGTGCGCTGACACGTTGTGTATTGTTTCACTCTGTGTGTGATTAGAAAGCCACACATATTGGCCATAAACCCGCTGAAGCAACCAAAATATAAAAGGGTTTGGTTTGATTTAGTTTCTTTGTTTAATGTTTATGCTAAAGCCATCTTTGATAATTGTTTAACCGAAGGAATAAGGATGTTTATACATTTCTTAAGTATATTAGTCCGAAATAAAAGTAATGTGACTGTTTGGTTGGTTGGTTGGGTTTTATGCCACATCAACATTTGTAGTTTAATTCGGGATTTTGTGCTTTACGACGTCGAACTTGGCCATTACATCGTGGATGCAAATCCGACGAGTGGCAATTAGAGAGTATCATGCGAGGTTTACCTCTCATTATCCAGTGTTCTTCATTACCTTCACAAGGGGTGTCCTCGTGGTGTAATGGTTAAAGCGATGAGCTGTGGAATCGTAGTACGCGAGTTCGTACTCCAGTCGCGCTATTACGTTCACTTTCGGGCAAATACCCTTGGGAAAGGTATGAACCCCCTTATTCTCCCTCCAGCTATGGGTAAATAGTAGGACGGACTAGGTTCTTCAGCCTTGGGGAGGCAACTAGTCTAGGAGAAGGAAAACTCTGAATTCAAAACCTGTTAAACTCCGCTTAAAAATTGACCTTGTGTCATATCCTGCCCGAGCGGAGGGGTTGGTAAATAGTACCTTCACAACCTCTGTAAAAGCACCCGGAAATGCCGAATTGCGCCTCACGGAACCAAAATTTTGCAAATCTTTTGAGTTGCCTAAATAAAGATATTTATTGTATAAATTTCGAAGGTTTACACAATTAGGCACAATGCCCCAAGTTTTATGAGGTATAGAGAAGAGGAGTACTCGTCTTAGTGATAAATGTTGTCCTAAGTCAGCCTTTGTTAGCCACACACCTATTCACTTAGGTAATATTCCTTTCATCCAACCCAAACATACAACAACCACCAAAATACCTCAGCCCCTCTATGTTAAATAAAACTTTAAAATTATCCCCAGATAAAATTCCTTATAATACAAAAAGCCTGGGAGGCCTAAAACACCGGGAAAAAAACAGAAATTAAACAAAATAAAAAGCTAGGGAGATTTAGTTGCCCAAAACTAAAGCGATTGGTCATAAAAATTTCCACTTTTTTATATAGAGAGGAATTGTTCTGCAAAATAAAATTTATTGAATTCAAATTGACCGAAATTTAGTTTGGTTTGGTTTGATTTGGTTTTATGTTCTATCAACCATTGTAGGTTATTTAATGCCAAATCCTCTTTATTCATATATATTAAATATATATGATTTGGTTAGGTTTTATGGCATATCAACTATTGTAGGTTATTTAATGCCAAATCCTCTTTATTCATATATATTAAATATATATGATTTGGTTTGGTTAGGTTTTATGGCATATCAACTATTGTAGGTTATTTAATGCCAAATCCTATTTAAACACATATACTAAATATATATGGTTTGGTTTGCTTAGGTTCTATGGCATATCAACCATTGTCGGTTATTTGATGCCAAATCCCTTTTTGCTGATATAAAGAATTCTATTTTAAAAAATTCAGTTTAGTAGGAGTAAAATTTTTGTTTACACACAATTTAATGTCAAAACAGTTCTTTTTCAAACAATTCAGTTTAGCATAAGTATAATGTTTCTTTACACATAATTTAATGTAAAAACAGTTCTTTTTCAAGCAATTCAAGTCGGTATAAGTTCACAGTTTAAATGTAAAAACAGTTATTTTTCAAACAATTGTTTAACATAAATACACAGTTTTTTTTCTTTACACACAGTTAAATGTAAAAACAATTCTATTTTAAACAATTCAATTTAGCATAAGTACACAGTTTAAATGATAAATGTTTAACGATGGATATTAGAATCCAATTATTCTCCCTCCAGCTATGAGCAAATAGTAGGGCAGACTACTTTCTTCCGCCTTGGTGAGGTAACTAGTCTAGGAGAAGGAAGACACTGAATTCAAACCTGGTAAACTCCGCTTAAAAATTGACGTTGTGTCATATCCTGCCCGAGTGGAGGGGTTGGTAAATATGGATATTACTCTATCAAGTACTACCGCTCTGGCCCAAAGTGGACCTGGGAGTGATGGTAATGAAGGAGTGCTCCGCATTCTCCAAAGATCCAGCATGACAAGAGCCTCATCATCAGATTGATTAGAGTCATATCAAGGAAAGTCGTTGGAGGAGTCTTACCTCCTGTAGAGATGCAGTCGGTGTATTCTGCAGCCCCAGCCGACTGGGCAATCGAAATTTAAGATCGACCAAGAGCGGGTAAGTTAGAATATATCACTATTGGTAAAATTGAAAGGCTAATTCATACTAATACCAAACTAAACTGATTGACCGATTGATTTTACGATTTGCATACGATAAGTTTCCAGACCTTTTTGTTCAGACATTTAGATATGTCGTAGACTCTGGAAAATTCAATATGTAATTGCTATACATCTTTAGGATTTCAGGTTCAAATGAACAGCTACTGCATCAATTGGAATACACGCTACTAAAGCCTGATTGTCACTGCTGGTGACTTTCAAAAATGCAATCTGACACTTTAGAAGAACGATATGCAATAAAATTGTGTTTTAAACTTGAGAAAAATACCACAGAAACGTATGGAATGCTTCAGACTGCTTTTCGAACATCTTGCATGAATCGAGCATCGTTTTTTGAGTGGCATAAAAGATGCAAGGAAGGCAGGGAGTCTGTGAAGGATGATGAGAGGTGTGGGAGGAGTAAGGAAGTCAATACATCAGAGTTGATTGGCCAAAGGGTGAGGGTTAGGGTTACTATGTTGAGGTTTTATAGGAGTTCAGGAAGAGATTCTTAGGGAAGAGGCCAGCACTCTTCAAATCGGGTCAGTGACATTTCCACCAGGACAATGCAGCAGTCCACAACTCCATCCTTGTCACAGACTATTTGACTAAGATGGGCATCAAGACAGTTCCTCGCCCTCCATATAGTCCAGACCTTGCTCCCTGTGACTTTTGGTTATTCCCTAAGCTTACAGGCTGTCGTTATGAGACAATTGAGGGGATGAAAGAGTCTGTGACGAAGGTCATTGACATGCTCACACAAGAGGACTTCGATGGGGCCTTCCAGACCAGAAGTTGTTGGAACGGTACTACAAGTGCATTGCAGCCGGGGGAGATTACTTGGAAAGGGACTAGAGTTTCATGTGTGTACTATCAATAAAAGTGCCCATACGTAAAAAGTCTGGAAACTTATCGTATGCACATTGTAAATGCAGAGCAACCGGTATTGGGAAATTTTATGTCTAGAAATTGTCTCACATTACTAAAATATAGCAAACCTTCTGACATAATCTAGTACTAGAATTTTGAATATTTTCCAATAACAAAATCTTTTTTATAATCCACATATTTCGTGTGGCCTGACGCTTGAATTGGTTCTTTTGATTAATGGCATATCAGTCTTCTTGGCTTATTTAATGCCAAAGTTATCACTGTAGAAGTACAATCGTGTTACTATTTAACCCATAGCTGGAAGGATAAGAGGGTTCAGGCCTTTCCCAAGGGTTTTTGTCCGAAAGTGAACGTAATAACGCAACTGGAGTTCGAACTCGCTTACTACGATATTGCAGTCTAGTACGTTAGCCACTACGTCATGGAGACTCCCCGCTGCCTAGTTTTGAAAATGACAAAAGGAAATAATCACTTGTCCGATTATAAAACTCTCACGTGTGTCATCAACAAGTTAACAAAGAACCATGCGCCATTTTTACTGTCATTTTCTTATCTGATGGAGAGCATTTTTTTAATACGTTTATTTATTTATTTATTTATTTATTTATTTTTGGCTTTTTTGTTTTGTTTTTAATAAACGAATTTCGAATGAATTATTATTGTCTTTGTTTCCTTCTTTGTTCCTTATTTCTGTTGTTTTTGTTTTTTTTCTTTTCTTTTGCGCTTATTTGGTAATTCCGATTCCACCTGCATAAAAGTCGCTTCGGAAATGTTAAGTGTTAATTTGTCAAATGTAATTGGCTACAATACTTCCAAGCCTAACTGTTGTCTGCTTCCTTGCAAACATATTCAAGTCAACTAATGAATGAATTCTGTTCACAAACCATTAGCAGGACATAAAGAAGCAATTAAAGAAACCTTAATTTTCTTTTTAGAAAATACACGACAACCGACATTCAACATATTCACTTCAACATGTTTTCTATTGATAGAAGTGCCTCAGACGTGTTTCATTTGCTATTGGCTCCTATTAAACACATAAACACAAATAGTTTGGTTTCGTATAGTTTGGCTTTATGGCATATCAACCCTTGTAGCGTATTTAATGCCAAATCCTCTTTATAAGTTTATAATTATTTAGGATTTGGTTTGGTTTGGTTTAGTTGTATGGCATATCAACCATTCTAGGGTATTTAATGCCAAATCCTCTTTATACATATAAATTGAATATATATGATTTGGTTTGGTTGGGTTTTATAGCATATCAACCATTATAGGTTATTTAATGCCAAATCCTCTTCATACATATATATTAAATATATAGGATTTGGTTTGGTTGGTTTTATGGCATATCAACCATTGTAGGTTATTTAATGCCAAATCCTCTTTATACACATATATTAAATATATAGGATTTGGTTTGGTTTGGTTTTATGGCATATCAACCATTGTAGGGTATTTAATGCCAAATCCTCTTTATACATATAAAATTATTTAGGATTTGGTTTGGTTTGGTTTAGTTGTATGGTGTATCAACCATTGTAGGTTATTTAATGCCAAATCCTCTTCATACATATATATATCAAATATATATGATTTGGTTTGGTTGGTTTTATGGCATATCAACCATTGCAGGTTATTTTGTGCCAAATCTTCTTTATACAGATATATTAAATATAAAGGATTTGGTTTGGTTGGGTTTTATGGCATATCGACCATGATAGGTTATTTAATGCCAAATCCTCTTTATACGTATATATTAAATATATATAATTTGGTTCGGTTGGGTTTTATGGCATATCAACCATTGTCGGGTATTTAATGCCAAATCTTCTTTATACATATATATTAGATATTTCTGAATTGGTTTGCTTTTGGGTTGATTAATGGCATATCAACTACTGTGTGTTATTTAATGCCAAACCCTCTTTATACTTGGTACATATATATTAAATATATATCATTTGTAAACTAATTTTGCAGATAACATTTTAACTGATTCTGAGATCATTCTTTATACAGTTTAACGTTTCAAGTATTTCTATCTAACACCAATATTTCTACTTAATATCAATCTCTTCTTTGCACACAGTTAAATGGTTTCAAGTATTGCTATGTAAGAGTAACAAGGAAACATCGGTCATTTATTTGCCTACATCTAAATTGATATACATGATTTTCTGGTGAATATTTTGTTGGGAATTTCATTTTAAAATAAGTTAGAACTAATTTGTTTGCACTAGAAGATTGCAAGTGTTTCTGGAGATAAATGATTTTCAATTATTGTTATCTAACACTTTCTATTCAAAATTATTTATTTGTTTGCACACAGTTGATTTGTTACAAGAATTGCCATTTAACATTAATTATTCAATTCAACATTACTCACAGTTAAATAGTTCCAAGTATTTTTATAGATTACATCAGTCATTTGTTTACACACTGTTAAATATTTGTAGAAAGTTTAAATGTCAAGCAGTTTTATTTGAAACATAGACATGGAGCTGGGAATGATGGCAATGAATGGAGCACTCTGTATTCCCCAAAGCTCCAGTATTACTGAAGCCTCATCATCAAATTTTCCATTTGTATACAAATAATCAGTTCTATTTCAAACAATTCAGTTTTGCATGAGTACAGTTTAATTGTCAAAAACAGTACTATTTCAAGCTATTCGGTTTAGTCGAACAGTTCTAATTCAACCAATTCACCTTAGAATAAGTATAGATGTTGTTTACACACAGTTAGATGTCAAAACAGTTCTATTTCAAGTAATTCAGTTTAGCACAATCACATTGTTTAGCTCTATTTGACCCATGGATCGGACCCTATCAGGTGCTACTCCTCTATTCTAGAGTGGGCTTAGGAGCAATGGTAGTGCAGGGGTACCCCTTATTTCTCAAAGCTCCAGCATTACTGGACATCACCATGAGATTGTCTAGTGTCATATCTAGGACACTCATTAGGCGGGGGCTTACCCTTCAGCATAGATGCAGTCGGTGTATTCTACAGTCCCAAGGCCTTCCCAAGACGAATCCCAACAGCATTGCCTGGAGCAAGCAGTTGGGGGCATTTGCTTTCAGATGTGTACAAATAAAACAAAATTCTTGTTTTAAAACGAAGTAGAACTATGTCTTCACTCTAAGTGCAAGGCCTCTAGAATTATTAGACCATTCACACACCTCAGTCGCAACATCTCATCAACAGAAAGTGATATCAACTACAGCCAACTAGTAAATACGGGCCCGAATGTTACATTAACAGGCTGATTTCTAACAGGCCGATACAATGTAAACAAAAAAAAAACATTTTTTATTTGTCTATTATCTTTTATTATCAAATTTCTGACAAAAAAGAAAAAAATAACCAGTTTTTGTCTCTAGACAAAACAGGTCGTATAGGTGATTGAAAATCATGAAAGGAAGTTAACTCACAGCCGTTTATAATTTGGTTGGTTGCTTGGGTTTTATTGCATATCAACCTTTATAGGTTATTTAATGCCAAATCCATTTTTATACAAATCGGCAGTTCTATTTCAAAAACAATTCAGTTTAGCATGAGTACACAGTTTAGTTGTCCAAAACGTTTCTATTTCAAGCTATTCAGTTTAGTCAAACAGTTCTAATTCAGCTTATTCAGTTTAGCATAAGATTTTGTTTACACGCAGTTAAATCTCAAAAGAGTTCTATATTAAACAATTCAGTTTAGTGTAAGTACAGTTTCAATGTCAAAAACAATTCTATTTCAAATAATTCAGTTTAGCATAAGCATGCAATCTAAATGTGAGTACACAGTTTATTTGTCAAAACATTTCTATTTCAAGCTATTCAGTTTAGTCAAACAGCTTTCATTCAAGCAATTCAGTTTCGTATAAGTATGCAGTTAGTTCTATTTAACCCATAGATATGGCCCTATCAGGTGCTACCATTCCGGGGCAGAGTGGACTTGAGAGCAATGGCAATGAAGGGGTGCTCTGCATTCCCCAAAGCTCCAGCATTGCTAGAGCCTCACCATCAGATTGTTTAGTGTCATATCCAGGATACACTTTGGGGGAGTCTTGCCCTTCTGCAGAGATGCATTGGGTGTATTCTACAGCCCCAATCGACTAGGCAACTTTATAATTCATCGATTAGTAACAGACAAAGTGTAAATATGCATTTTAATGTTGAAAGGAATTAAAATAACGTCGGGTAAATTCGACCAGCATGATTATATTATTTTTGATGTTCAATTTTTAAAGTCAGTTCTCTTATTAGGTTAATATGGGGCTCTGGAGGGGTTATTTTTTGCTTACATTACATCAGCCTGTTAAAAGTCAGCCTGTTAATGCAACATGTGGGGCAGTATTTACTAGTTGGCCGTGTGTAACCCATGAATTTGATTCTCTGTCTGTTGTGATTTAGTCTAAAGTAAAATGACCATTCTGATTCTAAATGTTTTATTTTATTATGTTTTTATTTTTTATTTTTTATTTTTTTGTTTTTGAAAGGGTGTGTCAATTAGATATTAGCTAAAAGGACAAATTCTAAATTTAAAATTTGATAATTTTTATCTTTTTGGAATTGGGGGGGGGCTTTTCCCTTAGTAGAAAATACTGTTAGCGACAAGGCGAAATATTATTCTTAGTGAAGCTACCATAGTTATTAATAAAAACAGTCATGGGGCCTTATTTTCGAGTTCGCTTTGTTTCTTTTTCGTTGTGGACATAACCCATAGTTTGGAGGAGTCTTACCCCTCTGCAGAGGTGCAGTCGGTGTATTCTAGAGCCCCAATCGACTGGGAAACTTTATAATTCATCGATTAGTAAAAGACAAAGTATAAATATTCATTTTAATGTTGAAAGGAATCAAAATAACGTCGGGTGAATTCTACCAACATGATTGTATTATTTTTTCGGTTCAATTTTTAAAGTTAATTCTCTCTTTTTTTTTTTGCATTACATTAACTGGGCCATTGGCATAATAGTTAGAGTGTTCGCCGATGGCCCGGGAGACCAGGGTTCAATCCTAGGACGAGTCATACCAAAGACTCAAAAAATGACACTTGATGCCGCCTTGCTTAACGCTCAGAACTATGAAATATAAATCAAGTAATCAGTAATGTGGAGGTGCCCGTGTTGTCATCCTCGCAGGAAATGGACACGGCGATACGAGTTCAAATCCTGGACAAGACTGATTGCATTTCACATAGCACTAATACCCTTGGGAAAGATATGAATCCAATTATTCTCCCTCTAGCTATGGATAAATAGTAGGACGGACTAGGTTCTTCAGCCTTGGTGAGGCAACTAGTCTAGAAGAAGGAAAACTCCGAATTCAAACCTGGTAAACTCCGCTTAAAAAATTGACGTTGTGTCATATCCTGTCCGAGCGGAGGGGCTGGATAAATATGATAAAATATAAATCAAGAGTAAAGTGGAGCAATCCAGGGAATGGAGTAACGCCCCCTACACTTCGGTGTAAAAGCTATTGTAAAGGGAGCCTTCAGGTCGCCCTCGACTACAGTCGCCAACTTTAATTACTTTTTTACATTGGCCTGTTACAAGTCAGCCTGTTAATGTAACACACGGGGCTGTATTTACTAGTTGGCTGTGTATCAGCATACGCCTAGCGATAGCATGAGCTGCTATCGACAGTTTATCGTTCATACAGAAGTCTGATCGAGCCAATAAAATAAAACGGGATTTCTTCCAAGTTGTGACTGTGTCAGTACTACTGTATGGACGCACCACATGGCCGCTAACGAAACTTATAGAAAAGAAGCTAAATGTGAACGATAAAAAATCATTTGTAGTCTTGAACAAATCCTGGGAGCAAATAGACAAAATGGCGACCTACTTCTCATCTCAAAAAACATCCGAGCAAGAGAAACAAGACGTGAGGGACACTGATAAAGAAACAAGGCCGAACTCATAAGTGACGTACTTCTATGGACCCGTACACTTGAACGTGCCAGTGTTGGCCAAACAGTAAAAACTTACTCACATCCACACTGTGTGGACGCTGAATGAAGTTTGAAGGATCTGCCGGGAGCGATAGATGATAGAGAGAGAGAGAGAGAGAGAGAGAGAGAGTCATGGAAATCTGTAATGTCAGCGTGACTTAGTGATGATGATGATGATGATAACTTGACTGGACCTGCCTGGTTGTACCCCCAACTGCCATAGCTATCGATCAGCCATTGTTACTGCTGCAGCACGATAAGGCATAAAAGTAGGATTTGCACATACACACACACACACACACACGTATATAGATATACATACATACATATATATATATATATATATATAGGCAATATATATATATATATATATATAAAGAGAAAGAGAGAGAGAAAGAAAGAAACAGAGGGAAAGAGAAAGAGAGAGGAAGAGTGAAAGAGAAATAGAAGAGAAAGAGATGGTAGGTTTTCCACCACACATAGAGAGAGAGAAGGAGTGAGAGAGAAATATAATGAAAGAGAGAAAAATTGATGGATAGAAAGAGAGGGTAGGATTTGCACCTACACATACGCACACGCACACATATGCAGGTGCAATATATATACATATATATATATAGAGAGAGAGAGAGAGAGAAAAACAGAGGGGGGAAAGAGAGAGAGAAAGAGTGAAAGAGAAATAAAAGTGAAAGAGAGAGTAGGATTTCTACATACACTCACGTATATATATATATATATATATCGGTGCAATATATCAGAGAGAAGGAGAGAGAAGGAGAGAGAGATAAAGAAAGAGAGAGATAAAGAAAGAGAGAGACAAAGAAAGAGAAAGAAATTGAGGGAGTGAAAGAGAGAGTAGGATTTGCACCTACACATACGCACACACACACACACACACACACATATATGCAGGTGCAATATATATACATATATATATATATAGAGAGAGAGAGAGAGAAAAACAGAGGGGGGGAAAGAGAGAGAGAAAGAGCGAAAGAGAAATAAAAGTGAAAGAGAGAGTAGGATTTCTACATACACTCACGTATATATATATATATATATATATCGGTGCAATATATCAGAGAGAAGGAGAGAGAAGGAGAGAGAGATAAAGAAAGTGAGAGATAAAGAAAGAGAGAGACAAAGAAAGAGAGAGAAATTGAGGGAGTGAAAGAGAGAGTAGGATTTGTACCTAAACACACGCACACACACACATATATATACAGGTGAAATATATATCTATATATGTATAGAGAGAGAGTGAGAGACAAAGAAAGAAAAGAAGAAAGAAGAGAGAGAGGGAAGGATAGAGAGATAAAGAAAGAGAGATAAACAGAGAAAGAGAAAAAGTAAGTAAGATCGATATCTAGATAATTAGCAGTACAAACAGATAAGACGCAAAACATTTTTATTTTATCGCTGAACATTCTGGCTTCATATCTTTTTCATGAGATATCCTCTGGATATGAGCAAGCAATTATCATTTGCATTCCTTAATATTCACATATGTTTCTACTATCTATCCTCCTATACATTAACGATCTTATTAGGCCCATATATCATATTTACCAGCCCCTCCACTCGGGCAGGATATGATATAAGGTCAATTTTTAAGCGGAGTTTAACAGGTTTGAATTCGGAGTTTTCCTTCTCCTAGACTAGTTGCCTCACCAAGGCTGAAGAACCTAATCTGTCCCACTATTTACCCATAGCTGGAGGGAGAATAATTGGATTCATACCTTTCCCAAAGGTATTAGTGCTATGTAAAATGCAATCAGTCTCGTTCAGAATTTGAACTCGTATCGTCGTGTCCAATTCCTACGACGATAACCATTACACCACCGGCCCATATATATATATATGTAGAAGACAACCGTTTTTTTTTTTTTTCGGTCTTTCTTTGGTAACTCTTCAGTACTCAAAACCAGACAAAAAAATTCATTAAAAATTGCTGTAAAGCTTGATCGTAGTTCTGAATCCCCCAACCGTTCATAAAACTTCCTAAGTTTGTAAAATCTTCCATGTATCCCAGTGCCTTTCTAAAGATTGTAACTTGTAATGTATAACTATTAGCCTGACTCTGTGGTAACCTCACTGTTTGTTCTGCGTGTACGGAAATTTATTTGTTGACTGATCGCTTCTCGTAGTAGACAGCCATAAAGAGATAGAGAGAAATGAATCTGTCAGCAAGAAGATAAGCAGATATTGAACAGGGGAGAGACAAAAGAGAGAGAGACAGACAGACAGATGACTTTCCAAGTCTCCCCTTCGTGTCTTCTTCGTTAAGACCTCTACATCGTCTGCCAAATGTCTGCCCCGTGTTTTCGAATCCACTCTTATATACACATCCCAAAAATTATTGGTCACGTAATTCTAAAGTGACACGTCACTGCTAAGTCCCAAATATCGGCTGATTCAAGACAATTGTTAATCTTTGAATATTAAATATCTACTCTCATTCTAAACGACTGTCCATCTTCGAATTCGCAAACAAACGCTTATTATTGCATTCTTGACATCCCCACGTATTAATCTAGAAACAAATGCCCACTCTAGCTTTGGCCTAGATCACAAACAAAATCCCGTAACTCCGTTTTAAATTCCAAGTTTAACTTTAAAGAGAATTAACTATTGAAATAATTTATTGAAATCCTTAATTTTTTCACGGGAATATTCTTGCACATCATTTGGATCTTTTTCTATTAGTTTCATTGTCCAGTTTGTTGGGTTTTTGTTGATGAACTAGTCCATCTGCCATATATAGCAGTAGCTACTAATACCAGGGCAGACTAGAAGGTGAAGAGCAGCTTCTTATAGGAATAGTATTAGAGGGTTGGAGACTGGAGATCGCACTAGATCACCTTACTTGCTATCGTTGGACTATATCTTTATTCTGTATTCACTAATCCTATGTTCTTGTCTACTAATAGTCTCTCTGTTGTATATACTTTTTCCGGATAATATATCTCTATTTCCTCTCATATCGTTGTTTGTCCTTTATTTAATATTACAAGCGTTCACTAACCAGAACGCAACATTTTTTAGATAATTGCTTAACTTGTCAAACTTTCATTGAAGATAAATTATATGAGGGATTGATGAGGCTACCAGTGTGACACTATGTGACCATTCGTTGTGTTGGGTGTGTGTGCGCGCGTCTGTCAGAGAATCTCTTTGTCTGCTTTGGCGCGAAACCCACTCAAAGGACTGAACTCAAAATCTCCCACGAGACCGGATGTGGAGGAGGAAAGGAAGGTCCCAGAGAAAACAGAGGGTCAGTTGACAAACGAAGACGGAGAGATGCAGTCGACAACGGAGAAGAGACCAGTCGGCGTGAGATAGCAGTCATGGGGAAGAACGGTTAGCAGAAGGCAGTGAGGGAAGATAGTCAAAGATGAGTTGGCATTCCTAGAGGCTTTTGTAGAAGTTTCTCGCCAAATACACGCCTGCGATAGTCTACAGATGCACGGAGAATGCAAAGTGTCACAAAAATCCCTTTTTTTAGCTTGGAGCTGACCCAAGTTCGTGTTTGTTCGTTTGTTCTTTTCTTCCACCCTCTCGGTTATATTTTATGTAGCCGTAAAGAAATGTGTGATACCCCTGTCGGAAACCACTGGATGAATCACAGGCCATGAATAGTATTGGTTTAAAGAAGTTGATAAGTCGGGGCCCGCCTGGTAGGGGTATTATCACACCAGATAGTTGACAAAGATAAACGTCTATAGGAAAATTTATTTAATCCAACTTGAAATATTTATGTTAATTATTAACCAACGTAATACTTACTTTTATTTGTGTGAAGTTTTATGAGAAAAGTGAACACATAGCAAAGTTAAATTTATATTGCACATATACAAGCACTTATACACATATATATATATTTATATATAGACCCAAATAAAAGCACAACTAAATTAATACTTAGCTTAGGTTCTTTGCTTTTCTTTCAAAGAATAGTTGTCTTCGAAGATTCATTACTTTTCAGGTGTGTAACGTTGGTTATTTGAAGCGACGTCATTTCATGTCGAAAAGTTTTTGTTGACTGTGACGTTGTTTGTCATAGGTGTCTTTTTAAACAACGTCTGCTTATTTAGAGTTATAAGATTAATATTTACACAAAGACAGCTTTTTATTCTCAACCAATAAAAAACGTCCTTTTAATTGTTCTTAAAAATCAATAATTTTGCGAAGTTATATTTATTTTATTGATTTATTTAAATTTTGTAATTTTGTTTTATATTGCAAAATTATATTGAAGGAATATTTATTTGTAACAGATCTAAATATCTGGACAAGTTTTAAAGGAATTATTTTGTTTGATGCATCATCCATTTGATATCAAAGATGTCCAATTCCTAAAACAAACTAGATTAAATTATCCAAATTAATGGTATGACTTTAAATCTAATTCCATTTTTGCCACGGGGAGTATATATATAGAAACATGCAACCAACATTTAATAGAATTAATTTTCAAACCAGTGCTAATGTACTTAAATGTCTTTAGCTACTGACACGATTAATAGAAACCCATTTAAAAGCAAACGCCATAATCTTCAACGGTAAAGACGCTCTTACATAGTGGTAATATGCTAAAACAAAAGTTACATCACTTTTGTAATAGATCCTCCCCTGATGATGGCCCAAAGTCGGGCAGAAAGTACTAGGGATACATACAACTATGGACAATACATAAATCAATTCCCCCCGAATACGATAAAAGTAATACGGGAATTCGAACGGATCCAGAAGAAAATATGTAGACATAAAATGTCTATTATGTTTAATGAAATTTGTATATATATATATATATATATATATATATATATGTAGAAGGCAAGTTGGCCAACCGAATTCGAGAGCGACCCAAAGGCTCCCTTTTCCATAGCTACTATACTATATCTTTATATTGTTTTTGTTGTTTACTGCCTGGCGCGTGAGGCGCCCCTATTAAGGGGAATGCCGAAGGGGTCGAAGGTTTTTTTAGCACTTGCCGGACGCGTGTGGCCTGCGGCCCTGCGTCCGAATCCACCATAATAAAGGCCTTGTGCCGCACTTGCCACTGACCCGATTTGAAGAGTGCTGGCTTTTTCCCAATGAATCTCTTCCTGAACTCTCTTAAAACCTCAATATAGTAACCCTAGCCCTAACCGTTTGACCAATCAACTCTGGTGTATTGACATCTATACTCCTCCCACACCTCTCATCATCCCTCACAGACTCCCTGCCTTCCTTGAATCTCTTATGCCACTCACAAACAGATGCTCGATTCATGCAAGATGGCCGAAAAGCAGTCTGAAGCATTCCCTACGTTGTTTCTGTGGCATTTTTCTCAAGTTTAAAACACAATTTTATTGCATATCGTTCTTCTAAAGCGTCCTCACGTCCAGATTGCATTTTTGAAAGTCACCAGCTGTGACAATCAGGCTTTAGTAGCGTGTATTCCAACTGCTGCTGTAGCTGTTCATTTGAACCTGAAATCGTAATTGGTCAGTCATCTCATAAGATGTATAGCAATAACATACTGAATTTGCAAGAGTCTACGACAATTTTAAATACCTGGACACAAAAGCGTGGAAACTTATTGAATAAACTACGTATATATATATATATATATATATATATATATAACCAAAACCATCTTTATTATTTACGATTCGCGTTGTTCCTCGTTGTTCTAGACTGACTGCCCAAGTAAGCTGCGAGAAATAAATATTTGAAAAAAAAATTTTTAAGAGAAATAAAATACTAGGAATAATACATGATCGATAATTCAATTTCCTAAATTCAGAAAATTGTTGTATTGTTCTGAATGCCGTAGCTAACCTGGTGCCACAATATTTTCTCTACGATTTCCTTGTGATAACAAGTGTTGGTTACTCGTTGGTTGACGATTTGCTAAAAAAAAATTTTAGTTTATTTTTAAACCAAACGGTTTAAAAATAAACTAAAATCTTTTTTTTTTTTTAGCAAGGTAGCATCAAGTACTATTTTTGAGTCTTTGATATGACTCGACCTGGGATTGAACCCAGGGCTCCCGCCGAACACTCTAACCATTATGCCAATGTCCGGTATCAAATGTAAAAACAGTTAATTTCAAATAATTCAGTTTAGCGTAATTACACAGTTTAGTCCTATTTGATCCATAGATAGGACCTTATCAGGTACTACCACTCCAGGCCAGAGTGAACCCGGGAGCGATGGCAATGGAGGATACTCTGCATTCCCCAAAGCTGCAGCATTACTGAAGCCTCACCATCAGATTTTTTTGTGTCATATCCAGGACACTGATTGCCCAAGTAAACTGCGAGAAATAGAATTTTTTTAAAGAGAAATAAAATACTAGGAATTATAGATGATGGATAATTCAATTTTCTAAATTCAGAAAATTGTTGTATTGTTCTGAATACCCGAGCGAAACTGACGCCACAATATTTTCTCTACGATTTCCTTGTGATAACAAGTGTTAGTTACTCGTTGGTTGACGATTTGCTATAGTTCGGTTTAAAATAAACTCAATTTTTTTTTTTTTTCGAGAGTCATCTTTCAAAAGTGGACTTCGCGCGATAAACCCGAAGAGCGAAACGGATACATCTCTTCGCTAAGAGCGCAGAACAGAGAATCACTATTTCGACTCGCCCATAATGTCATCTCCCGAGACCTTTCCTGTCGTCACATGGGTGTGTCCATTAACTGCTCTCACGTGTGCGTGTCACATTAGTATACCAGCATACGGTCATTTTTGACAACCTGTCAAATTTGTCATCGGTGACCTTTTAATCTCCGTACTTCGAACCTGCGCTCCGTGACCTCGTTTCTTCTGTGCTCAGGTCTGTCCTCTGGAACCAAGTTAAGTTGAAGGTCCTTCGCTCCGAGCACATCTCTCAGTGCACAAGCCGTCTACAGTGTTGGTGATGCTATTTCAAATAGTGCTAATAATTTTCAGGAATTTAATGAGATTCTCAAAATAAAACCACATTATCTAAACGATATATGAAGAACAAAGACTTAAGATAGTTTTTAAATTTTAAATTTTAAACCGAGAATATGCTTACCCAGTCAGCTGGGGCTGTAGAATACACCGACTGCTTCTCTCCCTCCCTCCCCCCACAACGAGTGTCCAGGATATCACACGAAACAATCGGATGATACTATTTACCAACCCCTCCGCTCGGACAGGATATGACACAAGGTCAATTTTTAAGCGGAGTTTAACAGGTTTGAATTCAGAGTTTTCCTTCTCCTAGACTAGTTGCCTCACCAAGGCTGAAGAACCTAGTCCGTCCTACTATTTATCCATAGCTGGAGGGAGAATAAGGGGGTTCATACCTTTCCCAAGGGTATTTGCCCGAAAGTGAACGTAATAGCGCGACTGGAGTACGAACTCGCGTACTACGATTCCGCAGTTCATCGCTTTAACCATTACACCACGAGGAAACAATCGGATGGTGAGGTTCCAATAAAGCTGGAGCTTTGGGGAATACGGAGTCCCCGTTCATTGCCAATAAGATTAAACTGTGTACTCAGGCTAAACTGAATTGTCTGAAATAGAACTGTTTGGACATTTAACTGTATACTTATGCTGAAACTAAATTGTTTGAAATAGAACTGTTTTTGACATTGAAACTGGGTACTTATGCTAAACTAAATAGTTTGAAATAGAACTGTTTTTTTTTTCATTGAAACAGTATACATATGCTGAACTAAATTGTTTGAAATAGAACTGTTTTTGTCGTTGAAACTGTGTACTTATGCTAAACTGAATTGTTTAATGTAGAACTATTTTTGACATTTAACTTATGCTAAACTGAATTATTTGAAATAGAACTGTTTTCGTATGCTAAACTGAATTCTTTTTAATAAAACTATTTTTGACATGTAACTGTACTTATGCAAAAACTGAATTATTTGAAATAAAACTGTTTTTGTTTGCTAAACGGAATTGTTTGGAATAGAACTGTTTTTGATATTGAAACTGTACTTATGCTATACTGAATTGTTTAAAAAAGAACTGTTTTGTCATTTAACTGTGTGTAAACGAAAACTATGCTTTTACTAAACTGAATTGTTTGAAATAGAACTGTTTATAAGTATACCGGCCCTTAGCCTAATCGGGAAAGTGTTTTCCTATAGCTCAGGATACCGGGGTTCAATCCAAGGTCATGTCATGCCAAAGACTCAAAAAATGGTACTTAGTGCCACCTTGCTTAACACTAAGCATTATAAGGTATGGATCAAGGGTAAGTGGAACAATCCCGGGAAAGGAGTAGCGCCCTTCCCAACACCTCGGTCTAGTATCTATTGAAAAGGGCGCCTTCGGGTCTCCCTTGACTACAGTCGCCGATGTATAAAAATGGATTTGGCATTAAATAACCCACGAAGTTTGATGTAGCGTAGTGGCAAAGCCACCGGATTACGAAATCGTAGTAAGCGAGTTCAATCACTACTTGCGCTACAACTTTCGTTTTCAGAATAATATTATTGCCTGATAGGCGTGTTTAGGTACGGCCTTGCGCCAGGACTCATGCAAAAAAAAACGACCTTGTGCCATTGACCTTGTGTCAAGTCCTATCTAGTGGGAGACGGAGACAAATAAACCATTGAGTATGAACCCCTAATCCCCCTCCCCAGCTATGGGTAAGATAGTATCACTACTGCCCTTCTACAAGGATGGCTTTAGCATTAAATAACCCACAAAGGTTGCTGTGTTATTAAACAAAGAAACAATGAAACCAAGAACTTGATGGATTAATGGATGGTTGGCTGGTTGGTTGGTTGGTGTTTTATGGCACATCAACACTTGTGTGCTACTCAATGCTAAATGCCGTTTTATATACGTTTGGTATTGGTTGGGTGAGTTTTATGGCATATCAACCTTGGTAGGTTATTTAATGCCAAATTCTGTTTATACGAATAAAATTATACTTGATTTTTAAGCAAATAGATTGGTTTGTTTTAAGGCACATCAACTATTGTAGGTTATTTAATGCCAAGTTCTTTTTATACATATATTAAATAAATGATTTCTAAACACATTTTTAAGATAACATTTCTAAACAAGCCGGAACTCATTTTTTTTTTTGGCAGTCAAATGGTTTCACTTATTTTCTATCAATTCAGTTTAGCATAAGCACTGTCTTTTGTTTACACACAGTCAATGGTTTAAATAAAGTTTTTTTGTTTACAGACATTTAAACGATCAAATAGTTCTATTTCAAGCAATTCAGTTTGGTATGTCAAAGTTAAATGGTTCCAAGTATTGCTATGTATTACTGAGAATTCAGTTTAGCATAAGTTCAGATTTTTTGTTGACACAGTTAAATGTAAGTAAGTAAGTAAAGTTGTCTCCCTTTAGTCGAGGGTGACCCGAAGGCTCCCTTTTCGATAGCTACTACACCAACGTGTAGGGGAGGGCGCTACTCCATTCCCTGGATTGCTCCACTTTACCCTTGATCCTTTCCTTATAATACTGAGCAAGGTAGCAACAAGTACTATTTTTGAGTCTTTGGTATGACTAGACCTTGGATTGAACCCAGGGCTTTCAGGCCATTAGCGAACACTCTAACCCTTATATCAAATGTAAAAACAGTTAATTTCAAATACTTCAGTTTAGCATAATTACACAGTTTAGTCCTATTTGATCCATAGATAGTACCTTATCAGGTACTACCACTCCAGACCAGAGTGAACCCGGGAGCGATGGCAATGGAGGATACTCTGCATTCCCCAAAGCTGCCTCACCATCAGATTTTTTTGTGTCATATCCAGGACACTCACTAGGGGAATCTTACCCCTCTGCAGAGATGCAGTCGGTGTATTCTGCAACCCTAAACGACTGGGCATTTTTTTATATGTACATGATTCGAAAGCGAATAGTTAGTTTGTAACTTTATTTTTAAACAATTAATTAAAGTTCATTTGTCTGAACAGTGTTAGATAGTTTCAAGTATTTTTATCTAATACTAATAATTTCATTTAATATATATAACCTATTCACACGCAGTTTAATTGTTATAATATTACTATCTAATACTATTTATTGTAACACTATGTAGGTGGCCTGCCAAGCAGACGATTCCTTTGTCTGTTTTGGCACAAAACCAGACAAAGGGTTTTGGACTGGAGATCTCGCGTTGCCGGAAGTGGTAAGGGGACGCGAGAAGAGAGTTGGGAAAAGGAGCTGGAAGTTGGAGTTGGCGAAGAGTGACACGAGTGACCAGTCGGCACCGGACACGGGAGCGGAGAGACCAGTCGGCAGGAGATAGGGTCCAGCGACAGTCAGGAAGACCGGTCAAGATAGGTTGGCATTCCTAGTAGCGTTGTAGAATTTTCGCTAGAATCCACGCTAGCGTTAGTCTACATATGTACACAGGAAATGCAGTGTTGCATAACTCCCTTTCTGCACTTGAGTTAACCCCAAGCGTTTGTTCGTTTGTTCTTTTTTCCTCCTGTTCCCTCGATTGTATTTGATGTAGCGGTAAAGAAATGTGCGTTACCCCTATCGGAACCACTAGTTGATCACCGGCCGTAAAGAAGTGAAATGGTTAGAAGAAGTTGATATAATGTGTGGGCCGAAGGGTAACGTCACATATTACTATCTAATATTATTTAATATAAATCATTTGTTTGCACACGGTTAAATGGTTCCAAGTATTGCTATCTATCTTCTCTTTATCATCTGTCTAGATTACGTGCTTAGAACATCGATTGATTAAATCAGAGAAAACGGCTTCGAGCTGACAAAGAAAAGAAGCAGAAGGCACCCTGCAAAAACAATTACCGACACCGACTACACCGATGACATAGCGATACTGGCAAATACACCCAACCAAGCCGAAACACTACTGCATAGTTCGGAACGAACCGCCGCTAACATTGGCCTCCATGTCAATGCATACAAAACGGAATATATGTGCTATAATCAAACATGCGACATCACCACACTAGACAGAACCCTTCTGAAACTAGTAGACAAATTCACCTGACTGATAAAATAAAACGCAGTTTCTTCCAATCTGCGGTCGTATCGATTCTGCTGTATGGATGCACTACTTGGACGCAAACTAAACGGCTGGAGAAGAAGCTAGACGGCAATTACACAAGAATGCTGCGAGCAATATTGAACAAATCCTGGCGGCAACACCCCACAAAGCACCAACAATACGGCCACCTGTCTCCCATCACGAAAACTATCCAAGTTAGACGAACCAGACACGCAGGACACTGCTGGAGAAGCAGGGACGAGCTCATAAGTGATGTACTCCTATGGACCCCCACATATGGCCGGGCAAAAGCAAGACGACCAGCTCGAACATACATACAGCAGCTATGTGAGGATACAGGATGTAGCCCTGAAGACCTGCCAGAGGCGATGAACGATAGGGAGAAGTGGCGGGAAAGGGTCAGGGATATCTGTGCTAGCGGCACGACATGATGATGATGATGATGATGATTGCTATCTAACACTAATAATTCTATTTGATATAAATCATTTCTTCGGAAACAGCTAAATGGTTTTAAGTATCGCTATTTAACATTTGTAGTTTTATTTATCATGTATATCTATGTAATATTAATAATTTTCCTACAGCTGTATTATTCAAAATCTAAAATTAAATGATTGAACTGTTCTATTTGTGTTATATAGCCAGATATACGGATATGTGTGAAATAGACATAGAAGGTTCATAACCATATATAAGAATAATATAGGAATCACGAAACACGAAAACACTTACGACTTTTTAGTTCAGGTACGAAACCTTTTATTACATTTGAGTTTAAGGTTTCGACATAAGGAAGAGAGACACAATCTTTCTATCCTGACTTCTTCATCTGCCCCAATGGCGTGCGGCGCCCGTAGCGCACAAATTCGTCTCGCCTCGGCGAGGCCCGAAAGTCGACCCTTCTTCGTCAGAGGCAAGAACTCAACTAACTGACTTTCTTCAAAATCCCCAAAATCCTCTGCGCGCGCTTCCGGTGCATGACGTCATTCATATCCCCAAGTCACAATTTTCTATCTGGGATTTTTATTTTGACATCTGTGAACGACAAATCCTCCCTGCACGCGCGTTAACACCTGCGCTCAAGTTTGCACCTAACTAACCCATGTGCTGAGCCGAAAGGTTCTTAGCCTAACTAAATCCAAAGGCAAGATATATAAAACGAAATCCCTCGGCCATTATATTACATTTGACCCATAGATTGGACCCTAATGTGGGATGCCAATCAAGGATTGGGGGGCAATAACAATGAAATCGGTACTTCATATTCCCTAAAGCTCCAGGAGTGTAGCCTCACTATCAGAAGCAGTATAGTATCATTCTTAGGACATTCGTTGGCGGGTATGGGGGTCTTACACCTCTGCAGAGGTGTAGTCAGCGTATTCTACCGACCCCGCCTATTGGGGGGTCAAGAACGTGAATGATAAATATTGGTCGTTTATCAAGAGACAACAGCACGATTTTTGTTTAAATATTTATCAAAAGAGACGACCGTTGCCAGTCCATATCGCAGGTGTCCTCGTAGTGTAATGGTTAAAGCGATGGACTGCGGAATCGTAGTAAGCGAGTTCGAATTCCAGTCGCGCTATTATGTTCTCTTTCGGGCAAATACCCTTGGGAAAGGCATGAACCGCCTTATCCTCCCAGCTATGGGTTAAATAGTACAACTACTGTTCTTCTAGGAGAATGGCTTTGGCATCAAATAACCTACAAAGGTTGATATGCCATTAAACAAAGAAACCCATCCATGTAATCTTACGTGTAACTATTTGAAAAAAAAGAAAAAAGTCACATTAGATGAACATCACGTATCTAATAATCTTGAAAAATAAAAAGCTGTTTGTTTTCGTTTTTTTTTTTTTTGTCGTCAGATATTCACAAATATGGGATATTCACAAAATGTAAAATGTTTAAGATATTTTTTTTCTTTATAGGGCTTTTTGTTATTTATTTATTTATTCCTTCAAACTGTTCTTTGACGTTGACGACATTGTTTATCAAACAGCGGAAGTTTTCAAATTAGAATATTCAGGAAACAAACTCTCTTCTGTTATCAGGAAATGTCGGCAACAAGATCACGTGGGCAAAATGAAATTGATATTTAGATTGTAATGTTATCTAATAAGTTTTATTTTCGTTTTCTTTTTGATGTTGTTGTTCTTGTTTCTCGCCTTGTTAGAGGGGGTGTCCTCGTGGTGTAATGGTTAAAGAGCTGGACTGCGGAATTATAGTAAGCGAATTCGAACTCCAGTCGCGCTATAACGTTCACTTTCGGACAAATCCCCTTGGGAAAAGTATGAACCCCTTATCCTCCCAACTATGGGTTAAATAGAAGAATAGATTTGGCATTAAATAACCTACAAAGGTTCATGTGCCATTAAACAAAGAAACTTAACCTAACCTTGGTTCCTGTGGCTAGATTGACAAAGCATCTAAGTAAGTAAAGTTGGCGACCTTAGTCGAGGGTGACCCGAATGCTCCCTTTTCAATAGCTACTACACCAACGTGTAGGGGAGGGCGCTGATCCGTTCCCAGGATTGCTCCACTTTACCCTTGATCCTTACCTCATAGGTGCTGAGTGTTAAGCAAGGCGGCGTCAAGTAGCATTTTTTGAGTCTTTGGTATGACTCGACCTGGGATTGAACCCCGGTCTCCCGAACCATTGGCGAACACTCTACTGATTAGACCAATGACCGAGCATGAATAAACCATGTGTTTATCATCATCATCACAATCAATTCTCTCTCTCTTTATCATCCATCGTTCATGACAGGTCCGCTAGACTAAACCCAGTGTCCGCACAGAGCTGATGTATATAAATCCTTATTGGTCAGCCAACAACGTCGTTTAAGAGTTCCTTCTTACTTGAACAACAGGGCATATCATGTATTCTTCGTCTTCGGGATGATTCCTGGCTTTTTAGCTTGGCGTCTGGCATTCGTACCGGATTGGGTATCAAGGAAAAGGATAGACTCGAGGCTGAATGGCCCCACCCGGCTTCCGGCTGGGCCACCCTCGGGTGGGCGAACAGTCATTGAGAGCACAGCATAGCACTCGACTTTCGGGTCTAGTTCAACCTATGTACAGGCATATGAACCGGGCTCACATTGCTCTTAGTGAGTCCCAGCAGGGTAATCTGCCTCATATTGCAACAAACAAAGTGTAGCAGGACACAATCCGGGACTCGTGCTCGGCCCCCCTTTCCTAAAACCCCATTTTCCTAAAACCCCACTATAAAGATGACTTTGCGTCAAATCCTGTCTGTTGGGAGGTAGCGATAAATATGTTTCCTGCGATGGGAGGTAAGTGGCCGTACAGCCGATATTTTGTAGGCTGTTGCTTTCAGGATATGTTCAAAACAGCTCTTAGCGTTCTTGTGCAGTTCCCATCTAGCTTTTTCTTCCTGCGTTTTGCAAGCGTTCAGGTGTTGCATCTATACAGTTGTACTGACATAACAATTAGGTTTGAAGAAATCCAGTTTTATTTTATTAGAGTAATTAGATTTCCATATGGTTGATAACCTGTACATAGACGTCAACATCTTTGCTGGGCGCAAGTTGACATCTGGTCTAATCTTCTGGACTCTCCTGGGTATTTTAGCCAATTTTAACCATGCTGTGGTCTATATGACCGTGATTCTATCTGATTACCAATTCTTCCAGTCTTGTTTCCAAGCTTTTGAGGATCGTTCCCAGTGCACCAACTAAAATTGGTCTACCTTTTCGCTTTCTACGCTGATGACTTGGCGTTACTAGCGAATACGCCTAATCAAGCAGAGACACTACTGCAAAGTCTGGAACGAGCCGCAGCTGGCATTGGCCTCCATGTCAATGCAAACAAAACTGAATATATGTGTTACAACCAAACGGGCAACATTGCCACACTAGACGGAGCCTCTCTGAAACTAGTAGACAAATTCACCTACCTAGGAAGTAGCGTCTCATCAACCGAAAAAGACATCGACACACGACTGACGAAGGCATGGACAGCTATCGATAGGCTCTCGATCATATGGAAGTCGGACCTAACTGATAAAATGAAACGCAGTTTCTTCCGGGCAGCGGTTGTGTCGATACTGCTATATGGATGCACCACATGGACGCTAACGAAGCGGCTGGAGAGGAAACTAGACGGAAATTACACAAGAATGTTGAGAGCAGTATTAAACAAGTCCTGGCGACAACACCCCACGAGACTCCAACTATACGGACACTTGCCCCCCATCACGAAAACTATACAAGTCAGACGAACCAGACATGCGGGACACTGCTGGAGAAGCAAGGACGAGCTCATAAGCGATGTACTCCTGTGGACCCCCACATATGGATGTGCAAAAGTAGGACGACCAGCACTGTGAGGACACAGGATGTAACCCTGAAGACCTGCCGGAGGCGATGAATGATAGGGAGAAGTGGCGAGAGAGGGTCAGGGATATCCGCGCTGGCGGTGCGACATGATGATGATGATTTATTCTTAATCTTTGGTCCACAGGAACGACAAAAACAGCTCGATAACAAGTTCTTTTTTTTTTTTTTTTTTTGTTAATTAACACTATGCTTAATCTTCTGACTTAGATTAGGCGATCCACTTATATCTCAAAATCCAAGAGAATTATATGCATCGCATTCTCTTGGGCGGATTCCGGTTTGTGTATAAACCATTTCTTAGTATGGTCAAATTTCTATTTCTTGCACAATTCCCAGTGGATCTCCCACACCAACCAGTCATGCATAGTCTTGAACTCTTTTTATGATGCAATTTGATCCATGATGCAATTAACCGTTCCACCTTTCTCCATTTTATTATTTTAATCTTCTGAGAATTTTTCACGCTAGTATTGGCTGATGGTTTCTCACTGGAGTTTGAGTGGCAACAAGTCTTCTCAAGTCTCCAGGACTCTTCTCAGTATTATAGCCGATCTTAATTAAGCCGTAGTTTTAATGATCTCTACTCGTCCTCTTATTTCTAACTCCTCAATTCCTTGTACCAATCCAAGCACCCCAACTATAATTCGTATTAATTTTACTTTCATGTCCCACACTTTTTTTTCTTTCAGTTTCTGCTCAGATCATTTGTCACCAAAGAGGATTACCAAGGCTTAAGGGTTAGAAGAACAACAGTTTCTTTAATCAATAAGAACCACAGCAAGGAAAAATATCGAGCTAAACTATCCACGACTGAAACGTTTCGAATTATAAACCCCCCAGCATTATGACATCTATGTCGAAATTAGGATTTCACAACACCTAAGGTTCAAATTTATGTATAAAAGTTCGAACGGTGTCCAAAATAAGCCGCTCCTCGACGATAAGTACGGCGTGTTTGGAGTAAGAGGGTTACGTTAAATTGGAAGTGACCCATATATGTGACCTCAACAGGGGTTCGGTTTTGTAACGTTTCTTCATATTGTCAGCAACCAGGTCTTGCCTCTTATAATTGGCACCTTTTCACAATTGGCAGCTGCTTTTAACGAACTCTTCTCACTGTCTTTTATTGTGTCATTTTTGTAAAGTTTCATAGATTCATTTATGTGCGCTGAATCGAAATTTTTCCCTTTGAAATATTTCTTTTACGGGGGTAAGTGAAAAGTTATTGAAATATTTTTATAACCTCTTTGTTTTATTCTTCAAGTTACGACAAAGGCAAACCAGCATTCAAAGTAGAAGCCATCGTGTTGCACTGTCTGGAACTAGCTTTCTGCTAATTCTTTATTCCTCGCAGATTCAAGATCTTGTACTCCGTGGAGAATTCCGTGATTGAGGTTTCCACCTTTTCTTGGTTGTTGAAGCAAAATGATCGCAGGAAGTGAGTTATGAATCGGAACAAGTAATAATCCGAGGGAGCTAGATCCGGTCTGCATGCTGTGTGAGGTCACCTTTTTGCCAGTTCTTTGACCCGACACTGATGCCAGTACTTGTTCTCCGATGCGAAGAACTCCGTCACTGAAGCTTCCATCTCCTCTTGGTTGTTAAAGTGTTGCGAGTAGAGGAAGTGATATGTAGATCAGAATAAGTAATAATCCGAGGGAGCTAGATACGGACTATACGGTGGGTGTGGATTCAGTTTGATTCTATTGTGTTCCAAACATTTATTCAAAAAATTTTCATATATGCAAATATTACAAAACTTTTGACTCAACCTAATCGTTTCTGTGTTACCCTAACTTATGTTGGCAATGAATGATAAATCTAGTCTAATTTTTATTCAAAATTATCAAGTCACTTTGACATGTACTTCCAATTCGAGGCTGACAGAATTATCTATCATACTAATTGGATAAGACATGAACCTATGTGTTCGAATTTTTTGTCCTGTCATTAACTAAAATAAATAATGGACCGTTCTGAAGCGATAATATTGTGCATCGGATGTTTATCATCTGCTTTAATAGAAAGAAAGAAAGAAAGAAAGAAAGAAAGAAAGAAAGAAAGAAGCAATAATGTTATGCATCAGATGTTTATCATCTGCTTTAATGGAAAGAAAGAAAGAAAGAAAGAAAGAAAGAAAGAAAGAAAGAAATAAAGAAAGAAAGAAAGAAAGAAGGAAGCAATAATGTCATGCATCAGATGTTTATCATCTGCTTTAATAGAAAGAAAGAAAGAAAGAAAGAAAGAAAGAAAGAAAGAAAGAAAGAAAGAAAGAAAGAAGCAATAATGTTATGCATCAGATGTTTATCATCTGCTTTAATAGAAAGAAAGAAAGAAGCAATAATGTTATACATCAGATGTTTATCATCTGCTTTAATAGAAAGAAAGAAAGAAAGAAAGAAAGAAAGAAAGAAAGAAAGAAAGAAGCGATAATTCTGAATTCAAATCTGTTATGCTCCGCTTAAAGATATTGACCTTATTTCAAATCCTACTCGTGATGGAGAGGTTGGGTAAAAACCTTATAAGATTAAAGACCATCAACTGACTTCAGCATGAAATAACCCAACAAACGTTGACATGCCGTAAAACTATATATGATTATACATGGTTATCGAGACAGAATTTCACATTGAGTCCATTCCTCCGGAATGGTTTGAATTCAACTGTACTCTTTTCAGCTATGGGCAAATAGTAGGGCAGACTAATCTCCAGAAGAAGGAAAACCCTAGCCAGTTTAGGGGAAGGAAAATTCTGAATTCAAATTTGTTAAACACCTAGTTTCGCATCTCGCGCGTAATCTCTGCATTGAATATCCCGATAAGGGTTGATATGCCGTCAAACCAACAAGCATTGCCACAAAATGTCAAAAGTAAACCAAATATATTGATAACATTCCATTCAGTATATTTATTTAAAGATCTTCTATCAGACAGGCTTCAAGATATGATATTTTTTCCTTATTATTTTTTTCTAAATATTTTCTTTAATTGATTTGATTTTATCTTACTTTATTTTATTTTATTTTATTCATAAGCTTGTTTTCTAAGCAGTCAAGGTTTTTTTTTTAATGTTTGCGACTTTTGAGATTAACGAGAAAATCTTCTTAAGGCAAAAAAGCAAATTTTTCATTTCGTTTCGTTTCTTTTCGTTTTACTTGTTCAAATACGCTTATGTCACTTCCGCTTGCTAATTCATTTCGTAGTTTTGAACTTCCCATTTTGCCGTCTTTTTTCCTTATGGAACTCATTATTTGATATTTGTGTTTGGATCGAAGTTCGTTTCATCACTTTCAAATGTACAAGATATGATCAAAAAATAATAGAAGCTGTATTGACCAAGACAGAAATGAACAATAAATAAAACGTTAATTTTCTTTAAGATACGAGCTGTGATCAAATGATTCAAAAGTATCGATGACTGAAGCTGTATTTACCAAGACAGAAATGAACAATAAATAAGACGTTAATTTTCCTCAAGATACGAGCTGTGATCAAATGATTCAAAAGTATCGATGACTGAAGCTGTATTTACCAAGACTGAAAGAAATAAGGCATAAAACGGTAATTTTCCTCAAGATACGAGATGTGATCAAATGATCCAAAAGTAACGAAGACTGAAGCTGTATTTACCAAGACAGAAATGAACAATAAATAAAATGTTCATTTTCTTCAAGATACGAGATGTGATCAAATGATCAAAAAGTATCGATGACTGAAGCTGTGTTTACCAAGACAGAAAAGAACAAATAAATAAAACCTTAGTTTTCCTCAAGATACGAGCTGTGATCAAATGATTCAAAAGTATCCAAGACAGAAGCTGTACTTACCAAGACAGAAATGAACAATTAATAAGACGTTAATTTTCCTCAGGATACGAGATGTGATCGAAAATAACGATGAATGAAACTGTATTTACCAAGACTGAAAGAAACAATGAATAAAACGTTAGTTTTTTTTGAAGATACGAGCTGTGATCAAATGATTCAAAAGTATCCAAGACAGAAGCTGTATTTACCAAGACAGAAATGAACAATTAATAAGACGTTAATTTTCCTCAGGATACGAGATGTGATCGAAAATAACGATAAATGAAACTGTATTTACCAAGACTGAAAGAAACAATAAATAAGACGTTAATTTTCCTCAAGATACGAGCTGTGATCAAATGATTCAAAAGTATCGAAAACTGAAGCTGTATTTACCAAGACAGAAATGAACAATAAATAAGACGTTAATTTTCCTCAAGATACGAGCTGTGATCAAATGATTCAAAAGTATCGAAAACTGACGCTGTATTTACCAAGACAGAAATGAACAATAAATAAGACGTTAATTTTCCTCAAGATACGAGCTGTGAAAATTCTTACCGAAAACACAACAATATTAGAACATCAAAATAACAAACAAAAACTACAGATTCTCGAGGCACTACATATTAGGAACATACAACCCACAATTAATAGAATTAATTTTGAAGCCAATGCTAATGTACTTAAATATCTTTAGCTATTTATAGGGACCAATTCGAAAGGTAAACCCAATACAATACAACAGTACAAACGCTCTTTTTCTTACAAAGTAGTAATGTACTTACAAAAGTTACATCACTTTTGTAATACATCCTCCCCTGATGATGGCCCAAAGTCGGACAGAGTACTTGGGAAATAACTAACTACGGAAGATTTATCAACCAATTCCCGCCGAATATTATAAGATCGATACGGCTACTCGAAAGGATTAACATAAAAATATGTTGTCAAAAATGTCTATAAAATTCAATGAATATATATATATATATATATATATATATATATATATATATATATATATATATATATATATATATTGTGACAAAAATCTTTATACGGATTTCAAATAGAGAAATGACACTATATTGTCTCGAAACATTTTACCCTCAATTTAGAATCTTGAAAATAGAGTTTAAAAATAGTTTCGTTTTGATTGTTTAGTCCTTAATATTCCATTCCTAGAAGAAAACGAAAGGTTTTTACTCAATCAGAGATCTTAAAATTGTGAAGGAGGTTTGAAATTGATACATTTTCTTTTCATGAGAAACAGGGGATGTTAAAAATTTGACGAAATCTATGGTGGAAATATTAATAAAACTATTTGGAATAATTATTAAATAGATAGATATGAATAGAATAGAATTTAAGAGATAGATCTGATTGTTTGAGTTGTTTAATGGCATATCAACCTTCTTGGGTTATTCAGTGCCAAAGACATCCGTCTAGAAGAACAGTAGTAATTCACGAAGCTTTTTGCTTTGATATTGCACAAGGACGCATGAATGGGGCAACTAATGAGACTTGAACTCACTCGTGTTGGTTTGATAGTCTAGCTTGCTAACTTTTACACCGCCCGATGTGCCCTTTCTATAAGAATAGTAATGGTATCATTTAACCCATAGCTGGGAGGATAAGGGGGTTCATGCCTTTCCCACGAGTATTTATCCAGAAGTGAACATAATTAAACGACTGGAGTTCGAACTCCCTAACTGCGATTTCACCGTCCAATGCTCTAACGATTACGCCGCGAGGACACCACCTGATAGATCTGGTTGGTTGGTTGGTTGGTTGGTTGGTTGGTTGGGTTTTATGGCATATCAACTATTGTAGGTTATTTAATGCCAAATCCATTTTTATGTAAATAATCTGTTCTATTTAAAACAATTCAGTTTGGCATAAGTACACAGTTTGTCAAAAACATTTCCATTTCAAACTATTCAAGCAGCTACATGTAACAATTCAGTTAAGTGTAAATACAGTTTTAATGTCAAAAACAGTTCCTTTTCAAATAATTCAGTTAAGCATAAGCACGCAGTTTAAATGTAAGTACGGTTTAATTGTCAAAATCCTTTCTATTTCAAGCTATTCAGTTTACTCAAACAATTCATTTTAGCATAAGTATGCTGTTAGTTCTATTTAACCCACAGATAGGGCCTTATCAGGTACTACCACTCCGGGCAAGAGTGGACCTGGGAGCGATGGCAATGAAGGGGTACTCCACATTCCCCAAAGCTCCAGCATTGCTGGAGCCTCACCATCAGATTGTTTAGTGTCATATCCAGGACACTCATTGGGGGGGGGGTCTTACCCCTCTGCAGAGAAGCAGTCGGTGTATTCTACAGCCCCAGCCGACTGGGCAATGATAGATCTGAATAGAATCGAATAAGATAGATAGATAGATAATGTTGACGTTAATTATAAGATAGACTACACTGTTTTCATTTCCTGATCATAATCTTCCATTTCTTGTGGAACAGACGAGATGAAAAAAAACAAAAAAAACTAAGAAATGAGACTTATTTTATTTGTTTACGCGACTCAGCAGTCTAATTTAAATAAATCAAATCGCAGACGAACACAACTCCACACTTCGGATACCACACCTTTCAATTATAATTTTCATGACAAAATAAATAAATAAACAAAATTCTAAAAATCCAAAAGTTGTCGACTAATTTTACATTTTGCGTTCGACGAACATCATAGCATAAGATATTTTCATTATTTCAGGATAAAATTAATATTTGGAGACTGAAAATTAACTATTCGTGCTAGAAAATGGGGTAATCATATTTACCAACCCCTCCGCTCGGGCAAGATATGACACAAGGTCAATTTTTAAACGGAGTTTAACAGGTTTGAATTCAGAGTTTTCCTTCTCCTAGACTAGTTGCCTCACCAAGGCTTAAGAACCTAGTCTGCCCTACTATTTACCCATAGCTGTAGGGAGAATATTTGGATTCATACCTTTCCCAAGAGTATTAGTGCTATGTAAAATGCAATCAGTCAGGTCCAGGATTTGAACTCGAGTCGTCGTGTCCTTATCCTGTGATGATAACCATTACACCACGGGGTAATGGTTAGCGTGCTAGATTGTGGCTTCGTGATAAGCGAGTTCGAACGCCAGTCGCACTATAACGTTCACTTTCGGACTAATACACTTAGGGAAAGGCATGAACTCTCTATCCACCCTGCTATGAGTCAATAGTATCACTACTGTTCTCTCTGACCCGGAATGATGGTGCCTGTTGGGGTCCTACTTGTGGGTCGAATGGACCAAAACATGAATTTAAAAGAAAAGTGAGTTTATGAAGAAAAAGTGAGTTCATATAAAAAATGATTACAAATCATATATAATTCGTATATGTAAAACGGATTTGGCATTGAATAACCCATAGTGGTTGATGTGCCATGAAACTCAAACAACCAACCAACCACTACTGTTCTTCCACAAAGATGGCTTTAACAGTAAATAAACTCCAAAGTTGATATGCCATTAAACCAAGAAACCAAAGGAAATATCTTTGATACACTGATTGTTTAAACGGCATGTCAAATATTCTAGGGATATCTTATACCATGTGGTAAGGAAATCACATTCATTATATGTTTATATTTTCTCTTTTGTATCTTAGGAGTTGTTGTTATTGTGGTTGTTTGTTGTTGATTTGTTTGTTATTTGCACACGGTTCAATCGAATACAACTAATTTCTAAACAGATCTATTCCTATTACTTCCAGGTCCACTCTGTCCCGGAAGTAATAGTTATGAAGAATTACTTTACACTCTCCAGATCTGCAGAACTGGAGCCTCACCACAGAAAAAGCTTTAAAGGAGCCGTTTTACTCGTCCGTTGAGGATATAAGACGTATCTCGATCTAAGACTATGAAATAAATATCATTTTTTAAAAAAAAGAGATTATAGAAGGAGTATTTAGTCTTGAGATTAAAAAAGATTAGCTTGGAAACTATAAAAAAAGTTATTTGGTAACCAAGAAACCAAAGGAAATATCTTTGATACACTGATTGTTTAAACGGCATGTCAAATAGTCTAGGGATATCTTATACCATGTGGTAAGGAAATCACATTCATTATATGTTTATATTTTCTCTTTTGTATCTTAGGAGTTGTTGATCTAAGACTATGAAATAAATATCATTTTTAAAAAAAAGAGATTATAGAAGGAGTATTTAGTCTTGAGATTAAAAAAGATTAGCTTGGAAACTATAAAAAAAGTTATTTGGTAACCAAGAAACCAAAGGAAATATCTTTGATACACTGATTGTTAAAACGGCATGTCAAATAGTCTAGGGATATCTTATACCATGTGGTAAGGAAATCACATTCATTATATGTTTATATTTTCTCTTTTGTATCTTAGGAGTTGTTGATCTAAGACTATGAAATAAATATCATTTTTAAAAAAAAGAGATTATAGAAGGAGTATTTAGTCTTGAGATTAAAAAAGATTAGCTTGGAAACTATAAAAAAAGTTATTTGGTAACCAAGAAACCAAAGGAAATATCTTTGATACACTGATTGTTAAAACGGCATGTCAAATAGTCTAGGGATATCTTATACCATGTGGTAAGGAAATCACATTCATTATATGTTTATATTTTCTCTTTTGTATCTTAGGAGTTGTTGATCTAAGACTATGAAATAAATATCATTTTTAAAAAAAAGAGATTATAGAAGGAGTATTTAGTCTTGAGATTAAAAAAGATTAGCTTGGAAACTATAAAAAAAGTTATTTGGTAAGGGAGAATTCTTCCAAGCTGTAGCTGTGCCAGTACTACTCTATGGTTGCACCACTCAAACTTTAACGATATCCATGAAAAAAAAAAAGGTAAATGCGAACTACAAAAAGATGCTGCGTGCTGTTTTCAACAAAGCCTTGAATCAGCACCCTCCAAAACAGCAGCTGTTCGGCCACGTGTGTAAACTGTCAATAGCAGTCTATGCTTCACCATGCATATAAAAAGATTGTTTTCAGTAGATGAGATACTGCTACCGATATATGTGCATCGGTCTACTAATTTCAAAACGGCAGCTTTACAGCCACCTCTCATCTCGCAAACCAAGAAAGACGAGCAAGATATGCTAGGTTATCGCTGGTGAATTAAAGACAAACTAATAAGCAACGTTTTTCGATGGACTACAACACATGGACACACCAGTGCTGGCTGACTTGTAAAAACTTGCATTTATCAGTTCTTACCCACTTACTTTCCATCTCACAAACTATCCAAGACGAGTAAGATATGCTAGGTTATCGCTGGTGAATTAAAGACAAACTAATAAGCGAAGTTTTCCAATGAACTACTACATATGGACACACTGGCAAACTTGTAAAAATTTCCATAATGTTCTAACCCACTTCTCACAAGCCATTCAAGACAAGTAAGACATGCTAGGTACCGAAGGTGAAGTAAGAATAAACTCATAAGAGAAGTTTTCCTGTGGACTACCACGCATGAACCCACTGACTGACTTTTAAAACTTACATTTATATTCTTACCCACTTATTTTCCATCTCACAAGCCATTCTTGAATGGGAAATAAGACACGCTGGGTACCGCTAGTGATGTAAGGGCAAACCTATAAGCAGACTATGGTTGACTATTGACTTGAAGACCCTTTTTGACATGCCACGTACATCTGTTTCCTAAATTAAACCGGACGCAGATATTTCTTCAGCGGAAGTGCTGCGTACGTTGCATGGGTGGTATGCAAGGCAGGAGGCAACTCGTATGGGAGGCGTGTGACCATCAGGATTGCGTAGGCATCGGGAAATTATATAAACCAGGGAAGATTTTGACTCAGGCAGAACGAAGCTAAAAAAGCAGAGACGTTTCACAGAAAAACTGCACTGTCGCCCCAGTGAGTGCATTTGAGCTATCTCTGACTCTTTTTTTACTCGACCCATACGTACATTTCGGGTAATAAAAAAATGATTATATCTTTATATATCAGCTTTGTTGCAGTTCTTCTTTAGATACAACACAACTATACATGGACAGACTAGTGTTGGTTGACCAACAAAAAATTACTTTTATCAGCTCTGAGCTAGTACTGAGTATGGTCAACTGGATTTGCGGAGAGCGATAGCCGATTGGGACGGATGGTGAGCAAGACTTAGGGAATCCGTATTGTCGGCACGCCTTGATGATGATGATGATGATAAAGATATCAAAATAACATTTTTCGAGAGAAAATCTATTATCTTCGAAATGTGTTGTACCTTTATAAATATTTAAAACTTGCAGATGTCGAAGATTCGCCAAAAAGTGGCGCTTTCTTTTCTTTCCAACTTTTTCTACGCCAATTTTTTCCCCAAAGTTAGCATCTTGCACTACGGTCGACAAAAAATATGAATGGAAGAATAAAATTCCTGACTTTCCTGCCAGACAATTGCTTCATCAACTTGACGATCTTATCTTTCGTGCGGTTCCTGCAAGTCACAAGAGAATCACAGAAGCCCACAACGATAAAATATCTGCGTTTCTTCGCTGCAGATGAAATACAGTTGGGTGAATTCAAAATGGCGGCACTGCAATTATTAAAATATCATTATCATCAACATAAAAGCAACAACAAGAAAAAGAAGAAAAAAGGTTTTCTCAAGTCTGAGAATAAGAATTTTCATTATTCAGTGCTTTTTTTATTCGATTACCAGCCTTTTATTTACTTTTTTGATAGATAGATAGATAAAGAAAAAGTCTTAGATAGATAGATAGATAGATAGATAGATCCAGACTGGAGTAGATAGATAGATAGATAGATAGATAGAACAAGACCAAAGTAGATAGATAGATAGATAGATAGATAGATAGATATAAAAAGACTGAGATAGATAGATAGATAGATAGATAGATAGATAAAGAAAAAGTCTTAGAGAGATAGATAGATAGATAGATAGATAGATCTGAACAAGATAGATAGATAGATAGATAGATAGATAGATAAATATATAACAACAGTATGAGATAGATGTATGAATAGAGAGGTAGATAACAACAGTATGATAGATAGATAGATAGATTTTAACGGCATATCAACAAATATTGGGGAAGTTGCTTTGATTTTATATTTGTACTTAAGTTTTTTTCTTAAAATTTTTTTTCTTTAGTTTTGTTCTTAGTCCTTTTAGTTTATTTGGAGTTTTTTTTTTTGTTTATTTATTAATTCCTTTTTTTTTTTTTTTTTTGCTGTTGTTTTGTTTTTGTTTTGTCTTTTTAATTTTTTTTTTTCGCACCCCTTCCTATCGAATATCAATAATTCTTAAAGAAATGTGTTGGGCCTTCAAGCGAGCACCAAACGGTTACAATAACTCCAGCTTATAGTGGACCAGGGAGTAATGCCAATGAAATGCTACTGTCTAGATCTCCAGAATTGGGACCTAACCATCCTATAGTATACTACTGCTGGGTCTTGACAAACAACGTGAACACGTATATATAAAAATAAAAATCTTATATTCTTATCTTCGACTGTGATGCCCGTTGGGAGCAGGAAAGCAACCAGAGTGAGTTCGCGCACATGAATGTGCTGTCCGGAGTCGGAACAGCCAGCGGGAACTGACTTCAGTCAAAATTCTTGACCTTAAAACGCGACCACACGCAATACTTGTTTTTCATTAGTCCCAGCTTACACCCACGCAATGCTTATTTTTCATTGGCCATGGTTTACACCCATGCAATGCTTGTTCTCCATTGGTCACCGCCAACGCCCACGCATGGCTTGTTTTCTGGTAACAACATCCACCATATTCCTCACAGGTCAAGGTGATATATTACACTTTGATGCAATTTAGTGTCATACCAAGGGTGCCTCCATTTCGGTTGGTGTACTTCCTTTCTGTTGGGGATACAGTCAATTTGCTCCAAGCTCCGTTGACAAGGCGAGCAAAAAAGTAGGATAATCCGTTAATCGAAACGTAAGGTTCAAAATAAAAAAAATGACGATATTAGTGTAAATACTGATCTCTCTGATAATAGAAAAAAAGCTTCAAACAAAACGCCTCCGGGGAAGTTTTTTTTTTTTTTTTTTTGCGGGGTAGCATAAAGATAGGATTAATCCTGATAACGACTTATATTTTTGCAATATCATCTTCTTCTGTAAACATGTCTAATATTGTTGTTCCTGAATAGACATTTTCAGTATTTTACAAAGGTAATTCAAAATCTTTGTCATATTTTGGTAGTATCGTGGTAGTTGGTGTGCTGCCAAGTGGTGCTTTGCTTTTGTCTTCGTTTGATTTAAAAGCCGCACAAATTAACGTGTAACGTAGTCTTATTCGGGAACTTATGTTTTACCACTTCAAACTGGGCCATTACACCGCAGCAGCAAATAAAAGCATTTGTTACGCAAAATGTGAAAGTGCAGTTGACAACAGTGCAATAAGTAGACGGCTGAAGAAATTTCGCTCAGGTTGCAAGAACTTTGGTGATAAAGCGATGTCAAGTCGACGTAAAGGCGTGGATTCCAAGGCTGTGCTCCATGCCATAAAGGCAAGTAGCACTTAGAGGGTATCAGGTGAACTCAGCATCTTACAACCCTGTATGGTCGTCACCTTCACAACTTCGGTAAAAGCTTTCAAAACTGCTGAATTGTGCCTCACGCTGCTAAAATATTGCAAAACTTTTGATTCACCGAGTACAAGTTTCCCGTTCTTTCGGTGAAATCATTCAGTTGTCAAATCTACAAGCGGTTACAATAACTCTAGCTTAGAGTGGACCTGGGAGTAATGCCAATGAAATGCTACTACCTAGATCTTCAGAATCGGGACCTAACCATCCTATAGTATACTACCGCTGGGCCTTGACAAACTACGTGAGCACGTATATTATAAATAAAAATCTTATATTCTCAAATCTAAAGACTGATTCCTTACCTTGCAGTTCTGCGCCACACACTCAACCTTCTTGGATCAAACCCAAATTTCTGGGTTTCCCATATAATGTCATTCTGACTTGACTCGAGTCTTGTATCTTATTCACGTTCGGAGCGAGGAATCATATTCTATAAATGGTTCTGTCTCGAAACGACATTGTTATAGAAACTGATAAATGAACGGAAGCCCCAAACAATACTCACTCAACATTGTCAGAATTTCCTGAATGCTTCCCGAAGCAATAAATTCTTGACATAATCTCGAGTATCTAATACTGGTCGAAGCACGAACACTTGCCTCAGCAAAAGTGATTGCTCTTTCGGTAAAATCTCACGTTTTAAATTGTTGACGAAGGAACAGCAAAATATTTTGTTGGTGTTAATATCTAGGAAGCAATTAGAAAGCTTTCATATCACTTCTGGATTCACAGGATCGTAGCTCTCTTCATCTTCCTGTATCAAGGAACGTGTAAAGTGTTCGCCAACGGTCCGGAAGACCTGGGTTCAATCCCATGTCGCGTCATACCAAAGACTTTATAAATGGTTCTTGATACCTCCTTGCTTAACACAGCAATATAAGTTACGTATGAAGGGTAAAGTGGAGGAATCCAGGGAAAGAGGTAGCACCCTTTCCTACACCTTGGTGTAGTAGCTATTGAAAAGGGAGCATTCTGGTCGCCCTCGACTACGGTCGCCAACTTAGTATTATCTGGGAATCAATTGGAAAGTTTAGATGTCACTTCAGAATTCATTGGTTCATGGCTCTCCGCATCTTCCTATATCAAGGAACAGCGGACGTTTTCTTGATATCATCACTACCTGTAAAATTGTAAAGTTTCATATCTCTTTAAAACTCGATGGATCACGGTCCTCCACATCTTCCTGAATCAATAAAATGTATTCTACCATCAGAGTTCTTGTGAGAGTAGAATGTATTTTCTTTGTCTTTAGTTTGAATTCATTGTTGCCTTTCTCCTCCACTGGTAGTTCGCCACTATGACTAGAGATCCTAATTAAACTTTCCTCTTTTACCCAAGGCTAAAGGAGGTGGATTCAAGCTCTCCTCAATGCCATTTGCAGGAAATGATTGCAAACAGCTTGGGTCAGAATACTGACTCGTCTCACCGTTTACATTATTCGTGCTTATAGCCATCACGCCATACTCATGTACATAAATTCATAGCTAAAGAAAAACGGCATCAAACTACCAGCTCTAAGAAGTGGGTTCATGCCTTCCAAAGTGAAATTAGTTCAAAATAAGTATAAAACAGACCAGGACGAAATTTAAACTCTTTTTTCTGAGAACCTTGTTGGTGGGACTTGGAATACACTGACTGTATCCTCTGCTAATGGGGTAAGAACCCCCCAAAAAAGGGGGTGTTTTGAGTATGAATTTAAATTCTATCTGAGGTTGATACGCTAGTTCGAGAAATCTGGTGATGGATGCAAAAAAATGTACGCTAAAAAATAACTACTCAAAAAATGTAAATATGAACGCATTATGAACGCTATTCTCTCACCCTCTAGGCATGAAATAACCCTGAACGGGCTGAGATGCCGTTAACATAAATCTACTGCATCTAGACACAAAAATCTGGCCGAAATCAATCATTTTGGTGCCTGGATCTACCTCCAAACTTTTTCTAAAATAAAAAACTGTGTCAGCCCAATCGGTTAAGGGGTATTGAAAAATACACCAACTGCAAAGGGGTAAGACACCCCTACATACGAATGACACTAAACTATATCTGATGGTCAAGCTCCAATCCTGAAGCTTTAGGGATTGTGGAGAACCCTTTCATTGCCATCACTCCTATGTCCACTCTGACCCAAAGTAGTAGCACCTGATAGGGTCGTCTCTATGGGTCAAATAGAACTGTTAGACATTTAAACTGCATGCAAAAAATAGCTAATGTTGAATTTAATGGTTAGAAATAGAACTGTTTTTACATCTGTGTGTAAACAAATTACTGGTGTTTAATTGTATTGTTAGTGACACATAGTAATACTTGGAACCATTTAACTTTGTTGACTTGTGCTTAAATGAATCGTCAGAAATAGAACTGTTTTCACATTTAACTGTGTGTAAACAAATGACTGGTCTTTAATTGTATAGTTAATGAAACATACCAATACTAGGAACGATTTAACGGGACAAATGAATGAGGTATGTTGAATAGAATTATTAGTGTTAAATAGGAACACTTGAAACCCTTTAAATGTGTGCCTAAATTGAATTATTGGTATTACATAGCAATACTTGAAACCATTTGACTGTGTACAAATGAATGGATGGTGTTGAATAGAATGATTTGAGTTACGAGGATCATTAAATAAGTTTCCAGACTTTTTTTCGTATGGGCACTTTTATTGCGAGTACACACTAGTCCCCTTCGAAGTAATCTCCTCTGGCTACAATGTAATTTTTGTACCGTTCGAATAACTTCTGGAAGGTCCCATCGAAGTCCTCTTGTGTGAGCGTGTCAATGACCTCCGTCACAGCCTCTTTCATCTTCCCAATTGTCTCATAACGACAGCCTCTGAGCTTAGGGAATAACCAAAAGTCACAGAGAGCAAGGTCTGGACCATAGGGAGGCTGAGGAACTGTCTTGATGCCCATCTTGGTCAAATAGTCTGTGACAAGGATGAAGTTGTGGACTGGTGTATTGTCCTGGTGGAAATGCCACTGACCCAATTTGAAGACTGCTGGCCTCTTCCCAAGGAATCTCTTGCTGAACTCCCTTAAAACCTCAACATAGTAACCCTAACCCTAACCATATGGCCCATGAACTCTGGTGCATTGACTTCCTTACTCCTCCCACACCTCTCATCATCCCTCACAGACTCCCTGCCTTCCTTGAATCTCTTATGCCACTCAAAAACTAATGCTCGATTCATGCAAGATAGTCGAAAAGCAGTCTGAAGCATTCCGTGGTATTTTTTTCCAAGTTTAAAACACAATTTTATTGCATATCGTTCTTCTAAAGTCCAGATTGCATTTTTGAAATTCACCAGCTGTGACAATCAGGCTTTAGTAGGGTGTATTCCAATTCCTGCTGTAGCTGTTCTTTTGAAGCTGAAATCATAAAAAATTGGTCAGTCATCTCATAAGATGTATAGCAATAACGTAGTAAATTTTCGTGAGTCTACGACAATTTTAAATGCCAGTACAAAAAGTCTGGAGACAAATTGAAGGCACCACGTAAATAACAATACTTGTAACCACTTCACTGTGTGCAAACAAATGATTAATATTACATTGAATGATTAGTGTTAGATAGAAATAAGTGAAAACATTTAAATGTGTACAAATAGTAGGAATACAATTAGTCGTAACTCAAAATCGTATATGTATATCCATTTAAATGTGAGCAAAAAATGACTGATATTAAATTATCACTGTTACTGAGCAATACTTGAAACCATTTAACTGTAAATAAAATGATCTCTGGCTTGTTTAAAAATGTTGTTAACAAATTATGCGTTGATAAATCCAATATATTTAATATATATGTATAAAGAGGATTTGGCATTAAATAACCTATAATGGTTGATATGCCATAAAACCTCGCCAAACTAAATCCTATATATTTAATATATATGTATAAAGGGGATTTGGTATTAAATAACCTACAATGGTTGATATGCCATAAAACCCAACCAAACCAAATCCTATATATTTGATATATATATATGTATAAAAAGGATTTGGCATTAAATAACCTACAATGGTTGATATGCCATAAAACCCAACCAAACCAAATACTATATATTTGATATATATATATATATGTATAAAGAGGATTTGGCATTAAATAACCTACAAGGGTTGATATGCCATAAAACCCAACCAAACCAAATCATATATATTCAATATATATGTATAAAGAGGATTTGGCATTAAATAGCCTACAATGGTTGATATGCCATAAAACCCAACCAAACCAAATCATATATATTTGATAATATGTAAGTAAAGTAAAGTTGGCGACCATAGTCGAGGGTAACCCGAAGGCTCCGGCATTAAATAACCTACAATGGTTTATATGCCATAAAAAAGAAGAAAGAAAAAGAAAGAACTGAATGTCTTTTGTGTGATAGAAAACGTATTTATATGAGAATTTCTTTATTATCAATACAGACTAATTAGAGTAAAAAAATCCTTACTATATAAAAAATTACTCGTGTATAAGACTTTAGTAAGAAGGCAAATAGGTTGTCTTACCCTGTTACATTAAGAAAGGATTAAAACAAATGAGTGAACAAAAATATTGATGAGTTCCAAAAACTTTGATGTCAGCTCGAGAAAAACCCTATACTGTGAGTCGTACAAAGGGAAGAAAGTAGTTGCGTATGTTAGAACAGGAATTAAGCATCCAACCTGAACTTTCGAGGACCAGTTTGTCGAGAAGGAAGGAATAAATGATTAAGGAATGATCTTCTAAAAAAAATGGTTCAAAAATTGAATGCGCTCTCCTCGTTAAAATTGGTCTGTTCTGTTGCTGAGAGAGAGAGAGAGAGAGAGAGAGAGAGCGTTTACACAGCCTTTTATATTGCCCGGGAAAGTCACCCGAGCAAAATGGCATGAATCATTCTCATTGGACGAAAATATAAATCGAAACTTCAACGGCCAAAATAATTCCCGCGCTAAACAATAAATTTGAAATTAGTTCTTTCTGCTACAAGACGTTCGCATTTAAAAGCCAAATTCATTAATCTGAGAATTAATTTTTATTTATTGCGGACTTATTTTCAAATCAATTTCGGTTGCTGAAACAACTGACTGCGTTTGAGGGTTTTTTTTTTAATTCATAAAAATGGAAAAGATTATATCCTTTAGAACCCATATACTTTAAAAGTGCCTGGTCTATAGTATACTAGGTCTTTTACTGGAATTCTGGAGAAGAAAAAAAAAAATTTCATCTTAAGTAGAATCTTTATGGTCGGACAGATGCAAAACTAATTTTGCTTAATAAGAAAATGCCTCCAGTAAAAAGAATCGTTGTCACGCATAGATGAAGAGCTTTGGCGTAATATCTCAACTCGAATATTCAAATAATATTCGATACAAAAATTGTTATTTTAGAATTAAAATTAGTCACAAAATCACGAAGTCTAGTGCGTATTTCGTCTGAAAAAAATCTCTCTTGTTATTTGAAATTGACTAGTCGTAAAATTAGATTATCATTAAATAGCTAAATACTAGTATAATATCCGTCAAAAATGATAAAATTATTTCAGTATGAAATGACACTACTCCATAGGGCCAAAGTATATGTGCGTTGAGAGAAGGATCAAAGTGTCACTAATTATTTTTCCTAGGATCAAAGTCTCACACTCCATCTCTCTGACTTGGATCAGAGTGTAGTATTTGATTGTTTTTCCTACGATCAAAATGTTACTACCCGGCTACCTACCAAGAACCAAAGAGTAATATGAAAGCGTTTTGCTTAGGGCCAAGTTGTCATTCCTGGCTAGGATCATTTGTGCTAATTGCCAAATTACCATTGTCGGTTTAATTTTACCTGTTCAATTTCCAAGTTAATTTTACCTGTTCAATTTCAAAGATAATTTTACCTGTTCAATTTCGAAAATAATTTTACCTGCTCAATTTCCAAATTGATTTTACCTGTTCAATTTTCAAATTCATTTTACCTGTTCAATTCCCAAGTTTATTTTACCTGTTCAATTCCCAAGTTTATTTTGCCAGTTCAATTTTCAAATTCATTTTACCTGTTTAATTTCCAATTTAATTTTACCTGTTCAATTCCCAAGTTTATTTTACCGGTTCAATTTTTCAAATTCATTTTACCTGTTCAATTTTTCAAATTAATTTTACCTTTTCAATTTCTAAGTTTTTTTTACTTGTTCAATTTCCAAATTCATTTTACCTGGTCAATTTCCAAGTTAATTTTGCCCGTTTAATTTCTAAATTTATTTTACCAGTTCAATTTTCAAATTCATGTTACCTGTTCAATTCCCAAGTTTATTTTACCTGTTCAATTTCCAAGTTAATTTTACCTCTAAAATTAGTAGACTAGTTTATTTACTTCGGTAGGAATATCTCATCCACTGAAAGCTATGTCAACATACGCATTGGTAAAACGTGAATTTTTCCAGGCTGTAACCAAGTTAGTACTACTGTATGGTTGCACCACTCGGACTCCAACGAAACGCTTGGAGGAAAAGCTAGATGGGAACTATACCAAACAAGAGTTGTACGGCTACTCACTTCCCATCTTGTAGATCATCCAAGTCAGTGCTCACTGGGCACAAATGGTGAAGTAAGGACGATCTCATAAGCGAGATTTTCCAATAGGCACCTACCCATTGACACACCCGTGTTGGCCGATCAGCAAAAAAAAAGGAAAAACTTGCATTCATCAGCTCTATGCGAATACCAGGTACCGTCTTGAAAATTCACCACTGATGATGATATATCTAATGCAAATAATTTATACAATTATATAGTTTCAGATATTCCTAATAATTTTCAAACTGATCAACTTGGTCTATAAATAGAACAGGTGCTCCGCTCCAGGTCAGAGTAGAACTGGGAGTAATTTGAATGAAAGGACAACTCCACTCTCCATAGAGCTCAAATACTAGAACCTCAGTACGGAAAGAAGTTTACTGTCATACCCAGAACACTTTATTTAAGTGCAATAATTCGCTGTTTTCAACGGCTTTCAAGATGTGCTGAGTGGGGGAGGTTTTAATGGTTTGATATATACTTCAGATAGCGAGGTTCTATTGTAATTTCACAATCGTCGACCGATCTGCAAAAATATACATTATTCAAAAATAAAAACAACAGTTGAACTGCTTATACACTTGTGCCGTCTATAGGACTTTCCAAGTGCGATGGCTGTTAGGGACGGATAACGAGAGAGAGACAACGGAATCAGTGCTGTTTGCACGCCTTGATACTGATGGTGGTTGTGGTGGTGGTATTAGAAAAGATATATAGCAAATTTCGCACCAACTATTTCAATGTTCTTCTCTTTAACCTTCTTCGATTCCCTCTGAATCGATTTTTAAAAAATATATAAATCCATTAATATCAATTTAAAAACATTAATAGTTAAAACAGAAATTTTCCACAAAGCGTTTATCTTTGATTACAGATTCGTGTTTCGTTATCATTGGTTGAGTTTTTTTTATCGAAAACAGAATGTCATGCAATATAAATATATGGCCCAGTCGGCCGGGGTTGTAGATCACACCGACTGCATCTCTGCTGCGGAGTATGACTTCTCTAAGGAGTGTCTTGTGGCCTAGTCGGCTGGGGTAATGGAATACACCAACTGCATCTCTGCTGAGGGGTAGGACTCCCCGATTGTCCTGTGGCCTAGTCGGCTGAGGTTGTAAAACACACCGACTGCATCTCTACTGACAGGTAAGATTCTCCCAACGATTGTCCTGTGGCCCAGTCAGCTGAGGCTGTAGAATACACCAACTACATCTCTACTGAGGGGTAGAACTCCCGCGCAACGAGTGTCCTAGATATGACACTAAACCATCTGATGGCTAGTCTTGGAGATTTGGGGAATATGGACGACTCTTTCATTGGCATGACTTCCAGGTCCAGGGTGGTAACATCCGATAGGGTCGTATCTATGAGTCAAATAGAACTGTTTCACATTTAAACTGTGTAATTATGCAAAAGTGAATTGTTTGAAATGGAACTGTTTTTACATTTAACTTAGTGTAAACAAATGACCGACATTTACCTGAACTGTTAGGAATATATTGCAATACTTGAAACCATTTACCTTTCTTGGCTTATTTTAAACTGAATCGTTTAAAATAGAACTGTTGGATCATTTAACTGTGTGAAAACAATTTACTGATGTTTAATTGAATCGTTTGTATTAAAAAGCAATACTTGAAAATATTTAACATTGCGCAAACAAGTGTTTAATAGGAATAAAAAAATTTAAAAAAAAAAAAGAATTATTCGTATTTGATAGAAATAAGTGAAACCATTTAACAGCGGGCAAAAAGAATGAGCTCAGCCTTGTTTAAAAATGTTATCAACAAAATACGAATATATTATTAAATTATATATTATTTAATGCTAAATCCTCTTTATACACGTATATTACATATATATGATATGGTTTGGTTTGGTTTTATGGCATATCAACCATTGTAGGTTATTTAATGCCAAATCCTCTTTATACACGTATATTACATATATATGATTTGGTTTGGTTTGGTTTTATGGCATATCAACCATTGTAGGTTATTTAATGCCAAATCCACTTTATACATATATATTAAATACATATGATTTGGTTTGGTTTGGTTTTATGGCATATCAACCATTGTAGGTTATTCAATGCCAAATCCTCTCTATACATATATATTAAATATATTTGATTTGGTTGGGTTGGGTTTTATGGCATATCAACCATTGTAGGTTATTCAATGCCAAATCCTCTTTATACATATATATTAAATGTATATGATTTGGTTTGGTTAGGTTTTATGGCATATCAACCATTGTAGGTTATTTAATGCCAAATTCTCTTTATACATATATATTAAATATATTTGATTTGGTTGGGTTGGGTTTTATGGCATATCAACCATTGTAGGTTATTCAATGCCAAATCCTCTTTATACATATATATTAAATGTATATGATTTGGTTTGGTTTGGTTTTATGGCATATCAACCATTGTAGGTTATTTAATGCCAAATTCTCTTTATACATATATATTAAATATATTTGATTTGGTTGGGTTGGGTTTTATGGCATATCAACCATTGTAGGTTATTCAATGCCAAATCCTCTTTATACATATATATTAAATATATAGGATTTGGTTTGGTTTGGTCTTATGGCACATAGACCATTGTAGGTTATTCAATGCCAAATCCTCTTTATACATATATATTAAATGTATAGGATTTTGTTTGATTTGGTTTTATGGCATATCAACCATTGTAGGTTATTTAATGCCTAATCTTTTTTTATACATATGAATATATATGCTTTTGTTTGGTTTGGTTTTATGGCATATTAACCATTTTAAGCTATTCAAAATTTTATATATATCGTTATTTTTACAAGCCAAGCTCTCGTTTAACCTATCGGGATTATTGTTATGTTTTGACCTTTTGACCCGGCCAAAAATGCTATTCAAGGTGACGCACCGGAAGGAAGTGACACATTCTAATGGCAGTTATGAGAGGAAATCACGTGGGCGGAAATTGGCTGATGAAATGGGATGAGGTAAAAAAAATCCCATTATACTCTCATAGACTGACGCACCGGAAGAGAGTGACCTCTGAACTGCATAACAGTTATTTCCGCTCAATGACGATCACACAGGCCATTCCAAAGATAGCGGAAGTGATACATCCCCGTCGCCAGATATCGGAAGAAATTGCGGAGGCGTGGGGGCGTGTCCATATCACCGCGTGGGAGTTTGAGGGTAATATAAGACCGACGAATTGAACAGTTGAGGACAGTTGAGTTGAGGCGAGAAAGTTGGAGAGGGAGTGGACGAGATGTAGTAAGGAAAGCCAGCACCCAGCAGAGTGGACTCCCGGGCTCCGGTTGAGCAGCCATGGAGAACGAGAAAGATACAACGCTGACGGCCATAACTTTGGGGTCAAAATATTTCAGTTATGTTCGGTCTCCAGTTCCCTCTCACACGCAAACTTTGAACAACCCTTTCGAAACTTACAAATAAAGTGAGAGGTAAATATTTTGTTAAAGAAGTCTTCCTGCGTCTTTGTCATTGCGTCTGTCTTTATCATTGCGTCGGTATGTATCCAGTATATATATGTATATTTCTGCATGAATCAGCAGATGACAATATAATATTATTTATGTTAAAACCAGCACTTTCTGTAGAGGATCAAAGTGTAGTATCATGTAAAAAGGCAACGCATCTGTAGCTTTTGTTAAGAGGTCATGCCAGAAATCGTTTTAATTAGAGCCCAATCTATAGCTCTAATAGAATTTAAAAGTTTAAAAATTATTGTTCGTCGATAGGACCATGTGCGAAGAAAAATCTCTCGACATAAAATAACATGCCTTTAAAATCAATCGATATTTCAACCTGAAAATATTTGTAGGGATATCGAGTGTATTGTTATGCAAACGTTATCTATCTCACAACGGTATGGAAATCTTATATATATATATATATATACGAGGATCATTAAATAAGTTTCCAGATTTTTTTCGTATGGGCACTTTTATTGATAGTACACACATGAAACTCTAGTAAGCTCCTCCGGCTGCAATGCACTTGTGTCGTTCCAACAACTTCTGGAAGGCCCCATGGAAGTCCTCTTGTGTTAGCGCGTCAATGACCTTCATCACAGCCTCTTTCATCTCCTCAATTGTCTCATAACGACAGCCTCTGAGCTTAGGGAATACCCAAAAGTCAAAGGGAGCAAGGTCTAAGACTATAGGGTGAGGAATTGTCTTGATGCCCATCTTAGTCAAATATTCTGTGACAAGGATGGAGTTGTGGACTGGTGAATTGTCCAGGTGGAAATGCCACTGACCCGATTTGAAGAGTGCTGGCTTCTTCCGACGGAATCTCTACCTGAACTCCCTTAAAACCTCAACATAGTAACCCTAACCCTAACTCTTTGGCCAATCAACTCTGGTCTATTGACTTCCTTACTCCTGCCTCACAGACTCCCTGCCTTCCTTGAATCTCTTATACCACTCAAAAACTTATGCTCGATTCATGCAAGATGGTCGAAAAGCATTCCATACGTTTCGGTGGCATTTTTCCAAGTTTAAAACACAATTTTATCGCATATCGTTCTTCTAAAGTGTCCTCACGTCCAGATTGCATTTTTGAAATTGACTAGCTGTGACAATCAGGCTTTAGTAGGGTGTATTCCAATTGCTGCTTTAGCTGTTAATTTGAAGCTGAAATCATAAAAATTGGTCAATCATCTCATAAGATGTATAGCAATAACATAATGAATTTTCAAGAGTCTACGACAGTTTTAAATGCCTGAACAAAAAGTCTGTATACTTATTGAAGGCACCACGTATTTGTCCGAAAATGAATGTAATAGCGTGACTGGAGTTCGAACTCGCTTACTACGAATCCACCTGTCCATCGCTTTAACCATTACACCACGAGGACACCCGAGGGATAGGATAGAATTCTTGATGGTGTTGTCAATGCATTTATAAAAATCTGATCATGTGTCCATATAAAGAAAATATCCACGGTATATATATATATATATATATATATATATATATATATATATATATATATATATGTATAAATTAACTTAAATCGCGAGTCAGAATTCTCCTACCAAAGTTTCACCTCAACGGATCATCAGGGAGTTTAGCACCGACCTTCTGCCCCGTGGATATATATATATATTCTACCGTAGATATATATACATATATATATATACACTACCGTGGATATATATATATATATATATATATATATATATATATATATATATATATATATATATCCACGGTAGTGTATTAGTTTTAGAGTGAGTTTGTGAAGTAGTTTATTTTCTAGTTCGTGCATGAATATATTGACATAACTTGATGCCATTTTTGTCCTCATAGCAATTCCTCCGATTTGCAGAAATTCTTTGCCGTGAGATTAAAAGCTGTTTACGTCAGAATGAATTCTATGATTTGTGTATGCCCACTACTTCGTAGTCTTGGATATTTCTTTCAAGGAGGAATTCTCGGTATGCTAGGACTCCCTCTTCAAGGAAGATGCTGTTATAAAGCAAAGAGACGTCCATGGTAACTAGCAATTCATATAAGAGTTCTCTTAATTATCGTAATTTCCTTAGGAAATGTGTCGTGTCCTTGATGTCTCCAGGGATGGCAGTATGTTTGAAACGAAGTTTTTTCCAATCTGCGGTCGTATCGATACTGCTATATGGATGCACTACTTTGACACTAACAAAACGACAGGAGAAAAAGCTAGACGGCAATTACACAAGAATGCTGCGAGCAATATTGAACAAGTCTTGGAGATAACACCCCACAAGGCACAAACTATACGGCCACCTACTTCCCATCACGAAAACTATCCAAGTTAGACGAACCAAACCTGCAGAACACAGCTGGAGAAGCAGGGACGAGCTCATAAGTGATGTACTCCTATGGGCCCCCACATATGGCCGTTCAAAAGCAGGACGACCAGCTCGAACATATATACAGCAGCTATGTGAGGATACGGGATGTAGCCCAGAAGACCTGCCAGAGGCGATGAACGATAGGGAGAAGCGGCGAGAGAGGGTCAGGTATATACGTACTGGCGGCACGACATGATGATGATGAAACATTTTGTTGATTTTTATCCAAGAATTAAGCATATTAAGTAGTTGGTGACCATAGTCGAGGCCGACCAGAAGGCTCCATCTTCAATAGCTACTACACCGAGGTATAGGGGAGGGCGCAACTCCTTTCCCTGGATTGCTCCACTTTACCCTCGATACGTATCTTATATTGCTGAGTGTTAAGCAAGGAGGTATCATTTTTAAAGTCTTTGGTATGACGCGACCTGGGATTGAACCACGGTCTCCTGGACCATTGGCGAAGACTCTACCCACTTAGCCAAAACCTTGAAATTTGTTGGTACTTGTCGTATAATTGTTTTCATCGTAGGAATTTTACAGAAATAATCAAAAGATATATTAATAAACCTTTCAGTCCAAAAAATCTTTTTGATATTAATTGCTTTATTCTATATTGTCAAAAACTTCTTTTATATATTTGTTCTTTTAATCAACCAACCTTCATATTTCGTTTTCATACCATTTTCATTATTTCATTATCATGTCATATCAATCAACCTTCATATTGTCTAAAACTTCCCTCATAGAATATTCGTTCTTTTAACCAACCAACCTTCATATTTCGCTTTCGTACACATTTCATCCCGTCTAAACTTCTTTTATAGACTATCAGTTCACATCAATCAACCTTCATATTGTCTAAAACTTCCCTCATAGAATATTCGTTCTTTTAACCAACCAACCTTCCTATTTCGCTTTCGTACACATTCCAACTTGTCTAAACTTCTTTTATAGACTATCAGTTCTCATCAATCAACCTTCATATTGTCTAAAACTTCTCTAAAAAAATATTCGTTCTTTTAACCAACCAACCTTCATATTTCGCTTTCTTACACATTTCATCCCGTCTAAACTTCTTTTATAGACTATCAGGTCTTATCAATCAACCTTCATATTGTCTAAAACTTCTCGTAGAATATTAGTTCTAATTAATTAATCAACTTTCATATATCATTTTCATTCAAATTTCATAATTCTATTTTGACTAAATTTCGTTTAAAGGAAATCAGTTCTTATTTATCTGTCAACCTTCATATTTCATTTTTATATTAATTTCATTATTCTTTTATTATCTAAATTATTTCATAGGATATGAGTTCTTATATAAGAATTAACTTTCATATATCATTTTCATATATATTTCATTATTCTATCATGTCTAAATCTCTTTTGTGAAGTTTGATAGTAATTTACAAAGCTCTTTGCTTCGATGTGGCACAAGCCCGAATGAATGGGGCACCCAATGAGACTCGAATATAGGCTTGCTAGTCTAGCTTGCTAACCGTTACACCACCAGAGGTGCCCCTTTTGTGAAGTTTGATAAGACCTGATAGTCTATGACTTTCAGGTCTTATCAACCTTCATATTACATTTTCACACAGAATTTTATTATTTGATACTGTTTAAACTTTATATATCAATTAACCTTAATATACTATTTTCACATATTTCATTATTTAGCATGTTTAATATTCTTTTATATACTATCAGGTCTTATCAATCAACCGTCATATTCTTTTTTTTTTTTTTTACTAATTTCATAATTCTACATTGTCTAAAACTTCTTTTTTAGGAGATAACTTCTTATTTATTAATAAATCCTCATAAAAAGTTGTAGAGGTTTTAAAATGTCACAAACTTAAAAGAAATTGAGTTGACATTTTATTTCCCTCACCCTACAAAAAAAAATGTGATGCTTCACTGGTCAAAGCGAATTGACGGACAAGTGAATTGGACGTGTGTCTATCACGTTTATTTTTGGCTACATTATCTGATGGGCAAATATAACAATTGCTTGTGTACCATCATATGTCAAATATTTTTTTAAAAAAACGCATATTATATCGTCTAGACGTGGTGAAGACTATTTGAAAATATGAGGATTTTTTTTAGACGCGGTTTTGGGTGAACTTCATTTTATTTTGCGATCTTAAGATGTTTGTCAAGATAGTAATGAAAGTTGTTTTTTTACGTTGCCAACACTTTTTGAAAATAAACGGCTTAATGTTGATCTGAAACCTTTATAAAAATATGAAAAGTCAGTTTATGCTTGTCTTTCAGAATCCAGGTTCAGCTGAGTAATTTTGAATTATTCAAAGTGTGTTTAATTGATTGATTAATCGATTGATTGATTTTTACGGCAAGTGAATAGGTCTAGGGTTATTTTGTGCCTAGTAGTAAGGGAATCGCGTTCATTGTACGTTCGTATTTATATTTTTTGCGTTGTTGTTTCTTAAGGGCCTCTTTGATCTGATTAAGGCACTCGTTGAACATGAGAACCATCTCTTCCTTTCCATTACTTCCAGGTCCACTCTGAATAAGTCGTTCTGGTTAGTGTCTTATCTATGATTCACATTGATCTGCTAAAAATAATTTGTATTCCATAAGACAGTGTACAAAAAAAAAACTACGCGTACTTGCCTATATATATATATAAAATGATGCAATTTCCTTGTCAAAAGAATTTTCTGGAAAAAACGGATCAAAATTGGCACAAAGATCTCGAACTAACGCCCACGCAGATGTTTAAAAAAATGAACAATTAAAAATGGTTTTTAGGACCAATAGGAGGTCTCTAAAATACGCGCCCAAAGAATCTTCGAAAGTCAACGCGTGTGCGCGGTATCCACCTTAATGTTATAAAAACACACAATATTCCAGACAACACTGATCAGTTACTCACGCCAACCCGGAGTGATACGTACTGTTCCTCAGCGGCGCCGTGCTCGTTTGATTTTCAAACACCGGTGTCGTGTTACAACTTCAAGTGGGATAAAGATTCTATCCACGCTGGACTCAGAACAGGTCTCTACGGTCATGACTTGATACACAAATCGCTGTATAACCTTCTACATTTCAGCTCCCAACAAAGAAATTTCTTTATTTTTGTAGCACTATTGTTAATATTATCTTTTCATTCATTAACATTAGTACACTACCTATATATATATATATATATATATATATATAATCTTATATATATTAAATATATAATCTTATCTCTAAAGACTAGAAGGATAGACTACCCTAGTCACCTGAGGAAGGCCCATGAATTCTGAAACACATGTGGAGCACAAATATATAGAATGAAAACCTAAAATTCAAATTTATCGGCCGACCTATTCATTTTCGATATATATATATATATATATATATATATATAAGTTGGTCGACTTTAGTCGAGGGCGTTCTGAAGGCTCCCTTTTCAATAGCTACTACACCGGCGTTTAACGAAAAAGAAGAAAAAAGGATAAAACTTCATTTGAATTCCATCTTACGAGCTTGAATAAGCGGAATAAATTTATTACGAGAATGTATTAAAACAAAAATATCATATATATATATATATATATATATATATATATATATATTAACCGGACATTGGCCTCGGGGTTAGAGTGTTCGCCAATGGCCCGGGAGACCTGGGTTCAATCCCAGGTCGAGTCATACCAAAGACTCAAAAAATGGTACTTGATGACTCCTTGCTTAACACTCAGCATTATAAGGTACGGATCAAGGGTAAAGTAGAGCAATCTAGGGAAAGGATTAGCACCCTCCCCTACACATTGGTGTAGTAGCTATCGAAAAGGGAGCTTTCGGGTTACCCTCGACTATGGTCGCCAACTTTACTTTTTTTTATATATATATATATATATATATACGAGGTGCATACGATAAGTTTCCAGACTTTTTTCGTATGGGCACTTTTATTGATAGTACACACATGAAACTCTAGTCCCCTTCGAAGTAATCTCCTCCGGCTGCAATCTACTTGTTATACCGTTCCAACAACTTCTGGAAGGCCCTATCGAAGTCCTCTTGTGTCAGCGTGTCAATGACCTTCGGCACAGCCTCTTTTATCGCCTCAATTGTCTCATAACGACAGCCACTGAGCTTAGGGAATAACCAAAAATCACAGTGAACAAGGTCTGGACTATAGGGAGGGTGAGCAACTGTCTTGATGCCCATCTTGGTCAAATAGTCTGTGACAAGGATGGAGTTGTGGATTGGTGAATTGTCCAGGTGGAAATGCCACTGACCCGATTTGAAGAGTGCTTGCCTCTTCCCTAGGAATCTCTTGCTGAACTCCCTTAAAACCTCAACATAGTAACCCTAACCCTAAGCCTTTGGCCAATCAACTCTGGTTTATTGACTTCCTTACTCCTCGCACACCTCTCATCCTCCCTCATAGACTCCCTGCCTTCCTTGAATCTCTTATGCCACTCAAAACCTGATGCTCGATTCATGCAAGATAGTCGAAAAGCAGTCTGAAGCATTCCATGTTTCTGTGGCATTTTTTCCGAGTTTAAAACACGATTTTATTGCATATCGTTCTTCTAAAGTGTCAGATTGCATTTATAGTTAGTTCCCTGACACGTTGTGCATTGCTTTAAGAATCTGGCAAAGTCAAAGTATTTTATTAATTAATAACATAGTAAATTTTCAAGAGTCTACGACAATTTTAAATGCCTGTACAAAAAAGTCAGGAAACTTATTGAATGCACCCCGTATATATATGTTTCCTCCTGTTTTTATTTGATTTTAAATTTATTCCAGAATTCAGTATCGAGTTTTTAGTGATAATGTATTTAAATTTTTCCATCTACCGAATAAGATTAACTGGTGTTTTTAGGCTTTTTAATTCTTTATAATTGTTAAAATTATTTCCACTCAAGCCATGATTTTCCTGTTATCTATTAGTCCAATTAATCAATCATTTTTATCATTTTTATCTTGTCTCCAACTTATTTTATAAACCATGTTTATTGATCAACCGTCATCCTTCATTTTGATGCCAGTTTTAAATTATATCTGGTTTACAAAAAAATAACTCCCACTGCTGAAAATGAGGCATTGCGCACCGCCTATGATTAGAAGAGGCCTCTATTGATGTCTGGGGCAAGATCTGATTGGTCGTCACGCAGACATGATTGATTAATAAACATCTGTTTTTGATCAAATAACATTAGAAGTGTCGATCAAAGTAGTTATTTTATATCGAGACGATATCTATCAATATAATGAGATGGGTCACTTCTCTCTGGTTGTATTTTTTCCTACTTTATTAGAGTACGTTTTATACCGTATGATTTTATTGGATGACAGTAGAGTGTCTAATTTAACGATTGATCTGAACAGAATATTTAACGCCTAGAGGTTAGGTCCCTGAATTATCTAATGCCAAATACACACACACTCAGAGAGAAGAAAGTAGAAGCCAATTAAATCTTTAAATGCAACAATATTAAACAGGACTAAACTGTACATATACAGAGAAAAACTTCCCCAACACACACACACACACATACACACACTCATTGACCCAGAGTAAACAACAAATAAATGTTATCGTATATCAAATATCAAAGACTAATTAGGGGGAAGAGAAATACACCTACATAAACGCAGTCTTGTAAAAGGAAAAAGAAGGAGAAAAAGGAAAAGACAGAGTGTTACATAACCACAATTAACGCCATGTGCGAAATAGACATATAATGTTCATAACGATAGAATATATAAAGAACATAGGAATCTCGAAATTCGAAAACACGTAACGACTTCTTGTTCAGGTACGAAACCTTTTTATTACTTTTGAGTTGAAGGTTTCGACACAAGGAGAGAGACACAATCTTTTTATGTTGGCTTCTTCATCTGGCCCCTATCTCGTGCGGCACCCATGGTCCGCAAATTCGTCTCACCTCAGCGAGCCCCAAAAGTCGAACCTCCTCGTTTGGTGTCTCGTTCCCAACTCCCTAACTTTCTTCCATTTCTCCACAAACCCCTGCGCGCTTCCGGTGCGTAACGTCAAACCTACCAAAGACGACAGCCAAAATCATTAAACACTCTCTGACGACTGCAAGAAGCTAGAAACACGCGTAAGAGCAAAATAAATCTCTACATGAACTTATTCATTTAAAATAGCTTCTTTTTTCTCTCATTGAAACAAAGGAATATATATATATATATATAAATATATATATATATATCATCATCATCATCATCATCATGTCGTGCCGCCAGCACGGATATCCCTAACCCTCTCCCGCCACTTCCCCTTATCGTTCATCGCCCCTGCAGGTTTTCAGGGCTACATCCCGTATCCTCACAGAGCTGCTAAATGTATGTTCAAGCTGGTCGTCCTGCTTTTGCTCGGCCTTATGTGGGGGTCCATATGAGAACATAGTTTTCATGATGGGAGGTAGATGGCCGTATAGTTGGTGTCTTGTGGGGTGTTGCCTCCGGGACTTGTTCAATATTGCTCGCGGCATTTTTGTGTAATTGCCGTCTAGCTTTTCGCCAATGGTCCGGGAGTTTAACCAAAGACTCAAAAATGGTACTTGATGCCGCCTTGCTTAACACTCAACATTATAAAGTATGAATCAAGGGTAAATTAGAGCAATCCAGGGAAAGGAGTTGCGCCCTGCCCTACACCTCGTTGCAGTAGCTATTGAAAAGGGAGCCTTCAGGTTACCCTAGACTAAAGTCGCCAAATTTACTTACTTTTATATATATATATATATACATATATATTAGCGAATAGTTTCTTGGTAACATTATTTTAAACAAACCAGATCGCATTTGTATACAGAGTTTAATTTTTTCAAGTATTGCAGACATTAATAATTCTAAATGGTTTGAAGTATTCCAATCTAATACAAATAATTTTGTTTAATATTAATCATTTGTTTGCACACAGTTAAATGGTTTCAAGTACTGCTATCTAATACTAATAATTCTATTAGATATTAATTATTTGTTTGTATAAAGTTAAAGGGTTCCAACGTTAGGTTACGTTATTTGATTTAATGGCGTATCAACCCATGATGGTCATTTAATTCCAAATCCTTTTTAGACGCATAAATGATTTGTACGCGAATAGTTTGCTGGTACTTTTATTCTTAAATGAGTAAGAGCTCGTTTATTTGCTCATAGTTAAATTGTTGCAAGTATTCCTATCTAACACTAATAATTCTGCTTAATATTATTCCTTTGTTTGCACACAATTAAATAGTTGCAAGTGTTATATAGACACATAATACATATACAACTATACACATATACGTGCGGAGACATAACGACGACATAATAACGACGAGCGGACACAGTTCTTTAGAAAAATATACCTCTCACTTTATTGAAGGAGTTGTGTGTGAGAGGGAGTTGGAGACCGAACAAAGACTGCAACATATTGATCCCCCCCAACTCTTGTGGCTATCACAGCCTTTCTTTCCCGTTCCCCTGGGCTGCTCAGCCTCTGCTGGGACATGGTTCTCATTCCAACATCTTCTCTCCAACTGATCTGAACTTCCTGTCACCGGAGTTATATAATAATTTGACATCCACCTACTTCTTGCGAGCGTCGCAATTCACACTCAATTCAACCCGTCGACAGTCAAGGTTATCCCCTGATATCTTCGACCGGATGCACCCGTTATTTACACGGGTGCATTTCTCATCTGGCTGCTTGGCCGGGATCAATATGTAACACAAGTATTACTGTCTAACACTAATAATTCTACTTAATATTAAACATTTGCTTGCACACAGATAAATGGTTGCAGGTATTCCTATCTAACAGTAATAATTCTACTTAATATCAATTATTTGCTTGCACACAGTTAAATGGTTGCAAGTATTTTTATCTAACACTAATAATTCTATTTAATATTAATCATTTGTTTCAACACAGTTAAGTGGTTGCAAGTATGGCTCTGAAATATTAGGTTAGCTTATTTGGTTAAATGGAACATCAACCATTGATGGTTACTCATTGCCAGATCTGTTTATATATATATGTGTGAGTGTGTGTGTGTGTGTGTGTGAGAGAGAGAGAGAGAGAGAGAGAGAGAGAGAGAGGGAGAGAGAGAGTATTGTAAGTGAATAGTTTGTAGGTACCTTTACTTTTAAATAAGAGTTTATTTGTTTGCACACAGTTTAATGGTTGCAAGGTGAGGTTATTGGTTTAATTGCATACCAACCCTTGGTTATTTAATTCCAAATCCTTTTTAGACACGATTTATAAGTGAATAGTTTATTGGTAACTTCAAATTAGTTAGAGCTCATTTGTTTGCACACAGTTAAATGGTTTCAAGTATTTCTAGTCAACATTATTAATTCTATTTCTCAAGTATTCCAATCAAATACAAATAACTTACACAGCTGGATGTTTTCAAATATCTAATGATAATCCCCAGAAAAAGATTGAACAGTTCTATTTGATTCATAGATAGAACCCTAATTCCGAGTCAGAGTGGACATGAGAGTAATGAAGGGATACTTCACATTCCTTATACTCCAGGACAGGAGCCTCGCCATCAGATGCAGTTTAGTGTCATACCAAGTACACCTTAAAGGTTAGAGAATCTTTTTCATTTTTACATTTTTGTATATAGTTTTTTCTTTTTATTACTGAATACAGTCTCATCGATCACAAAATTTAAATAGATCTCTTTGACTCCTACATGGAATGCTAACAGGTACTACCAATTTAGATCATAGTAGACCTGGGAGTAATGGCAATAAAGAGTACTTCTCACTCACCTGATTTCCACAAATGGAGCCTACCAGTGGTCGTTCAGTGTCATACCCAAGACATCCCATCCTGGGGGGTAGGTATTACCCATCAGCAGGGTGTGGGGATACTGTCAGAGGGAAAGTCGAGTTTAATTTATGAAGAAGCATAACAGTTAAGGGAGGTAAAATGAGAATTAAGATTCTCTCTCTCTCTCTCTCTCTCTTTCTCTCTCTCTCTCTCTCTCTCTCTCTGTCGCCATCCTTCCCTATCGCCCATGGCACTTGGTAAGTCCACTCAAAGGCACCAGTTGCCCAGTCGGCTGGGGCTGTAGAATACACCGACTGCTTCTCTGCAGAGGGATAAGACCCCCTCCCCAACGAGTGTCCTGGATATGACACTAAACAATCTGATGGTGAGGTTCCAGCAATGCTGGAGCTTTGGGGAATGAAGAGTACCCCTTCATTGCCATCGCTAACAGGTCCACTCTGGCCCGGAGTGGTAGCACCTGATAAGGGTCCTATCTAAAGGTTAAATAGAACTACGTGCTTCTTTCACTATACTGATTGTTGCATTTAAACTGCGTATTTATGCTAAACTGAATTGTTTAAAATAGAACTGTTTTGACATTGGAACTGCGTACTGAACTGAATTGCTCGAAATAGAACTGTTTTTGACGTCTAAACTGTGTACATATGCTGAACTGAATTATCTGAAATAAAACTGTCTGACATTTAAATCTGTGTATTGCCCAGTCGGCTGGGGCTGTAGAATACACTGACTCCACCTCGGCAGAGGGGTAAGACCCCCCCCCCAACGAGTGTCCTGGATATGACACTAAACAATCTGATGGTGAGGCTCCAGCAGTGCTGGAGCTTTGGGGAATGCGGAGTATCCTTTCATTGCCATTGCTCCCAGGTCCACTCTGGCCCGGAGTGGTAGCACCTGATAGGGCCCTATCTATGGGTTAAATAGAACTAACAGCATACTTATGCTAAAATGAATTGAGTAAACTGAATAGCTTGAAATAGAAACGTTTTTGACAATTAAACCGTACTTACACTTAAACTGCATGCTTATGCTTAACTGAATTATTTGAAATAGAACTGTTTTTCGACATTAAAACTGTATTTACACTTAACTGAATTATTACATATAACTGCTTGAATAGTTAGAAATGGAAATGTTTTTGACAATTAAACTGTGTACTTATGCTAAACTGAACTGTTTTCAATAGAACAGATTATTTAAATAAAAATGGATTTGGCGTTAAATAACCTACAAAGGTTGATATGCCATAAAACCAAACAAACCAAACCAAACCAAACTTTGATGGTTTGTGAGATTGGAGGTAAGTGGCCAAACAGATGTTGTTTTGTGGGGCTTCTGTTTCCAAGAATTCGTTCAAAACAGCACGCAGAGTTCTTATGTAGTTTTAATCTAGCTTTTTTCCAAGCACTTCATATATATATATATATATATATATATATATATATATAAGTCAAAGTAAGAAAAATTGGTGACCGTGGTCGAGGGTGACGCGAAGGCTACTTTTTCATAAGCTACTACACCGAGATATAGAGGTGGGTATAATTCCTTTCCTTGGAATTGTCCACTTACCCTTGATATGTACATTATAATGCTGAGTGTTCAGGAAGGAGGTATCAAGTACCATTTTTTGAATCTTTGGTGTAACACGACCAGCGATGGCACCCCGGTTTCCCAGGACATTGCTGAACACCCTACACACTAGACCTATGGGCCAGTTATATATATATATATATATATATATATATATATATATATATATAAGACAGTATTTAATCCAGTATCCGGAGTTAGCTGGACCAATGAAAGATTAAAAAATAGAATATTAGATTTAAGTAATCCCGGCCAAGAGCTTAATGTAAAGAAAATCCACAGAGCAAATTATTTTCTTTTAAAAAAACAACAGTCGGTCAGATTTAGATAATGAATCGATTTCCATCCTGTTAAAAAGCATTGATATAAATCAATGCTCTAAAAAATTTACAGGACCTCTTTAGATCGAACAAGAAAATGGATTAAAATAACTGTTTCACAGTCACAACCACACTTGGAAAAAAAATATTTCTCCTCTCTAAAAGTAACCCTTCCAATTCAAGTAACAGAAAGTATCAACTTAATTTTGGCATGTAAAGGAACATCCCGTTTCATGATACTTCAAATTTAACAGAGAAAAAATTTATATCTACAATAATACATGTCTAAACATTTAAACATTTATATATATATTTATGGACATCGATCCTGTTAACCAATTAAATCAGAGATGTGATTTTAGTGCTAAATGGAGGATTAGAAATAAATTTAGACTATTTTCAAAATTAAATAAATGAATAAAAAATAGATAAATATAAATGAATTATGAATTTGAATTTATATTAGTAATTTTTAGTCTATTATTGTAATTGGGGGGGGGATTTTACCTTAAATAATATCAATTTAGTTTTTTTTTTCGTTCATTTTAATGATAAAAATTGATGTATTAAAATTAGATATGTCTGAATAATCATATATATATATATATATATATATATATATATATATATATATATATAATCTGTAATTTAGGTTAAAATGTAATTAAAAAATCAAAAATTAAAGGAAATTTTTTTAAATAAATTTACTACATTTCTAACCGAAATTAAAATTTAAAACGGAAGTGGGCTTAATGAGGAGATAACTCTTCACCCCTCTTCTCTGTGTCTATTCTAGTTTTTTATCAGAAAGATCTGAAGAAGTCCTGTTAATTTTTTTTCGTGTTTTTGGAAATTTCAAAAATGCGTAACAGGATGGAAATAAATTTGTATTCCTATGTGACTGGTTTCGTTGTTTTTCTTA
>OY757940.1:10259730-10334730 GCA_963585895.1 Sepioteuthis lessoniana
TATCCTCGTTATTGAATTCAAGGATATCGTTTCATTAATATTTAATGAGAATACATCTCTCAGGCGGCTCGTCTAGTGTAATGTTTAACAAGCTTAATTAGCATAACTGCAAGAGTGAGTTCGAGTCTCATTGGGTATCCCATTCATTCGGCCTTGTACCAGATCTAAGAGTAAAGCTTAGTAAATTACTACAGTTAATATCTCTGTGTTCGTGTATCAGTGTGTATGTATGTATGTATGTATGTATTCGTTTGTAAATGTAAAAGGTATTTTGGTATATTGTCTATACAAGAATGTTGAGAGCAATATTGAACAAGTCCTGGCAGCAACACTCCACAAGGCACCAACAATACAGTCACCTACAACCTATCACGAAAACTATCCAAGCTAGACGAACCAGACATGCCGGAAACTGCTGGAGAAGCAAGGACGAGCTCGTAAGTGATGTACTCCTGTGAATCCCGGCATATGGCTAATCAAAAGCAGGATGACCAGCTCGAACATACATACAGCAGCTATGTGTTGATACGGGATGTAACCCTGAGGCGATGAATGATAGGGAGACGTGGAGAGAGAGGGTCAGGGATATCCGTGCTGGCCACACGACATGATAATGATGATACTATTTACCAACCCCTCCGCTCGGGCAGGATATGACACAAGGTCAATTTTTAAGCGAAGTTTAACAGGTTTGAATTCAGAGTTTTCCTTCTCCTAGACTAGTTGCCTCACCAAGGCTGAAGAACCTAGTCTGTTCTACTATTTACCCATAGCTGGAGGGAGAATAATTGGATTCATACCTTTCCCAAGGGTATTAGTGTTATGTGAAATGCAATCAGTCTCGTCCAGGTTTTGAACTCGTGTCGCCGTGTTCATTTCCTACGACGATAACCATTACACCACGGGCAAGATAATGATGATGATGGTATATAGTCACAATAGAATGCACATCTAGAATCTGTATGTGCAAGCATACATATCTGACTGCATGCAATAATATATATATATATATATATATAATACTAAGTCTAACGTAAAGTTGGGCGCGTTTCGAACCCAGGTTCAAGCGTCCTAAGGGTCTAGCCACACTGAAGAGTTGTGATACAACGAAACAGTCTGTCTGAGGATGACAATATATACTTATAATACTCTGCATTATAAGGTAAGGATCGAGGGTAAAGTGGAGCAATCCAGAGAAAGGACTAGCGCTCTTCCTTACAACTCGGTGTTGTAGCTATTGAAAAGGGAGCCTTGGGTCACACTCGACTAAGATCGCCAACTTTATATTTGTATATATATATATATATATGTGTGTGTGTGTGTGTTTGATTTGGTTTCTTTGTTTTGATGGCATATCAACCTTTGTAGGTTATTTAATGCCAAAGCCATTCTTCAAGAAGAACAGTATTGGTACAATTTAACCCATAGCTGGGAGGATAAGGGGGTTCATACCTTTTCCAAGGGTATTTGCCCGAAAGTGAAAGTAATAGCGCGAATGGAGTACGAACTCGTTTACTACGATTCCGCAGTCCATCGATTTAACCATTACACCACGAGGACACCCCCGTGTGTGTGTGTGTGTATGTGTGTGTGTGTGTGTGTGTGTGTGGTCTTCTCCGTATCGAGCACTTTTTTCGTTTACTTAGTCCTCAGTCAGAGTTTTTATTTTTGGCTAGACATTACGATATTGTTTAATTTTTTTTCAGACAATACGTATGTTTTTAGTCTTTCCCTTTTCCATGGAATTTTCTTTCCCAAATATCAATTTGTTTATTTGTTTATTCACAAATTGGATCATTTAGGGGTTTTTTTTACTCTGCCAAAGTCAAAGTTAAGGATAAACCTTTAATAGAAATGAATGAATGATATATATATATATATATATATACTATTAAGAAAAACAAAATCCGGTCACATTAGGATCATAAATTTATTTCCATCCTACTATGGGTATTGATATGTATCTATAACAACAAATTTAACAGGACTTCTTCAGATCCATTGGATATAATTAATACCGCCAGAATGGACACGGGAGGGAAGGTTCAAGAGAGTTGAAGAGTTTCCTCACCATTTTGCCCACTTCCAGTTTTTCTTTTGTTACCGGTTGAAATCATAATAAAGTAACTAGACGTAGGTTCGACTTCACTTTCTACAATAAATTAACTTACATTTTAACTTACATTTAAACGGAATTCTTCAGATTTAATAATAATTTTAGGAATTACAACAAATCTTATTAACCATCAGCAAAGATTGCAGTAATCCTTATCTTAAATTCAACATTTTAAATTTTGAATTTTAAATTTTTAAATTCAAAATTTATCTTCGTGCCCATTTATTCAGTTACGTTTCCTCTGAAACGTACATACGTCCACCTCACATCGTGGGTTCCCATTGTATTTCATTCATTTCACCTCAAACCTCAATTTAATCCTATTTTTATAGTTAATTAAGCTTTCGTTACATTGTTAAATGAATATATATATATATATATATATATATATATATATTTTACGACTCTAATATCTACCAGCATTCACGGTACCAGGAAAAAAACCGCCAGGAACAAGAGATAAAAGTATCTCGAATCACCGCCCGGGGGAAAAAGAAAAAATTATAGGTCAAAAAGAAAGAAAAGGCCAACCTCGTCCGACCCCTTGAAAAAGATCAAGGGTTACGCAGTCAGTTGATCAAAAGAAAACCTTCCGCGAATCCTGCAATGCTACAATTACAAAAGTGCTCAACACAAGTGGAGCCAATTATAAATCGCGAGTCGGAAATCTTCTACTAAAGTTTCACCTTATCGGATCATCTGGAAGCCTAACTTCGACTCTAAGTTAGGCTTCCTGATGATCCGATAAGGTGAAACTTTAGTAGAAGATTTCCGACTCGCGATTTAAGTTAATTTTATATATATATATATATATATATATATATATATATATATTGGGTTGCAGTTCTAAAGTTCCTGCTGACCAGTCACCTTTGCATAACTAGAATGCGCCTGGTTTTGATTTTCCTTCTACTTGACTTGTTGCCTTACTAAGATTAAAACCCCAGCCTACCCAACAATTTACCGATTGTTGGAGGGAAAAGAGATAGATTCATACCTTTTCCCAAGGATATTAGTTCAAATTGAAAAAATGCAAACAGCCCAGCCCACAATTTGAACTCGACACACCGATATTCATATCTACGCCAAACACCGACTCCACCTCTGCAGAGAGGTAACACCCCCACCACCAAATGAATGTCTTGATATGACACTAAACAATCTGATCGTGAGATCCCAGTGATACTGGATCTTTGGGGAATGCAGAGCACCCCTTAATTGCCATTGCTCCCAGGTCCACTCTGACCCGGAGTGGTAGCACCTGATAACGTCCTATCTATAGATCAAATAGAAATAACGGCATACTTATGCTAAACTGAATTGTTTGGCTAAACTGAATAGTTTGAAATAGAAATGTTTTTGACAATTAAACCGTACTTACATTTAAACTGCGTGCTTATGCTAAACAGAATTATTTGAAATGGAACTGTTTTTTGACATTGAAACTGTACTTACACTAAACTGAATTGTTTAATATAGAACTATTTTACTGTTTTTGGCATTTAAACTGCCTATTTATGCAGAACTAAATTGTTTGAAATAGAACTGTTTTGACATATAAGCAGCGTACTTATGCTAAACTGAATTATCTGAAATAAAACTGTTTTGAAATAGAAATGTTTTTAACAATTAAACTGTACTTATACTTAAACTACGTGTTTATGCTAAACTGAATTGTTTAAAATGGAACTGTTTTTTGACACTGAAACTGTACTTACACTAAACTGAATTGCTTAATATAGAACTCTTTTGACATTTAACTGTGTGTAAACAAAATCTGTACTTATACTAAATTGAATTAGCTGAATTAGAACTGCTTGACTAAACTGAATAGCTTTAAATAGAAATGTTTTTCACAATTTTATTGTACTTGCATTTAAACTGCGTACTTATGCTAAACTGAATAGTTTGAAATAGAACTATTTTCATAAAAATATATCTGGCGTTAAATAACCTACGAAGGTTGGTATGCCATAAAACCTAACCAACCAACCAACCTACGCCAAGCACGCCTTTTTTCATCACTTGCATAGTGTAAGCGTCAAAACTAATTCATATCAGTTTACGTTGCCACTTCCATTTCATCTTGAATGGGAATCTCCCGGGTTTACACACACTAACGCAATTGTTGCGCTTGGAGCTAAAAACTTGGTTATATTCACCAAAACAATTCTCGACCCTTCCGGAAAACATCACCCAAAGCTAATAATTCTTCAATGCAATTTTCTTTCGAAGAGGCAAATCCAGTTTAGAGGTGAAATGATATTGGTGAAAGGGAAAGAAAACGTGTTGTACTAAAGATTGACAGTCTCAATAAAAGACTTCCCTCCGTGGAAATTGCCTGGCATTTGATAAGTAAACGAAGAAAAAGAAAATCAAAGAGTAGGAGACAAGCAGGTGGGACGATGACGGATAACTAACAAGACTTTGCCGAGAGAAGAAAAAAAATCTTTGTAATTATCTCGACATAAATAAGATGTCAGAATGAATTACAATGGGTTTTCGAACTATTTTCTTCATCTTTATTGTTATTTCCACAACGGTTCGGCCGATATGTACTCCAGCCTTCTTCAGGTGTCTGTCGAATTCGGGAACCTACACGGAACTTCGAACTACGTCCTTTATTGAATACATGGAGGTCGTCTCTTCTGGTTCCGTTAACCATAACGAACTTCCGTGTAGATTCACGAGTTCGGCAAACACCCGAAGAAGGCCAGAGGACATATAGGCCGAAACGTTGTGGAAATAAGAATAAAGATGAAGACAATAGTCCTATTCCCTTAATGATAAAAATCATCAAGTATCGTCTCAGAAATTCAGACAACGAGTGACAATGGGGTAGATTAGTAGGGGTCGACAGATAGGGGTATACAGATAGGGGTATATAGATAGGGGTATATAGATAGGGGTAGATAGATAGCCGCTTGTGGTGTAACGGTTATAGCCAGAGAAATTGGAATAACTGCGTTCACTACTTAAACGGGTTTGTTTGTATTAAACATAGAGCTAATGCTCTTAGGAGAGGTATAAATCTTAGGAAGGAATAAATAGTAGGGCAAAATGAGATCTTTAAGCTTGCTACCGCGATCGGTCAAGAAGGAAAACTCCAACTAGTTGTTGACCAAGAGTGGGGGGGCTCTACCCAGCTGTTCCTGCCCTAGGCATGCTCCTTGAGTTGTGACCCCACGACCAAAACAGGCTAAGGAATCATCAAATGAGATATAGATTCCATGACCCCAGTTACTCCTAAACTACATATGATGAAACCCGTTGATGAGCGCAAATCATCTAGGCACGGTCGTGTTCTAGAATAAGTGCCCTAGACATGACCCTAAACTTTATGCTGTGCTACGGCCCCACTAGTATTCATTTGGGGTCCGCTGGAGAACTTTGTTTATGAATCCATTCATACTTTTGTTCAACAGTACCCAGCATGTCTTTATCTTACTTGGAAGGTTTGTGAGATAGGAGGTAAGTGGCCGTACAGATGTTGTTTTGGGGGGCTTCTGTTTCCAAGAATTCGTTCAAAACGTACCCTTGTGGAGTTCTATTCTAGCTTTTTCTCCAAGCACTTCATATATATATGTATATATATATATATATATATAAGTAAAAGTAAAAAAAGTTGGCGACTGTGGTCGAAGGCGACGCGTAGGCAGCCTTTTCATAAGCTACTTCTCCGAGATATAGAGGTGGGTGCTACTTCTTTCACTGGAATGGTCCACTTACCCTTGATATGTACATTATAATGCTGAGTGTTAAGGAAGGAGGTATCAAGTACCATCTTTTGAATCTTTGGTGTAACACGACCAGCGATGGTTCCCCGGTCTCCCAGAACATTGCTGAACACCCTACACACTAGACCAATGGTCCAGTTATATATATATATATATATATATATATATATATATATATATATATATATATATATAAGACGTATTTAATCCAGTAAATCCAGAGTAGGGAATACTTCTAAGCAGGATCAATAAAATATTCAAAAATAGAATATTGCTTCTTCAGCAAATGAGATAGATAGATTCCATTTCCTACTTTCTCCTAAACTGCATATGATGAAACCTGTTGATGACAGCAACTCATATAGGTACGGTCTTGTTAGGAGGTCTCCGTGGTGTAATAGTTATCGTCGTAGGAAATGCACACGGCGACGCGTGTTCAAATCATGGACGACACTGATTGCATTTCACATAGCACTAATACCCATGGGAAAGGTATGAATCCAATTATTTTCCCTCCAGCTATGGGTAAATAGTAGGGTGGACTAGGTTCTTCAGCCTTGGTGAGGCAACTAGTCTAGGAGAAGGAAAACTCTGAATTCAAACCTGTTAAACTTCGCTTAAAAATTGACCTTGTGTCATATCTTGCCCGAGCGGAGGGGTTTGGTAAATATGCATATAGGTACGGTCTTGTTCTAAAATAAGTGCCCTAGACATGACCCTAAACTTCATTCTTTGCTACAGCCCGAGTACAAGAGTTCTATGGAGTGTAGAATCGCCTCTTCATTACCATTAAAATAAGAAACTAAACTAATTTTCAATGCTGGTTAGTCCTTTTTCCCTAAATATTCTTGTAACATTTAATCTGTCTCCATTATATCTCGGACGAATAATAACCTTTTCCCGTCGTTTCTGAGTTCCTTTCCGACTCAGTTTAATGAGAGGATTCTTAAGAATATCTTACTCATCAGTCAGCCTAACAATTTACTTCTTTGATTTGATTAATTTCTTGCTGAAGAGTTTGATTTCAAGTCATCACCTCATCATCTTGTCGTGCCACCAGCACGGATATCCCTGACCCTTTCTCGCCACCTCTCTCTATCGTTCATCGCTTCCGGCAGCTTCTCAGGGCTACACCCCGTATCCTCACAGAGCTGCTATGTGTAGGTTCGAGCTGGTCGCCCTGCTTTTGCTCCGCCATGTGAAAGGTTTCTTAGGAGTACATCACTAACGAGCTCATCCCTACTTCTCCAGCAGTGTCCTGCATGTCTGGTTCGTCTAATTTAGATAGTTTTCGTGATGGGAGGTAGGTGGCCGTACAGCTGCTGCTTTGTGGGTTGTTGCCTCCACGACCTATTCAATATTGCTCGCAGCATTCTTGTGTAGTTGCCATTAAGCTTTTTCTCCAACTGTTTAGTTAGCGTCCATGTAGTGCATCCATATAGTAGTATCGCACGATCGCTGCTTGGAAGAAACTGCGTTTCATTTTTTCGGTCAGGTTTGATTTCAAGTAGATTCCTATAATTATTATTATTATTTACTCGTTGTGAGTTTTCCACATCAGTCTTAGCTGATGGTCTTTCACTGGAGCTTGAATGACAGCATGTCTCCTAAAGTCTCCAGGACTCTTCTCAGTATTCTGGCCATTCTCAATAATGTTGTAGTTTGGATGGTCTCCACTCGTCCGCCAACCTCCAAGTCCTCCCGTCTCTTTATTATGATTATTATTATTCCTTGAGAGTTTTTTTTACATCAGTTTTAGCTGATGGTCTTTCACTGATGTTTGAGTGACAGCAAGTCTTTTCAAGTCTCCAGGACTCTTCTCAGTATTCTAGCCATTCTCAATAATGCTGTAGTTTGGATCCCTTTATTATTATTATTATTACTATTTACTCCTTTAGAGTTTTTCACATCAGCGTTAACTGATGGTCTTTCACTGGAGTTTGAGTGACAACAAGTCTCCTCAAGTCTCCAGGACTCTTCTCAGTATTCTGGCCGTTCTCAATAATGTTGTAGTTTGGATAGTCTCCACTCGTCCGCCAACTCCCAAGTCCTCCAGTCCCTTTAGTAATCCTTTAGTTACTGTACCAAAAGCACCAATCACAATTGGTATAATTGTCACATTCATGTTCCACAGTTTTTTCAATACCCTAGCAAAGTCAAGGTATTTATCCTTTTTTTCCCATTCTTTCAGTTTTATTCTGTGGTCAGCCAGGACAGCAAAGTCGACAATTTTGCAAATTCTCTTTTCTTTCTTTTTCTTTTTTTTTTTTTTGTGATTATTATAAGGTCTGGTCTTCTGGCCGAGATTTGGTGATCCGTTTGTATGTCAAAGTCCTATAGAAGTTTATGTGTGTCATTCTCCATGATAGATGCTGGGTTTTACATATACCATTTGTTTGTATGGTCAAACTTCAATTTCTTGCACAATTCCTAGTAGATCACCTTGCCCACCCAGTCGTGTCTAGTCTTATACTCTTTCAGTGTTCATTTCCTGCATTCGCTTATTATGTGATTGATGGTTTCGTCTCTATCACCACATAACATTATCGCGTCTTATCTATTCTCGCTTTGATATGATTGGTTCATATGGCGTTGTTTTGTGCTGCTATTAGGAGAGATTCTATTTCTCTCTAAAGGTTTCCTTTTCTTAGCTACGTCCAGTTTTTATTGTGTGAGATGTTGTTTATAAGTCATTTAAAACGCCCATCGAGTTATTTTTCTTCCCATTTTTGTTTTCTAGTTATTGTCAACCTGTTGGCCTTCGTGTTGTCAATATCGTTTTGATGCTGTAACCAATCCTCCTTCATGCCTTTTCTATGCAATCCTTGAGTCATTGTATCGATAGGTCGATGCTGTCTTCAATGCTGGTAAGTCCTCTTCCACCCTCTTTTCTTGATACATATAGTATCATTATTTATAACTCATTAGAGTTTTTCACATCAGCGTAAGCTGATGGTCTTTCACTGGAGATTAAGTGACAGCAAGTCTCCTCAAGTCTCCAGGACTCTTCTCAGTATTCTGGCCGTTTTTAATAATGCTGTTGTTTGGATGGTCTCCACTCGGCCGCCAACTTCCAAATCTTCCAGTCCCTTTAATAATCCTTTAGTTATCGTGCCAAAAGCACCAATCACAATTGGTATAATTGTCACCTTCATGTTCCATAGCTTTTTAAATTCTCCAGCAAGGTCGAGGTACTTATCTCTCTTTTCCCATTCTTTCAGTTTTATTCTGTGGTCAGCCAGGACAGCAAAGTCGACAATTTTGCAAATTTTCTTTTTTTTTTTTTATTATTATAAGGTCTGATCTTCTGGCTGAGATTAGGTGATCCATTTGTATATCAAAGTCCCATAGGAGTTTATGTGTGTCATTTTCTAGGATAGGTGCTGGGTTGTGCATATACCATTTGTTGGATTATCATTATTATTATTATTATCATTCCAAGTGATTTAGTCTCACCAGCGTGAACTGTTTTGCTTTAATTTAGTTTAATTTTATGGCATATCAACTATCGTAGGTTATTTAATGCCAAATCCTTTATATATATATATATATATATATATATATATATATATATATATATATATATATATATATATATACATCTAATATATGATTTCTAAACACATTTTGTAGATAACATTTTTAAACGACCCGGATCTCATTTTTATTTTGTACAAAGTTAAATGGTTAAACTTATTGGAGCATAGGACCAAAATACGTTGTGTCTAAAAGAAATGAGTTCGCAAAAAAGAAACACTCAAACTTAACTCTCAAGGAAGAAAAATAGTAGTCGCTTTTATTCTTGGGGATGACAGAGGGCTATAGTAAAAAAAAAAGTTTGTTCAATAGCGTTCTTCCTCGCCTTCTCTTTTTTTTTTTTTGTCGCTATCAGACGTCTCCTTTCCCTCCGCGCACTTCAGCTAGCGTACGTAGAGAAGGTTCACCCTCCTCTTCTTGGCGATGACGGTGGCGTTGTTATCGTTGGCCTGTTGATGCTTCATATCAGTTGGATTGCTGACAGGCTGATTATGAAATGGGTCGGGGCGTCGTGTACTTCTGTTGAACCTGTTTGGAAACCTGCCTTGAACCGCTAAAATCTCGCTCTTTGGTTTCCTTATATAGCGATTGGATCGATCAATTCGAAGGTTCTGGAAGGCTCGATGATCACCAGTGAAAACAGTAGTGTAGCACGTGAAAGCTCACGCGTGATTGTATTAAAATCACGCTTGGACTCTACAGGTCACTCTGCCTGCACGAGCGAGGTTCGTGACATTTTTGATCGTCAGACCCATGTACCCAATGACTGATGACAGCTGATGTTCTCGCGCGTTCTCCAGCCTTGAGACCACTGCAATTCAATGACGGCGCCCGTTCGTAATATAACATTATTTCAATTTAATACGAATGATTATATGTACTGTTAATCATTTCATTGCTCTCAGTTTAATGTTTTCAAGTATTCCTATGTATCACTAACAATTCAATTAAACATCAGCCATTTTTTACACAAGGTTAAATAATCAAACAGTTCTCTTTCAAACAATTCAATTCAATTCATTTCAGTATAAGTACATTTTTTTTGTTTTCGCAGTGAAATGTAAAAAAGAGTTCTATTTCAAATAATTCAGTTTAGCATAAGTACACAGTTTAAATGTCAAATCTGACCTATAGATAGGATCCTATCTGGTCCTGCAACTCCAGGTCTAAGTAGACCTGGGAGCGATGGCAATGAAAGGGTACGCATTCATTAAACCTCCGGCATTACTGAAGTCACATCATCAGATTGTTTGATATCATATCCAAGAACACTCGTTGGAGGAGTCTTAACCCGCTGCAGAGATGCAGTCGATGTATTCTACAGCCCCAACCGTCTGGACCGCTGGACACTCGTTGATTGGGGAATATTACCTCTCAGCAGAGATACAGTCGGTGTATCCTATAGCCCCAACCGACTGGGCTACTGGACACTCGTTGGTTGGGGTGTCTTACCCCTCTGCAGAGATGCAGTCGGTGTATTCTACAGTCCCAGCCGACTGGACCACAAGACACGCGTTGGGGGAGTCTTAAGCTTCTGCAGAGATGCAGTCGGTGTATTTGTACCATACCCATACAGGAATATGGGAAACGTACATAGAATGTTCATAACATATATACATAGAACATAGGAATCCCGAAACACAAAAAACACTTACGACTTCTTAGTTCAGGTACGAAACATTTTATTACCTTTGAGTTTAAAGGTTTTTCGACCTAAGGAAGAGAGATGCACAATCTTTCTATGATGACTTTTCCATTCCCCCCACATCACGTGCGGCGCCGGTAGCGCACAAATTCGTCTGGCCTCCGCGAGCCCCGAACGTCCACCCTTCCCGTTCGGAGTCTAGTTCTCAACTAAACTGACTTTTTCAAAATCCCCAAAATCATCCACGCGCGCTTCCGGTGCATAACGTCATTCACATCCAATGGTCAACCTTTCTATCTGGGATTTTTATTCTGTGAACGACACATCATCCCCACGCGCGCGTCAACACCTGCGCTCAAGTTTGTACCTAACTAACCTATGCACTGAGCCGAAAGGTTCTCAGCCTAACTAAACCCAAAGGCAAGATATATAAAACGAAATCCCTCGGCCATTATATTACATATTCTACTGTCCCTGCCGACTGGATCACTGGACACTCGGTGGGGGAGTCTTAACTCTCTGCAGAGATGCAGTCGGTGTATTCTACAGTCCCAGCCGACTGGACCACAGGACACTCGGTAGGGGAGACTTGACCCTCTACAAACATGCGGTCGGAGTATTCTGCTACCCCAGCTGACGGGGGCTAACTTTAGCAAGTGGAGTCTAAGCCTCAAGTCTTTTCAGGTTTCCAGGACTTTTCTGAGTATTCTTACGGATCTCATCAATGCTGTAATCTGAATGGTCTCGATTCTTCTTCTGATTTTTCAATTTGTCCTGTCCTTTTTGCAAGCTTTCTGTAACCATTCCAAGTGCACTAACAACAATCGGTAATACCGTCATTCTCATGTTCCACAGCTTTTTAGCTCTCCAGCAAGGTCCAATTCCTTTGATTTTCACTCCGTCGTTCGCCGGAACAGCAAAACCCGTTATTTTAATTACCAGGTCTGATCTTCAGTCCGGGATTAGGTGATCCGTTCGTATCTCAAAATTCCAGAGAATTTTATGTGTCTCATTCTCCAAGACAGATTATTGTTCGGTCATGTACTATTTCATAGTATGGTCAAATTTCAATTTCTTGCACAATTCCCAGTAGATCACCTTTCCAGCCCAGTCAGGCCTAGTCTTGTACTCCTTCCGTGCTAGTTTGCTGCATTCGTTTATTATGTGATTAATCATTTCTTCTCTGTCACCACATAATCTACCCTTTGTTGTATAGCCACATATAATAAATATCTACATATATACACATATAGATGCAGAATCATAACGACACAATAATAAAGACGAGCGACACAGTTCCTAGAAAAATATAACTCTCACTTTATTGAAAGGTTCGAAAGGGTTTTACGGTGAGAGGGAGTTCATATTTACCAACCCCTCCGCTCGGGCAGGATATGACACAAGGTCAATTTTTAAGCGGAGTTTAACAGGTTTCAATTCAGAGTTTTCCTTCTCCTAGACTAGTTGCCTCACCAAGGCTGAAGAACCTAGTTTGCCCTACTATTTACCCATAGCTGGAGGGAGAATATTTTGGATTCATACCTTTCCCAAGGGTATTAGTGCTATGGGAAATACAATCAGTCTGGTCCAGGATTTGAACTCGTGTCGCCGTGTCCATATCCTGCGACGATAACCTGTGAGAGGGAGTTGGAGACCGAACAGAACTGCAATATATTGACCCCCTCTCGTATGGCTATCAGTGTTGTGTTTTTCTCGTTCTCCAGGTTGCTCAACCGGGGGCCTGGGGGCCCAGCCTCTCTGGGACATGTTCTCATTCCAGCATCTTCTCACCAACTGGTCTCCAAACTCACTGGGGGTCCCGAGGGCCCCTTCTACCGGGTGGTGGCTTTCTCTACCCCACTTTTCTCCAACTCATCTGATCTCCAACTCACTGACTTCCTATCTACACCGAGTTATATAATAGTTCAATCGCCCACTCAGTCTTTGAAATGGCATGTTTGATCGTCATCAAGCGGAAATAACTGTCATGCAGTTCACAGATCACTCTCTTCCGGTGCATCAGTCTATGAGTGTACCATGGGATTTTTACCATGTCCAATTTTTTCAGACAAGCCCGCCTACGCGATTTCGTCTCATAACTGCCATCGGAATGTGTCAATGGCATGTTTGGCCGGGTCGAAGGTCAATATACAACACCTTGTTATTCTGTTGTGCGTTATCGCGCTAATATATTCGATCCTTATGGCGTTCCATTATTTGCTGTGTTTGATTTTTATATATGCTTGAACACCTGTCATAGTTTCAAGTGTTCTTGTCTAACTAACAATTCTATTTACACTTAAACTGGACCCTCGATGTAGGTTATTGATATACCCTTAGTCGTTAAAGGCTTTGCTGCTCTGTTGAGAATACGGTCGGCTCATTCAAAGTGATGTAAATATACACTCTGGAAAGGCAGGAACTGCTATTTACATGTTAAAGACTATTGGAAATCTGATCTCTCTGATAAAATTCTTCTTAGCTGTAGCCATGTCAGTAGTACTATATGACTGCACCACTTGAACTCTAATAAAATGTCTTCAAGAAAAATGAGAACAACAAGAGCATGTTGTGTGCCGTTTTGAACAAATCCAGCGAACATCCCCTGACAAAACAGCAGCTGTACAGCCACTTACCTCCCATCACACAAACCACCCAAGAAAGACGAACAAAACATGCCAGGCACTGCTGGGGAAGTAAGGACGAACTCATAAGTGATATTCTATGATGGACTCCTACTCATAGACATACCAGACCATCAAAGTCTTACATTCATCAGTTCTGTGTAGACACTGAATGCCGTCCGGTGGACTTACTAAAAGGCCATGAGTTTTAGGGAAGGATGACGAGAGAGAGTCCAGGGAATCTTTGCTGCCGGCACGCCTGGATTGTAAGTCTCACGAGCCCGATTGGCTGAAGCTGTAGAATACACCGACTGCTTCTCTGCAGAGGAGTCATACCCCTCTCCCGTGTGTCCTGGTTATGACGCTAAACAATCTGATGATGAGGCTCTAATAATGTTGGAGCTTGTTGGAGCTTTTGGAAATACGGAGTACCCCTTTGTTGCCATCGACCCTGGTCCACTCTAACCTAAAGTGGTAGCACTTAATAGGGTCCTACCTATAGGTCAAATAGAACTGTCTGACATTTAAACTGAAGGCAAATTAATGACATTCTAAACTGAATTGCTTGAAATAGAACTGTTTGTTCATTTAACTGTGTGTAAACAAATAACTGATGTTTATTTGAATTGTTAGCAATACATAGCAATACTTGGAATCATTTAACTTTGAATTATGCTAAATTGAATTGTAAGAAATAGAACTGTATTTACATGAACTGCGTATAAACAAATGAATGATGTTTGTGATACAAACCAATACCTGGAAATAATTAACTTTGCTGACTCATGTTTACAAATCATATATATCTAATATATATGTATAAACAGGATTTGGCACTAAATAACCTACAATGGTTGATATGCCATAAAACCAAAACAATTTAAGCCTCTTCGACAGGTTGATATATATTTAAGGTGTTTTTACTTTTGGCTTGTGAGATATTCATAAGTTTCTTTAGAGAGATACAAAGCGACTACACGTACCGGCAATCTACGGTCATTGTTAGCGACCGTAGTCGAAGGTGACTCGAAAGTTCCCTTTTCAATAGATACTTCCCTGGACTGCTCCACTTTACCCTTGATGTTTACTTTTTAATGCTGAGTGTTAAGCAAGGCGGCATCAAGTACCATTTTTAAGTTCTTGGTATGATTCGATCTGGGATAAAACCCCGGTCTCCCGGACCACTGGCAAACACTCTACTCATTAGGCCATTGGCTCTAATTAGTAAGTTGTAAAGTTGACGACCAGAGTCGAGGATGATCCGAAGGCTCCCTTTTCAATAACTACTACACCAAGGTTTAAAAGAGGGTGCTACTCCATTCCCTGGAATGCTCCACTTTACCCTTGATATGTACCTTATAATGCGGAGTATTAAGCAAGGCAGCATCAAGTACCATTTTTAAGTCTTTGGTATGACTTGACCTGGGATAGAACCCCGGTCTCCCGGACCACTGCTGAACACACTACTCATTAGGCCAGTGGCTCACGGTCATTAGTAAGCGATGAATAATATTATCTTCTAAACTCATTATTTCCTGCCTTTGATAGGCAAATCTGATCGGAAGGAAAGGATAAATCTCAGGAGAAATACAAATTTTCTATCCATTTTCCTCATGAAGTCTGTCTTAGCGTGACAGTTGTCTAACTAACTATGCCATGAAAATGACTACCTACGGAAGTTCGATTCTATCCAGTCTATATTCTCCTCAACTTCTTTCTTCAGGAAATTTGTTTTTGCATGACAGCTGTCTTACTAATTAGGCCATGAAGAATCGACTACCGGTATTCATCTTTGTAGCGATACGACGAAATAACTAAAAAAAAAAAAAAAGCTATGGAACATGAAGATGATGTTAATACCAATTGGTGCGCTTGGAACAATTTAAGAATGTATGGTAAGGGGAGCGGGAAAGTTGGAAATCGGAGGACGAGCCGAGACCATTCAAACTACAGCATTGTTAAGATCGGACAGAATATTGAGAAGAGTCCTGGAAACCTGAGGAGACTTGCTGTCACTAAGACTCAAAAAAAGCTTCAGCTAATGCTGTAATTAAAAACTCGCAAAGGGTAATAATAATAATAGTAATAATAATAACTAGAATCCAACGTTACAAATGAGACACATAAATTCCCCGAAAATTTCTTTGGTTTGGTTTGGTTTTATGGCAAATAAACCATTGTTAATTATTTAATCCCAAATCTTGTTTTGACATACCAGGAGCACACAATAAGTTTCCAGACTTTTTTCGTATGGGCACTTTTATTGATAGTATACACATGAAACTCAAGTCCCCTTCGAAGTAATCTCTTCCGGCTGCAATGCACTTGTTGTACTGTTCTAACTTCTGGTCTGGAAGGCCCCATGGAAGTCCTCTTGTGTGAGCGTGTCAATGACCTTCGTCACAGCCACTTTCATCTCCTCAATTGTCTCATAACGACAGCCTCTGAGCTTAGGGAATAACCAAAAGTCACAGGGAGCAAAGTCTGGACTGTAGGGAGGGTCAGGAACTGTCTTGATACCCATCTTGGTCAAATAGAGTTTGATAAGGATGGAGTTGTAGACTGGTGCATTGTCCTGCTGGAAATGCCACTGACCCGATTTGAAGAGTGCTGGCCTCTTCCGACGGAATCTCTACCTGAACTCCCTTAAAACCTCAACATAGTATTCCTTGTTGACTGTCCAGTGGGAACCCAGTGCATGTAGATCATGCCAGTGCTGTCAAAAAAAGGGATCATCAAAAGTTTGTGGGCGGATTTGCTCTGTCTGGCCTTCTTGGGTCTGGGAGAGACAGCATGCTTCCACTGGGAACTCTGTCTCTTGGTCTCTGGGTCATAGCAGTAGATCCAGCTTTCATCGCAGGTCACCAGAGCATCAAGAACTGGGATCTGAATTGATCGGCTCGACCATCTCCCTGCTGTCATGACAACGTCTTTCTTTCTGATCTTCTCTGAGCACCCTTGGGACAAACATCACGCAAATCTTCCGCATCTTCAGTTCCTCGCGAATAATTGTATACAGTTCCCACACTGATATCAAACTGTGCACTTATTGTGTCTATAGACACACGACGGTCCTTATCCATGAAATTCAACATTTGGCCAATCAACTCTGGTGTTCTGACTTTCTTACTCCTCCCACACTCTCATCATCCCTCACAGACTCTCTGCCTTCCTTGAATCTCTTATGCCACTGAAAAACTGATGCTCGATTCATGCAAGATGCTCTAAAAGCAGTCTGAAGCATTCCATACGTTTCTGTGGCATTTTTCCAAGTTTAAAACAGAATTTTATTGCATATCGTTCTTCTAAAGTGTCCTCACGTGCAGATTGCATTTTTTAAATCCACCAGCTGTGACAATCAGGCTTTAGTAGGGTGTATTCCAATTGCTGCTGTATCTGTTCATTTGAACCTGAAATCATAAAAATTGGTCAGTCATCTCATAAGATGTATAGCAATAATATAGTGAATTTTCAAGAGTCCACGACAATTTTGAATGCCTGTACAAAAAATGTCTGGAATATTATTGATGGCACCGCCTCGTATATATCAAATATATATGATTTGGTTTGGTTTGGTTTGGTTTTATGGCATATCAACCATTGTTGATTATTTAATGCCAAATCATGTTTATATATATATATATATATATATATATAATTTGGTTTAGTTGGGTTTAAGGCATATCCACCATTGAAGGTTGTTTAATGCCAAATCTACTTTATATATATGTATGAAATATACTAGTGTCTTCAATAAGTTCCCAGACTTTTTTGTACAGGCATTTAAAATTGTCGTAGACTCTTGAAAATTCAGTATGTTATTAATTAATAAAATAATTTGACTTTCCCAGATTCTTAAAGCAATGAACAACGTGTGAGGGAACTAACTACCACGATACTACCAAAGCGTAAGTTCCCGAATTAGACGACGTTCCATGTTCATCTGTGCGGCTTTCAATCACACCCAGAGTGAAGCAATGTACAACGTGTCAGCGCACTAACTACCACGATACTACCAAAGCATAAATTCCTGAATCAGACAACATCCACGTTCATCTGTGCAGCTTTCAAATCACACACAGAGTGAAGCAATGCACAACGTGTCAACGCACTAACTACAACAATACTACCAAAGCATAAGTTCCCGAATCAGATGCTATCACCCACTGTGGCTACCTTTTCAAAGCGTGAACTTCTTCAATCACATGATATACGCACTGTAAACTTGCTAAAATATTGCTAGACTATTGACTCACCTTATTTAAGAATAAGTAAATTTGACGACCTTAGTTGAGGGTGACCCAAAGGCTCTCTTTTCAATAGCTACTACATCGAGGTGTAGGGGAGGGTGCTACTCCTTTCACTGATTGCTCCACTTTGCCCTTGATCCGTACCTTATAATGCTGAGTGTTTAGCAGTGAGGTATCAAGTACCATTTTTTAAGACATTGGTATGACATGACCTGGATTAATCTGTGCAGCTTTCAAATCACACAAACAATGCACAATATGTCAGCACACCGACTAGCACGATACTACTAACCACAGCGGATACGTTTTACGGCATGAACTGCTTCAATCACGTGATATACAAACCGTAAACAACCACGTACTAAAATTTTGCAAAACTTTTGACTCACTTATATATATATATGTCATCATCATCATCATGTCGTGCTGGTAACACGGATATACCTGATCCTCTCTCGCCACTTTTCCCTATCGTTCATCGCCTCAGGCAGGTCTTCTGGACAACATCCTGTATCCTCACATAGTTGCTGAATGTATGTGCGTGCTGGTCGTCCTGCTTTTGCACGGCCTTGTGTGGGGGTCCATAAGAGTACATTACTTATGAGTTCGTCCCTGCTTCTCCAGCAGTGTCCTGCATGTCTGGCTCGTCTAACCTGAATAGTTTTCGTTATAGGAGGCAGGTGGCCGTACAGTTGGTGTCTTGTGGGGTGTTGCCGCCAGGACTTGTTCAAGATTGCTCGCAGCATTCTTGCGTAATTGCCGTCTAGCTTCTTCTCCAGCCTTTTTGTTAGAGTCCATGTAGTGCATCCATATAGCAGTATCGATGCGACCACTGCTTGGAAAAGACTGCGTTTCATTTTGTCGGTTAGGTCTGATTTCCAAATAATCGATAGCCTATTGATAGCCATCCATGCCTTCGTTAACCTCGTGTCGATGTCCTTTTCGGTTGATGCGACGCTGCTTCTTAGGTAAGTGAATTTGTCTACTAGTTTAAGAGGGGTTCCGTCTAGAGTGGAGATGTCCCCCGTTTGATTATAGCACATATATTCCGTTTTGTGTGCATTGACATAGAGGCCTATGTCTGCGGCTGCTCGTTCCAAACTATGCAGTAGCGTTTCGTCTTGGTTGGGTGTATTTGCCAGTATCGCTACATCATCAGCATAGTCGGCGTCGGTAATTGTTTTTGCGGGGTACCTTCTGCTTATTTTCTTTGTCAGCTCGAAACCGTTCTCTCTGATTTTGTCAATCGATATATATATATATATATATATATATATATATATATAATATCAATATAGAGACTGTGGAGTGATAAATGGTCGTCATTTTAGATTATTAATTTCGTGCAGGTTTTATCTACTGTGCAGCAAAATAGAGTATATAGGACAGGATCTCTGAGGAAACAGTATCGTTATGTAAATGACTCCGCTAGAAATTTCGAAACTGTATGCTGTACTGCTTGGCATTCATGACGGAATGTCCGGTACAAAGATTTCTCTGTGTTCATCTGAAAACATTGCAGAGGATTTGGAAAGAGTTGGATGAGTCCAATGGTGATTATAAATGTACGGCAGTTCGGAAACCCCATGCAGTTAAAAAAAAGAATGTCCGAATTTTGTGGGTGAGATCCAGATCACCATTGACTGCAATCGCAGCAAGTCAATCAGCTCCATAGCCAAGGATACGGGAGGGTTGTTTAGTTAGTTCGTTGGGTTTTATGGCATATCAACCTTTGTAGGTTATTTAACGCCAAATTCATATTTTAACAAATAATCAGTCCTATTTCAAACAATTCAGTTCAGCATGAGTACACAGTTTAATTGTCAAAAAGATTTCTATTTCAAGCTATTCAGTTTAGTCAAACAGTTCTATTTTAAACAATTCAGTTCAGCTTAAGTACGCAGTTTCGATGTCAAAAACAGTTCTATTTCAAGCAGTTCAGTTCAGTATAAGTACGCAGTTTAGTTCTATTTAAGTCAATTTCATACGAATAGTCAGTTCTATTTCAAACAATTTAGTTTAGTATGAGTTCACAGTTTAATTGTCAAAAACATTTATATTTCAAGCTATTCAATTTAGTCAAACAGTTCTAATTCAAACAATTCAGTTTAGCATAAGTATGCAGTTTTGGCTTTTTTAACCCATAGATAGGGCCCTATCAGGTGCTAACATTTCGGGCCAAAGTTAACCTGGGAGCAATGGCAATGAAGGGGTGCCCCGCATTCCCAAAGCTCCTGCATTTCTGGAACTTAACCATCATTGTTTAGTGTCATATCCAGTACATTAGTTTGGTTTTTTTTGTTACCCTTCTGGAGAGGTGCAGTCCGTGTATTCTACAGCCCCAGCCAACTGAGCAAGATATGGGAGTGTTGAGTTTCTTATCAGGCAAATAGTGCAAGAAGACATTCGGTTTTTCTCATACAATTTTCATCTCAGACCATGAAAAACAAGAAAGCTTTTCAGCACACTTACGCATCTTATCCGACCGAACAAGCTTTGTTTTTTTCTAAATGAGAAAAATTTCTGTAAGGATCATATGTTGAACTCACAGAACAACTGTTTGGTTGCCATGTCCCTAGATGCACTGATTCTGATGAAAACCAAACACCCCGTCCGCATCAAGGTGTTTAGGGTGGACACCAGCGGTAGTGATATTATTAAACTTCCCTCATGGCCTCAGAATTAACTCGGAGACCTTACATCGAGTACCTGGAGCAGGTAGAGTTGCCGTGGATCGAAAAGGTAACTGGTAAAAGACGCTACCCCTTTCAACAAGATTCTGCGCCACGTCACATAAGCAAGAAAATCTAGTCTTAGCTGAGAGAAAATTTCTGCGACCATATCACTCCTAATATCAGGCTTCCTAACTCCCCATGTTGTCATCCCCATGATTGCCATATGTGGGGCATGGTTGAGTTGAAGATCAACAAAACTACACGCAACACCAATGATGAACTGAAAGCAAGGATAATGGCAGCATTTAGTAATTTATACAAGACCGTCGGAAAAGCTTGGTGGAGAATCCGAAGTCGTCTGGAGGCCGTGGATAAAGTCAATGGTGATAAAAGGAGATGTCAGTGTTATTTTCATTTTTGCGTAATTTAGAAGACCCATCGCACCATTTATTGTATGTGCATGCGTATATATATATATATATATATATATATATATATATATGTATGTATGGTGCCTTCAATAATTTTCCAGACTTTTTTTGTACAAGTATTTAAAATTGTCGTAGACTTTTGAAAATTCACTATGTTAAAGCTATACGTATTGTGACAGACCAATTTTTATATCAGGTTCAAATGAACAGCTACAGCAGCAATTGGAATACACCCTACTAAAACCTGATTGTCACAGCTGGTGAATTTCAAAATTGCAATATTGACATGAGGAAGAACGATATGCAATAAAATTCTGTTTTAAACTTGGAAAAAATGCCACAGAAACATGGAATGCTTCAGACTGCTTTTGGAGCAACTTGCATGAATCGAGCATCAGTTTTTGAGTGGCATAAGAGATTCAAGGTAAACAGGGAGTCTGTGAGGGATGATGAGAGGTGTGGGAGGAGTAAGGATGTCAATACATCAGAGTTGGTTGGCCAAACTGTTAGAGTTAGGGTTACTATGTTGAGGTTTTAAGGGAATTCAGGTAGAGATTCCTTGGGAAGAGGCCAGCAGTCTTCAAATTGGGTCAGTGGCATTTCCAGTAGGACAATACACCAGTCCACAACTCCATCCTTGTCACAGACTATTTGACCAAGATGGGCATCAAGACAGTTCTCACCCTCCCTACAGTCCTGACTTTGCTCCCTGTGACTTTTGGTTATTCCCTAAGCTCAGAGGCTGTCGTTATGAGACAATTGAGGAGATGAAAGAGGCTGTGACGAATGTCAGTGACACGCTCACACAAGAGGACTTCCATGGGGCCTTTCAGAAGTTGTTGGAACGGTACAACAAGTGCATTGCAGCCGGGGGAGATTACTTCGAAGGGGACTAGAGTTTCATGTGTGTACTATCAATAAAAGTGCCCATACGAAAAATGTCTGGAAACTTATTTAATGATCCTCGTATATATATATACATATATACAGAATCAATAATCATTTCGGTTGGAGTTATTCTTGTCTTTCAATATCGAAATCAATTTTCCTATTGATTCTGTTGATTGATCAGCATTTGAAAAAGTTAATCTAGGATATGTATTCACCGGAAGCCAATTCATCGGTACCTATATCTGGACGGCATCAATCGATATGTTTCAGAGAAAATCTTTTCTCTAACCCTTTTCAAGGTTCCATTGGTCACAGCACAGATCAAATCTAATCACAGAAATAAAAATTTACAAAAAAAAAGAAAACAAAGACGATAACAGCCAAAATTAGTTTTGCCATGAAATCATATCCAGAATTGTCGGTTTAGTTTGGTTTAGTTTGGTTTTATGGTATATCAGCCATTGTAGTTTATTAATTGCAAATCCATTTTTATACATATAAAGAGTTCTATTTCAAGCAATTCAGTCAAGCATAAGCATACAGTTTCAGTGTCAAAAAAAGTTCTATTTTAAACCATTCAGTTTAGCATAAGTATACTTTTTCGTTTACTCTCAGTAAAATGTCAAAACAGTTCTATTGCAAGCAATTCAGTTTAACAAAAGTACACAGGTTCAGTGTCAAAAATAGTTCTATTTCAAACAATTCAGTCTAGCATAAGTACAGAGTGTAGTTCTGTTTGTCCCATTGATAGGATCCTATTAGGTGCTACCACTCTGGGTCAAAGTGGACCTGGGAGTGAACCAGAAGGGGTACTCTGCATTCCCCAAAACTCCAGCATTACTGGTACCTCACCATCAGATTGTTTAGTGTCATATCCAGGACACTCATTGGGAGGAGTATTACCACCTCAGCAGAGAAACAGCCGGTGTATTTTACAGCCTCAGCCAAATAAGCAAACCAAAATTGTCGGTTTCAAAATTCTCTTGAGGTTTTTTGGTTTTATTTTTTTTGTGTAGCGGGGTATTTTTTGGCGAGGAGGCAAAATTCCTTTGGCGGGATTTTGAGAGGACAGAGTATTTTTTATGTTTGTAAGTACAATCATAGGTTTGGTTTCATTGTCTAACCCTTTTTTTAGTACAAATATAGTTTCGTTTCTCTATACAGTGGCATATCAATCTTTGAAGGTTTTTTTGTGCAGCTGGGTATTTTTTTGCGAGGAGGCAAAATTCCTTTGGCGGGATTTTGAGAGGACAGAGTATTTTTTATGTTTGTAAGTACAATCATAGGTTTGGTTTCATTGTCTAACCCTTTTTTTAGTACAAATATAGTTTCGTTTCTCTATACAGTGGCATATCAATCTTTGAAGGTTTTTTTGTGCAGCTGGGTATTTTTTTTGCGAGGAGGCAAAATTCCTTTGGCGGGATTTTGAGAGGACAGAGTATTTTTTATGTTGGTAAGTACAATCATAGGTTTGGTTTCATTGTCTAACCCTTTTTTTAGTACAAATATAGTTTCGTTTCTCTATACAGTGGTATATCAATCTTTGAAGGTTTTTTTGTGCAGCTGGGTATTTTTTGGCGAGGGGGAAAAATTCCGTTGGCGGGATTTTGAGAGGGCATAGTTTGTAAATACAATTATAGGTTTGGTTTCATTGTCTAACCCTTTTTCTAGTACAAATATAGTTTCGTTTCTCTATACAGTGGCATATCAATCTTTGAAGGTTTTTTTGTGTAGGGGGTATTTTTTGGCGAGTGGGAAAAATTCCTTTGCCGGGATTTTGAGAGGGCACAGGTTGTAAATACAATTATAGGTTTGGTTTCATTGTCTAACCCTTTTTCTAGTACAAATATAGTTTCGTTTCTCTATAAAGTGGCATATCAATCTTTGAACGTTTTTTTGTGTAGCGGGGTATTTTTTTGGCGAGGGGGAAAATTCCTTTGGCGGTATTTTGAGAGGGCACAGTTTGTAAATACAATTATAGGTTTGGTTTCATTGTCTAACCCCTTTTCTAGTACAAATATAGTTTCGTTTCTCTATACTGTGGCATATCAATCTTTGAAGGTTTTTTGTGTAGGGTGGTATTTTTTTGGCGAGGGGGAAAAATTCCTTTGGCGGGATTTTGAGAGGGCACAGTTTGTAAATACAATTATAGGTTTGGTTTTATTGTCTAACCCTTTTTTAGTACAAATATAGTTTCGTTTTTTCTATACAGTGGCATATCAATCTTTGAGGGTTATTCAATGCCAAAGCAATACACTGGAAAAGGGCAGTAGTGGTACTGTTTGACCCATATCTGGAGGGCATAAAAGAATTCATACCTTTCCTGCGGTTATTTGTCCGAGAGTGAACGTGATAGCGTGACTGAAGTTCAAACTACCTTAAGGTAATGTCGCAGTCCAGCAATTTCATTACGGGAACTCCCAAAATATAAATACCAATTTATGAAACGCTAACCTCGTTTTATTCTGATTAGTTTAAACCCACGCCCCCTCTCTCTCTCTCTCTCTCTCTCTCTCTCTCTCTCTCTCTCTCTCATTGACTAATTTCATTTCCTTAACTCTCTCTCTTTCTCTCTCTCTCTCTCTCTCTGTTCATTTATTCACCTCTGTTTCCTTTACTCTCTCTCTCTCTCTCTCTTTGTCTCTCTCTCTCTTTGTCTCTCTTTCTCGTTGACTAATTTCATTTCCTTAACTCTCTCTCTCTCTCTTTCTCTGTCTGTCTGTCTCTCTCTCTCTCTGTTCATTTATTCTCTTCTGTTTCCTTTACTCTCGCTCTCTCTCATCTCTCTCTTTCTCATTGACTAATTTCATTTCCTTAACTCTCGCTCTCTCTTTCTCTCTCCCCCTCTCTCTCTCCTTTTAATCTTTTTTCCTGTATTTTCTCTCTCCCTCACAATCTATATATATATATATATATATATATATATATATATATATATATATATATTCTTTTACTCACTTCTGTTCCGTTAACTCTCTCTCTCTCTCACTCTCTCTCTCTCTCTCTCTCTCGACCTCTTTTTCTCTCTCGCTCCCACACACACACACTCTTTCTTTTATTTTACTAATATCAGTTCCTCTCTCTTTTTCACACACACACACACACACACACTCTCTCTCTCTCTCTCTATCTATCAATCTCTGACTACTTTCAATGTAAATTCATAACCTATTTGTATAATTTTTAATTGATTATAAATGAATAAGTGGGAGCAGTTTATATCTGGCATATAATAGTTATTCCCATTGAGAAGTAACGCTTGAAACGCAAATATATATATACTGTTTAAAAATATACTCAATATATATATACGCCGTTCAAAAATAGACATTGTATTACATTGTGCGGGGATTTGGTATATATATATATATATATAGTCATCCATAAACAGATCTATTTGGTTCTATCAGAACTATGAGTTCAAAATCGCAACGAGGGCTCTTAAAAATTGACCTTGTATCACATCCTGCCCGTAAATATATACACTGCTTAAATCTCCAGAACTAGCCACACTGAAGAGTTTTGATACAATGAAACAGTCTGCTGGCAACTGACAATACAATATATATATATATATATATATATAGTGTATGGTTATTAATAACTCACTTAGTGAATCAATGAGAGACCAAATTTTGCGGTATTTTTTTTTTTTGAGTGCTTGATATCAATGATAGAGCTGTTATATATATCATCATTATCATCAGATCATGCACGGATTTCTCTGACTCTCTCACACACACTCTCTCTCTCTCTCTCTCTCTCTCTCTCTCGCGATTCGTTTCAATCATCAATCGCTTCAGGCAGGTCCTCCAGACAACATCCTATGTCCGTACAGAACTGTTATAGATATGTTCAAGCTGATCGTACAAAACCTGCTCGTCCGTGTAAAGGGGTCCGTAGGAGAAGGTCGCTTATGAGTTCGCCCTTACTTCTCCAGCAGTGTGCCGCATGTATTGTTCGTTTTATTTGGATGGTTCCAGAAATGGTACAAGTAGGTAGCCGTACAGCTGCTGTTTTGGGAACGTTGGTTCCAGAATTTGTTCAACATATATATATATATATATATAGTCATCCACAGACAGATCTTATTCGTTCTATCAGAACTCATCAGTGTGGCTAGACAGTATCTCCCCGTAGCTGGGATCGAAACCCGGTTGACTGAAACACCAAGCCAAAGCTTCTAACCATTCAGCCACGAGGAGATATTAGCTGCGAAGTAAATTTTAAACGGTTATGAATCACAATTACTATTGTTTACATACATCCGTTCAAACGGCCGCCGAGATCTCAATTCAAATACGAAGAGACTTGCAAAGGCGCTAATGGCAACACGATTACTTCTTCGCTAGAGAACTCAACCCTACGGGGGTAGGGGAGTATATATCTATATATATATATATATATATATATTACATGGTAACATCTGTAACTCCAGGTTTCATGCTTGATGCATTCATCAGACGAATGTGTTAAGCATGAAACCTTGGATTACAGATATTACCATATGATATATATATATATATATATATTCCCTTTATGTGTGTGTATATATATATATATATATACACCCAACGACCCCTGTACGTCATGTGACAAAATGTCAAATTTTAAGCGGGCTTTTGTTTCTCTAAGAAGGATTTCCGTACCAAGGTTAAAGATCTGAGTCTGCCCTACTATTTACCAATAACTGAAGTGTGAATATTTGGATTCATACCTTTCCCAAAGACATTAGTGTTATGGGAAATGCAAACAGCTTCGATCAGGGCTTGAACTCAGACCGCCGTATAAATTTAAGGCAATGATGTCCATTATACCAAGAGCACTTTCACAAATACACACACACACACACAAATATATATATATATATATATATATGTGTGTGTGTGTGTGTGTGTGTGTGTGTGTGTGTATGTGTGTGTTTTAAAATAAGAAGGTCCACGAAGAGATTTGTATTTTTTGAATTTATTTATTTTGTTCTTATATACGTGTGTTTCCAGCTTGTTGCTTTCGTCAGAGAACATATGTGGCACAAAGCCTTGTTAATTGGGTACTCCATAAGACTTGAACTCACGCTTGTTTCCAGTTTAAATGACCTTTGGTTGGTCAGGCAGGTTTATATTGGGGTCATTCTCCCTCTTTCCTGGAGTGTGTTTACTTTGGTCTGCTTTACCCGTCTTTGATATTTTATATATTTATAGTTGTGTGTGTGTGTGTGTGTGTGTGTGTGTGTGTGTGTGTGTGTGTGTGTGTGTGTGAGTGTGTGTGTTGGAGTTGGAGGGGTTTTGGGTTTCACTAACAGTTTTTTTTTTCCTTTTTTTGTGGTGTGTATCTTGGGGAGTTTTGTGGTTTTAAATTTACTGGTCGTTCTTCTACCTTTTTCTGTATATGTATACTCATGTCTATGTATATATTCGTGTGTGTGTGTGTGTGCTTTCAGCTTTTTTCTTTCGTTTGAGAACATGTCTGGCATAAGGTCTAGTTAATGGATATTCAATGAGATTTTAATTTACGAATGTGTGTAGTTTGAATGGTTTTTAATTACTTATATCTTTGTGTGTGTGTGTGTGTGTGTGTGTGTATATATATATATGTGTGTGTGTGTGTGTGTGTGTGTGTGTGTCTGTGTGTGTGTGTGTGTGTGTGTCTGTGTGTCTGTGTGTGTCTGTGTGTGTGCGGTTCATGTTTTATTTAACTTAGGTTTGAATTTATCTATAAAATTTAAACCTAAGTTAAATAAAACATGAGCCGTACACACACACTAACAGAAATAAACACACACACACACACACACACACACACACACATACACACACCTATATATATATATATATAGAATTAACTTAAATCGCGAGTCGAAAATCTTCTACTAAAGTTTCACCTTAACGGATCATCAGGAAGCCTTAGCATTGCAGCATTCGCAGAGGGTTTTTTGGTTTTCTTTTGACAACTGACTGCGTACCCCTTGATTTTTTTCAAGGAGTCGGACGAGGTTGGCCTTTTCTTTCTTTTTTACCCAAAAAACTTTTTTATTTTTCCCCTGGGCGGTGATTCGAGATACTTTTATCTCTTGTTCCTGGCCAGGGTCTTTTTATTTTTTTCTGGTACCGTGAATGCTGGTAGATATTAGATTAGTATATATATATATATATTTTTTTTTTTTTTTCATCAAACAACGTGTGGAAGCACGTGCGATACCCTAGCCTCATCAGCCGCCAACCAGGGTGAAGGAGAAAGTAAGACGGGTGATATATTCTCCCTCCCCGCTACAGACACCCTGAGGGCATTTTTCTTTCATTGTATTATCCATATTTGTTAAAATATGGATAATACAATGAAAGAAAATATATATACTTACACTTAAGTCAGTATCTTTGAAAAATACCAGGAACAGTCTTTTAATCATCTACCTGATGATAAATTTAATAAAACCCAAACTCAGTCAATAAACTTATTATGTTTCTCTTAAATTATCCATTACGACATATTTTCCCTGTTACTGTAGACATGAGACCATTTAAATAAACAATTACTCTCCGACTGTTATTGCTATCTTTGTAGCTTGATCGGTAGATCATTGCTCCGGCCTTCTCTTATAAACAACCGAGCAATTGAATGCACTGAACAACCGATATTCTCATTTAATTCTTCTTGTTTTCCTGGGGTTATTAAACATCTAATACCAATTTATGCAATCGGCTAATTCAAAATTTATTTTTACAAATATGCTGACTTGTTCACGTCACGAACTTTTAAGTTGAGTTGGCTTATTTTTAACCTCTTTCTTCTCCGGCGGGGGTGTCTTCGTGGTTTAATGGTTAGAACATAGAACTGCGGAATCATAGTAAAAGAAATCGAACTCCAGTCACACTATTACGAGGTGCATACGATAAGTTTCCAGACTTTTTTCGTATGGGCACTTTTATTGATAGTACACACATGAAACTCTAGTCCCCTTCGAAGTAATCTCCTCCGGCTGCAATGCACTTGTACTGTTGTGTGAGCGTGTCAATGACCTTCGTCACAGCCTCTTTCATCTCCTCAATTGTCTCATAACGACAGCCTCTGAGCTTAGGGAATAACCAAAAGTCACAGGAAGCAAGATCTGGACTATTGGGAGGGTGGAGAACCGTCTTGATGCCCATCTTGGTCAAATAGTCTGTGACAAAGATTGAGTTGTTGTCTGGTGCATTATCCTGGTGGAAATGCCACTGACCCGATTTGAAGAGTGCTGGCCTCTTCTAACGGAATCTCTTGCTGAACTCCCTTAAAACTTCAAAATAGTAACCCTACCAAATCTGATGTATTGACTTCCTTACTCCTCCCACACCTCTCATCATCCCTCACAGACTCCCTGTTTACCTTGAATCTCTTATGCCACTCAAAAACTGATGCTCGATTCATGTAAGATGGTCGAAAAGCAGTCTGAAGCATTCCATACGTTTCTGTGGCATTTCTTCCAAGTTTAAAACAGAATTTTATTGCATATCATTCTTCCTCACGTACAGATTGCATTGTTGAAATTCACCAGCTATGACAATCAGGCTTTAGTAGAGTGTATTCCAATTGCTGCTGTAGCTGTTCCTTTGAAGCTGAAATCATAAAAATTAGTCAGTCATTTCATAGGATATATAGCAATAACATAATGAATTTTCAATAGTCTACGACAATTCTAAATGTCCGTGCGAAAAAAGTCAGGAAATAACAAAAACTTTGATCAACTGTCGTCATCTTTGTTGGTTTTAACACTGTGTTCCAGCCAACACGTTCTTCGGTCTTCTTCATATGAATGCTACTTTGTTTTTGGCTCAGTATGGTTTTGTTAATTTTTCTCCATATCCCAGTCAAAAGAATTCTCAAAACGGGACATTTTATAAAGGCTACCTTCTGTATCAATAAGCAATTGAACAAGTCCGAAGTTTTCTCTTGAGAGCACTAGCCTGGACAAAGCGTATTGAGATAATAAAAAATTCACACTCGATCGAATACTCCTCCCGGCTCTTAGATGTCTGAAGGAAAGGAAAACAGATTACTTTAATCCGCAAGGGATTCTGACAAGGATTACTCACCTATATTACTTACGTGCAAGAAATCCGCGTGGCGTAATGGCTAACGAGCTCGACTGCGACATCGTAGTAAGAGTGTTCAAACTCCATTACGTTCACTTTCGAACTAATTCCCAAGAGAAAGGCATGAACTTCTTATTCCCCTGTCATGGGTTAAATAGTACCACTACTGTTCCTCTACAGTGATGACTTTGTCTGTGTATCCCAAGTCCGACCGACAGTCTCCCCCGCCCAAAAAGGGCCTGTCCAGGGTATGAAAATAAACTACACCTGATGGTGAGGCTCAGCTTCAAGAGAACTAGGGAGTGCGTAGTACCACATTGTTATAATTTCCTGATTCCCTCTGACCCGGAGTGGTAATATCTGTTAGGGTCCCATCTACCGGTCAAATAGATCTATTTAAAGATTATTCGTAAATGGGAGGACAGTGTTATGAAAAAAAAAACTTTTAAGAAAAAACTGCCCTGAAAATATATGAAAGTGCTATGAAGGCGATTCCCTAACCTCCATACGTAAAATAACCCGAGACGGGTTGACATGCCGTAAAGATCAATCGAAATAAAAGCCAAGTGCTGGAGAGAGACGGAGAATCTGAGACTTGACGAAAAGAAATAAATTATTTTATTCGCACGGATTCTGCCTATTATTCGGCATGGAATGAATACAATCTTTAATTTAAAATAAAAACTTTTCTGGTATTCCTTTTGGAATATTTTCGATCGGTTGCAATTTAAATCCGCGGATGCGAAACCCGCGCATACAAAGTAACGGCTCTACTCAAATCAGTAATTATACGAAGCGTTTTAATGGAAACACTGGGAAGAAAATAATCGATTGGAAAGAAATCTTCGGAGCAAACGTAGAATTGCTAACAGATGTTTATAGTTCATTGACTAAACGGAAACGACTCGGCACGAGGCGTCCTGGGCGGCGAGCAATGTTGATGTGCGTGTTATTTAAAAAGCGTCATTAGATCTTAATCTCAGACTTTTGGCTTAAGACAATTCCATTCCACTGTAAGAAATCCATTCATATGATCCATCGAGGCTCAGTAATTAAATATCCATCCAGGCAAACATAGAGGACAGTATCAGAGTTCCAATGGTTACAAGGGGTTTGTGGTTGAATGAAGAAATAGTTTGCCTGACCACAAATAAGTTAATGAATTTTAGATAAGGGCAAGTCGGTCAGTTTTCAAGACGATGATCTAAAGTTGCAAGTTGCAATTGAGACGAAAAATAGACCGTGCAGAATAAGAGGCTGCTTTTTGGAGATGCTGAGTCCGAAGAATCGTTTCGTTTCAAAAGAAATCTATCATAAATCCCAACAGCAATAGCCAGGTGTCTTGAAAATGACATTAAATTGCATCGGATGCTGAGATTCCAATTGTGAAGTTTGGGGAATGTAAATTTATGCTTTGAGGTTCACTCAGACCGGGAGTGGACGTACCTGTTAAGGTACAATCTATGAGACAGATAGAACTGTTCAATCTTTGACTGGGAATTATTATTATTAGTTATTTGAAACCATGTATATGTTGAAGTTATTCGTATTAGATATGAATACTTGATAAATCGAGTAATGTTAAACTGTACTCCTTGAAAACATTTAACTGTGTGCAAACAAATAATTAATATTAAATAGAATTATTAAATAACAATACTTAAAATCATTAAACTGTTTGCAAACAAATGACTAACTGTATAAATTTGAATTACCATAACCAGAAAATCCGGAAAGCACTGCGTGCGACATGCAAACTCACTAAACAGCTGTTTCGACCTAATTAGGGATCATCAGTAGTGTATACCATGATCATCCCCACCGCAGATCGAACCAGCGACGACAAAATGCCAGCCTGAAGCTCCACCACTGAGCTAATGGTCCACATAGCAAACAATCGATGTCAAATTAACTCATTATTATCATCATGTCGTGCCGCTGGCACGAATATCTCTGATCCTCTCTCACCGCTTCTCCCTATCGTTCATCGCCTCTGGCAGGTCTTCAGGGCTACATCCCGTATCCTCACATAGCTGCGGTATGTATGTTCGAGCTGGTTGTCCTGCTTTTGCACGGCCATATGTGGGGGTCCATAAGAGTACATCTCTTATGAGCTCGTCCCTGCTTCTCCAGCAGTGTCCTGCGTGTCTGGTTCGTCTAACTTTGATAGTTTTAGTGATGGGAGGCAGGTGGCCGTATAGTTTGTGTCTTGTGGAGTGTTGCCGCCAGGACTTGTTCAATATTGCCGCAGCATTCTTGTGTAATTGCCGTCTATGCGTGGTTAATTAACCCGATGTGTTTCAAAGTTATTTAAATCTACAAGACATATTCATAGATTTTTTATATAATTCCTCTATTCAAAAAATCTAAAAAATAAAAAAATATTATTAAATAGAATTATTAGTATTAAAAAGCAATACATGAAACCATTTAACTGTGTAAAAACGAAATGATAGGTTTCTTTGTTTAATGGCATATCAACCTTCGGATGTTATTTAATGCCAAATCCATCCTTCTAGAACAGTCATCATTATCATCATGTCGTGCCGCCAGCACAGATATCTCTGACCCTCTCTCGCCATTTCTCCCTATCGTTCATCGCTTCTGGCAGATCCTCAGGGCTACATCCCGTATCCTCACAGAGCTGGTCGTCCTGCTTTTGCTCGGCCATATGACGGGGTTTATGGGAGAACATCCCTTATGAGCTCGTCCCTGCTTCTCCAGCAGTGTCCTGCATGTCTGGTTCATCTAACTTTGATAGTTTTCGTGATGAGTGGTCGGTGGCCGTACAGTTGGGGCTTTGTTGGGTGTTGCCTCCAGGTCTTGTTCAAAATTGCTCGCGGCATTCTTGTGTAGATGCCGTCAAGCCTTTTCTCCATCCGTTTAGTCAGCGTCCATGTAGTGCATCCATATAGCAGTATCGACATGACCGCTGCTTGGAAGAAACTGCGTTTCATTTTATCGGTCGGGTTGATTTCCATATGACCGATAGTTTATCGATAGCTGTCCATGTTTTTGCTAGTCGCGTGTCGAGTAGGGGTAGTAGTTAACCTATTGCTGGGGGGATAAAGGGGTTCATGCCTTTACCGAAGGTATTTGTCCGAAAGTGAATATAATAGAGTTCGAATTCGCTTACTACTATTTCGCAGACCAGTGCGTTAACCATTACAACACGAGGATATTAAATAGAATTCTTAGTGTTAAATAACAATACTTGGAACCATTTAACTGAGTTCAAACATATGATTATGGCCCCTGCGCAAGGATGACTCGCAAATTCGTGAAGCGTTTCATTTTTTTTTTTTCATTTTTATTTATTTATCAATTTATTTATTTATTTATTGGGAGGTGCCCGTGGTGTAATGGTTATCGTCGTAGGAAATGGACACGGCGACACGACTGGACGAGACTGATTGAATTTCACATAGCACTAATACCCTTGGGAAAGGTATGAATCCAATTATCCTCCCTCCAGCTATGGGTAAATAGTAGGGCAGACTGATTTCTTCAGCTTTGGTGAGGCAACTAGTCTAGGAGAAGGAATACTCTGAATTCAAACCTGTTAAACTGCACTTAAAAATTGACCTTGTGTTATATCCTGCCCGAACGGAGGGGTTGGTAAATATGATAAACATATGGATTAATATTAAAAAGAATTTTGCCCAGTCGGCTGGGGCTATAGAATACACCGATTGCTTCTCTGCAGAAGGGTAAGATCCCCACCAACGAGTGTCCTGATATGACACTAAACAATCTGGTGGTGAGGTTCCAGCAATGCTGGAGCTTTGGGGAATGCAGAGTACCCTTTTATTGCCATCGCACCCAGGTCAACTCTAACCCGAAGTGGTAGCACCTGATAAGGGTCCTATCAATGGGTTAAATAGAACTAAACCGTGCTTCCTTCACAATACTGATTTTTGCATTTAACCTGCGTATTTACGGTAAATTGAATTGTTTAAAATAGAACTGTTTTGACATTTAAAGTGCGTACTTATGCTTAACTGAATTGCTCGAAATAGAACTGTTTTACGTCTAAACTATATACTAATGCTAACCTGAATTATCTGAAATAAAACTGTTTGACATTTAACTCTGTTTATTGCCCAGACAGCTGGGGCTGTAGAATACACTGACCCCCCCCCATTGAGTGTCCTGTATATGACACTAAACGATATGATGGTCAGGTCCCAGTAATGCTAGGGCTTTGGGGAATACAGAGCACCTCTTCATTGCCATTGCTCCCAAGTCTACTCTGTCCCGGAGTGGTAGCACCTGATAGGGTTAAATAGAACTAAAGCATACTTATGCTAAACTGAATTATTTGAATAAACTGAATAGCTTGAAATAGAAATATTTTTAACAATTAAACCGTACTTACATTTAAACTGTGTGCTTATGCAAAACTGAATTATGTGAAATAGAACTGTTTTGGGTTTTTTTTTTACATTGAAACTGTATTTACACTAAACTGAATTGTTTAAAATAGAACTGTTTTGACATTTAACTGTGTGTGAAAAAAACCTGTTTATTTGAAATGGAACTTTTTTTTTACATTGAAACTGTACTTACACTAAACTGAATTGTTTAATATAAAACTGTTTTGACATTTAACTGTGTGTAAAAAAATCTGTACTTATACTTAGTTGAACTAGAACTGTTTGAATCGATTGAATAGGTTTAAATAGAAATGTTTTTGACAATTAAACTGTGTACTCATGCTAAACTGAATTGTTTGAATTAGAACTGATTATTTGTATAAAATGAATTTGGCATTAAATAACCTACAAAGTTTGATACGCCATAAAACCAACCAACCAACCGACCTACATTGTTTAGAATTGGCTTATAGCAAAAATTAATCTTGCAAAATTAATTATTTGAGCTTTTCAAAATGGTTTGGTTTCTTTGTTTAATGGCATATCAAACTTCTCGAGTTATTTAATGCCAAAGTCATCTTTCTAGAAGAACAGTAGTGAACCCCCTTATCCTCCCATTGATTGGAGGATAAGTGGGTTCATGCCTTTCCCAAGGGTATCTGTCCGAAAGCGAACATAATAGCGCGAATAGAGTTCAAACTCACTTACTACGATTCTGCAGTCCATCGCTTTAACCATTTTGCCACGAGGATACCACCGCTTTCAAAATGGTGGCAATCAAAGAGAGAGCTCAAGTCTTAAACATAGATTGACATGTCATTAAACAGACAAAGATCTACAAACTATGCGAAATTTTGGTAAGAATCTGTGAGGAACAGGAAGAAGAATGTTTATTTATGGAGTTGAAATGCATAAACTCTCCGGCAAAGGAAAAGTTAATGGCGCAACAGCCATTAAAGAAGGTCATATTCATTGCCTTCTGGAACATAAATAGACCCATTGCTATGATTTTTTTTTTTTTTTAAGTTGCGACTGTTAACAGCGATTCCTGTTGTCAACTCCAAAATTTTCCTTATTTATTGAATGCTCTTCGAATATAAAAACAAGAGAAGAGTCTGTAGGGATATATGATTGGTTGGTTGGGTTTTATGGCATATCAATCTTTGTAGGCTACTTAACGCCAAATCCACTTTTATACAAATAATCAGTTCTATTTCAAACAATTCCGTTTAGCATGAGTACACAGTTTAATTGTCAAAAACATTTCTATTTCAACCCATTCAGTTTAGTCAAACAGTTCTAATTCAGCTAATTCAGTTTAGTATAAATACAGAAGTTCTATATTAAACAATTCGGTTTAGTGTAAGTACAGTTTCAATATCAAAAACAGTTCTATTTCAAACAATAAAGTTTAACATAAGTATGCAGTTTAAATGTAAGTACACAGTTTAATTGTCAATAACACTTATATTTCAAGCTTAGTTTAGTCAAACTGTTCTAATTCAAACAATTCAGTTTAGCATAAGTATGCCATTAATTCTATTTAACCCATACATAGGGGTCTATCAGGTGCCATCATTCCGGGCCAAAGTGGACCTCGGAGCAATAGCAATGAAGGCGTGCTCTGCATCTCCCAAAGTTCCAGCATCACTGGAACCTCACCATCAGATTGTTTAGTGTCATATTTAGAACACTCAATGGTGGGGGTCTTACCCCTCTGCAGAGGTACAGTCACTGTATTCTAGAGCTCCAGCCAACTGGGCAATGTAGTGATAGAGGTGAAACAGTTAATTGATCCACTGAGAACTGTGCAAGAACTGAAATCCCACAATACAAATAAATGCTTTATACACAAACCAGAAATTGTCTTTCAAAATGATACGCATAAAATTGTCTTGAAGACACGACCTGGTGTTAATTAACAAAAATGAAAGAACTAATATTGTGCAGAAAACAGAATGAAGAAAAAAGCTTAACAAATATCTAAACCTTGCCTGAGAGTTGAAAAAAGCCGTGGAACATGAAATTGGCAGTGATACCAATTGTGGTCGGGTGTCTCCAAAGAAGAAAAAAAATACTCCCTGAACTGGAAATCAGAGGAAGAAATTTAAGAATTCAGGCCACAGCATTACTAAAATTGGCTAGGATACTGTTGGGGTGTCCCCTATAGATGGACTCGTCCTCATGTGATATATACCAACTTAGCTCTTTTCTGCACAGTCTCAGACTCAGTCTCGGTTCAGTCTCAGTCGAGTCTCAGCGAGCCATTACCAAAAGCAGTAATATTCCTGATTGTTACACTGAGGAGGGGTTTCTCCCAGCTATAGTTGGTGTATGTACTATTTTCCTTCAATATATTTCTTATCACTTATTTCTGTGCCGTGTCATCATTTGAACCTCCACTTGACCATAATAGATACTTAGCAGAGTCCTGAAGATTTACTGACACTCAGATTCCAGTGAAAAACAATCCGATAGAACTAGTGAAAAAAAAACGAATAGTTATATCAATAAGAAAGAGAGGGTGTCCACGTGGTGTAATAGTTAAAGAACTGGACGGCCCAATCATAGTAAACGAATTCGAACTCCAGTCACGCTAATACGTTCACTTCTGGAAATGCTCTCGGGAAAGGCATGAACACCCTTATCCTCCCAGCTATGAGTTAAATAGGATCACTGCTGTTCTTCTTGAAGGATGGCTTTGCCATTAAATAACCCACGAAGGTTGATATGCCATTGAACAAAGAAACCAAACCAAAGGAAGAATTAAAAGATACTGACAGAATCAAAGAATGCAAGTAAAAAAAGGACCTTCCAAAAAAAAGTAGAAAGAGAAATGAACAACCGGAATCAAAATTTCTTGAGCAAGATATGGGAAGAGAAAGAACATTACAAAAAGTCTGAATGGACATTTGTCCATTCAGACTTTTTGTAATGTTCTTTCAAGGACATAAAAATTCAAGGACATAAAAAAGGCATGACGAATATACTCCAGGATTCACTTAGTGCAATACTCAAGAACGAACCAAACTGAAAAACCTCAAGCCATGACAGCAAATGGATTCTGGTTTTAAAAATTCGCGTCCATCTGCAACAGATTGTCATGGCAGCTAAGTAAAGGCTTAGAAGAAACAGGCATATCTGAATCGATGACGAAGAGGAAAAACTATCCTAATTCCGAAACCCCTCCAAAAATAGACTCTCCCCAGCAACTATAGACCAATAACGTGTTTACCTATGATGCTGAAAATCCTACCGCACTAATAACACAAGAGATATACAATTCGCGTGCGAATTATTTCCGGAAAAAAAAACCAGAAAGATTCTGCAAGAGAACAAGTGCAGCAGATAACGTACTATATATAGAACATATCCTCAAAGCGAAAAAAAATTTGACTTGGCTTGGATTGACTACAAAAACGTTTATGATAAAGTCTCCCAAACTTGGAATATATAAAGTCTGAAAATGTACACCGTATCTTACAAAGTCATAGACTTCATCACGAAAGCTGTGAAAAACTGGATATTGGGATTAACAGCACGTGGAAAATCCGATCAGAGGTAAAAATAAATAAATAAAATAAACAAAGAAACATCTTCCAGGGTGACTCACTCTCGTCACTGCTATTTGTTATAGCAATCATATAATTCAATTACATGCTTAATAAATTCACAGAGGGTTACAAATCTACAAAATCACAGGAAAAGATAAACCACTTATTGTATATGGATGATATTAAAATATTTACCAAGAATAAAAAAATAGAATTAGAATCCCGGACACAAACCATGAGAATATACAGCCAGGATATAGGAATGGAATTTAGAATTGAAAACATATTACAACAAAGACAAAAACGCTTGAACAGCAATAAACATAATATACTACTAGAAATTAAACCCATATTGAGGAATAGAAACAAGACTACAGAAAAAAACAAAAAGAAGTCACCTTGTCCAGACTTTGTATAGGTCATACAAGGAAAACATCTTCTTACTTACTTGAAGCAAAGCAGCAACCAACATATCATGCATGCCAGACCAAATACACTGTGAGATATATCCTCATTGAATGTACCGACCTGGCCCATATAAGAGAAACCTTTTATAGTATAAACGATATGAATAATGTAATGTGATTCTTAAAAGTGTTGTATACTACACTGTGTCGTTATTAACAACGAGGAACACGTATGTATATATAAAATATAAGATTACATTTTTATTTTCGGTGATGATACTTGTGTGGAGCAGAGAGAAGTCGCAGAGAGTTCGCGCACACGGAGGAGCTGTCGGGAGACGGACGAGCCAGTGAACAACTGACTTTAGCCGAAATTTGGGAACTTACATAGTCTACAACTCTCACGTGTCCTGCAGCAATTCCTCTTTTTCGTTAACCATGGTTATGCCCACATCTCACTTCTTTGCTTTTCATCAGTTATGTTGTCTGCTTCCCATTGGCTACTTGCCCAAGCCCGGTTCTGTGGGCGTACGCATCTGCCATCACCGAATTCAACGACGCCCACTGTTCAGGTGATTTTCCGATATCTTCGACCGGATGCACCTGTTTTCAACATAATAACTGTGGGTATGGTGACATTTCGGCAGTCACCTTGTTGATATTATCCTTGAGCGGATATGATCCTGTCAACATCCTCTGATACACAGCACTTGTGGACACGATGACATTTCGGTGATCACACCGGTCTTATCAATCTATCTGTCAACAACATCCGCCGTATTCACACCCGCAGATCACGTTAATATATTACAAAAGCGGTTTGGTTTGGTTCTTTTTTAATGGCATATCAACTTTTGTAGGCTATTTAATGCCAAAGCTATTCTCCTCGAAGAACAGTAGGGGTACTATTTAACCCATAGCTGGAAGGATAAGGGGGTTCAATACCTTTCCCAAGGGTATTTGCCCGAAAGTGAACGTAATAGCGCGACGGGAGTACGAACTCGCTTACTACGATTCCGCAGTCCATCGCTTTAACCATTACAACACGAGGACCCCCCCCTCTTAAAAGCGGGGAAATTATTTAGAAAAATCTAAAGGAATTTTCAACAAGAAATACCTCAACAATATCTGATCTTTTCCACGCGGTGTTCCTAAAAAAAAACTTTACTACAAGACGATTCCGTACAAATAAACATTCAACGAAAAAAGATTCTTTCTACAAACCGTTTCCCCCTTTTTTAAATTCTATTCGGTATTAAATGACCGGGGAGGTTGATATGCCGTAAAACAAACAAACAAACAAAATGAAAACTGTGCCATGCTCATAATGAAAAATGGTAAATGTTGTACTCCCTACATAATAGACTCGCCCTCCTCCGTAAATTCACGTCAACGAGAGCGTCTGGAGGAGTTGACCAATTGAGGCATACGTGCCCGGACCCACATTTGGGTTCGTGAAACTGCTTGCCTCATCAGGCTCACATTGCACCAAGTGAACTGATGAGCAGCATAGACCAGCAGGGTTCGAGTCTCGGCTCGTTCTCAACCTCCCCCTCCCCTTTATCCCCACATTAATCGGCCTTCGGGCTTTTGACCTTGTGTCAAGTCGTGTCTGGTGGGAGGCAGCGACAAATAAACGGAGTTGACCAATTGTTTTACCAATTGTTTGCTGTTTTGTTTTCTAGCGTCTAAGGCTCCCCCATTGGGGAAATGTCGATGGGGCCCAAGGGGTTTTTTGGATTTTTTTCAGACGCGTGAGGGCTGCAGCCTTGCTCCAGACCCACTTTAAAAAGGCCTTGTGCCGTACTTGTCTGAATGTGGGACAGAGAATAAATAAAGTTCACCAATCGGCGTGACACAATCACGTGTGATACCATCTGCGTAGTGGACGGATAGTCACTATCGCAGGGAACTCTCAGCTTCCTATCAACTAACTACTATTTAACCAGGTTTACTTGTATCTTGTTTCTGTTACTTGAATATAACGTGGTGCCTTCAATAAGTTTCCAGACTTTTTTGTACGGGCATTTAAAACTGTCGTAGACTCTTGAATGTTATTACTATACGTCTTATGAGATGACAGACCAATTTTTATGATTTCAGCTTCAAATGAACAGCTACAGCAGCAATTGGAATGCACTCTACAAAAGCCTGATTGTCACAGCTGGTGAATTTCAAAAATGCACTCTACACGTGAGGATGAACGATATGCAATAAAATTCTATTTTAAACTTGGAAGAAATGCCACAGAAACGTATGGAATGCTTCAGACTGCTTTTTGACCATCTTGCATGAATCGAGCATCAGTTTTTGAGTGGCATAAGAGATACAAGGAAGGCAGGGAGTCTTTGAAGGAGGATGAGAGGTGTGGGAGGAGTAAGGAAGTCAATACATCAGATTTGGTTGGCCAAACGGTTAGGATTAGGGTTACTATTTTCAGGTTTTAAGGGAGTTCAGCAAGAGATTCCGTCAGAAGAGGCCAGCACTCTTCATATCGGGTCAGTGGCATTTCCACCAGGATAATGCACCAGACAACAACTCAATCCTTGTCACAGACAATTTGACCAAGATGGGCATCAAGACGGTTCCCCACCCTCCCTATAGTCCAGATCTTGCTTGCTGTGACTTTTGGTTATTCCCTAAGCTCAGAGGCTGTCGTTATGAGACAATTGAGAAGATGAAAGGGGCTGTGACGAAGGTCATTGACACACTCACACAAGAGGGCTTCAGAAGTAGTTGGAACGGTACAATAAGTGCATTGCAGCCGGGGGAGATTACTTCGAAGGGGAATAGAGTTTCATGTGCTTACTATCAATAAAAGTTCCCATATGAAAAAAGTCTGAATATTTAATGATCTGCGTATGCAGGCGAGTGTAGACTATATTGTGATAGAAATGAAACAGTGAGCCATATGATAAACAAAAGCAACAGGAGAGTTCAAGTGGAGGCATGACTGAGTAGACAAGTTGATCCACGGAGAATTGTGCAAACGGGTAAATTTTGACTATGCTGACAAATATTACGTGCGCAAACCAGAATCTGACTAATTCTCTGGAACTTCGAGATAAAAAGATAAAGGATAATCCAGCCAAGGCCAAAAGACCATAACAAGAAAAGAATTCGCCAATTAGCCATTATCGCTTTTCTATGAGATCAATACTTTAAACTTGGCAGGGTGCTTAAAATATTGTGGAATATTGCCTGAGCACTCAGAACAATAATATTCCCACTGAACACACACACAAACACACACATATATATATATATATATATATGTGTGTGTGTGTGTGTGTGTGTGTGTTTGTGTGTGTGTGTGCAGGTGTATATATATATTCAATGGTGAATGTTATTGTTGAGAGTGTCCCTACAATATATATATATATATATATATATGTGTGTGTGTGTGTGTGTGTGTACGTGTGTGTGTGCGTGTGCGCGCGCGTATGTGCGTTAATATATATATATATTCAATGGTGAATTGTATATAGAGTGTCCCAACAATATATATATACATATATGTGCGTGTGTGTGTGTGTGCGCGCGCGCGCTCGTGTATATATATATATATTCAATGGTGAATGTTATTGTTGAGAGTGTCCCAACAATATGTATATATATATGTGTGTGTGTGTGTGTACGTGTGTGTGTGTGCGCGCGTGTGCGTTTATATATATACATATATATATATATATATCTGTGTGTGTCCGTATGTGTGCGCGCGTCCGCGCGTATATATATATATTCAATGGTGAATGTGTCCCAACAATGTATCTATATGTATATGTAATTACAACATCCTAAAGAATGTCTAACACTGGTTTCCTTTCTTTTCTTCGTTTCACTTTCTTTGCTTAATGGCGTATCAATCTTCGTGGGTTATATAATGCTACATCATTCCTAGTAGAACAGTAGTCCGACCGTTGTCGATGGCGACCTGGAGGCTCCCTTTCCAATACTTACTGGACCAACGTGTAGGAGAGACCGCTTCTCCTTTTCCTGGATTGTCCAACATACCCTTGATCGGTACCTCATAATGCTGAGTGTTAAGCAAGGCGGTATCAAGTACCATTTTTGAGTCTTTGGTATGACTCAACCTGGGACTGTGTAGTACACCACCACTGGCTCTTGACAAACAACGAGGAACACGTATGTATACAGATATAATCTTATATTTTTATTCGTCGGCGGTGACACTGGGGTGGAGCAGGAGAGCAATCTGAGAGAGCTCGCACACACAAAGGAGTTGTCTGGAGTCGGAACAGCCAGCGGGAACTGATTTCAGCCGAAATTCTAAACCTTATATAATCTTAAAATCCCACACGACCTACATGCAATGCCTGTTTTTCATCGGTCACGGCTTACACCCATGCATTGCTTGTTTTTCATTGCCCATGGTTTACACCCACTCAATGCTTCATCTCCATTGGCAACATCTTACACCCACGCATTCCTTGTTTCCAGTAATCATTTTGTTGATTTTATCTACGGGTGGATGTATCTATCAAAATCCACAGCATTCATCGCAAGACAAGGTGATGTATTACAATTGAACCTCGATCTCCCGGACCATTGGCGAACACTCTAACCAATCTGGGTAAATAAGGAGGTTCATACATTTCCCAAGATATCTTTGAAAAGTGAAAGTAAAAGTAAAAGCGCGAGTGAAGTTCGAACTCACATTCAACGATTTTCCACTACAGCTCGTTAACCACTACACCACGTTTAATTAAGAATTTTGATATTATCTGACATGAGCGCATTCTACCTTTTTAATCATTTCCATTCCCGAATGGTAGGTTGGTTGTTACTTTTTTTTGTTGAAAGGCATATCAAACGTAATGGGTTATTTGATGCTAAAGCCGACCTTATAGAAGATCAGTAATCATCATCATCATCACGTCGCGCCATCAGCATGGATATCTCTGACCCTCTCTCGCCACCCCTCCCTATTGTTCATTTCTTCCGACTGGCCTTCAGGATTACATCCCGTATCGTCACAGAGTTGCTGTATGTAGGTTTTAGCTGGTCGTCCTGCCTTTGCTCGTCTATATGAAGGGGTCCACAAGAGTATGTCTCTTATAAGCTCATCCCGACTTCTCCAGCAGTGTCCCGCATGTCTGGTTCGTCTAACTTAGATAGTTTTCGTGATGGGTGGTAAGTGGCCATACAGCTGCTGTTTTGTAGGGTGCTCCCTCCAGGACTTGTTCAATATTGCTCTCAGCATTCTTGTGTAGTTGCCGTCAAGCTTTTTCGCCCGTTTAGTTAGTGTCCCTATAGTGCGTCCATATAACAGTATCGACACGACCACTGCTTAGGAGAAACTGCGTTTTATTTTATCGGTCAGGTCTGACTTCCATACGACCGAAAGCCTATCGTTAACTGTCCATGCCTTTGCTAGTCGCGTGTTGATGTTTGTCGTGCTTGATGAGACACTGCTTTCTGGGTAGGTAAACTTGTCGACTAGTTTCAGAGAGCTACCGTCTAGTGTGGAGATGTCACCTGTTTGATTAAATCATATATATTCCGTCTTATATGCATTGACATGGAGGCCTATGCCTACAACTGCTCGATCCAGACTATGTAGTAGGGTTTTAGCTTGGGTGGGTGCATTTGCCAGAAGCGCTATGTCATCGGCGTAGTCTGCGTTTGTAATTGTTTATGCGGGGTACCTTCTGCTTCTTTCCTTTGTTAGCTTTAAACCGTTTTCGTTGATTTTATCGATAGATGTTCTATGCACGTAGTCTAGACAGATGATAGTGAGGTATGGGGCTAATGTGTCTCCTGGCAGTACACCTGCTTCAAAGTAGTCTTTTTCTCCATCCGGGGAACGGAGAAGACCAGGAATGGTATTATTTATCCCCTAGATCGGAGAATAAGGTGTTTCATACCTTTCTCCAAGCGTATTAGTCTGGAAGTCAACGTAATAGCGCTCCTGGAGTTCGAACTCGCTTACTACGATTCCGCAGTTCAGCTCTCTAACCATAACGCCATGCAGACTAACTCCTTTATTACTGGAGTAAAAGACATCGTGAAGAGACTTTAGAGTTTTTTAGCTCATATTTTAGAATAAACTGAGAATTTATAAGTGAATATGTCTTTAGAAAAAGAGTAGACAACTATGGATCGGTTATTCGCTCTCACATGAAATAAAACAGCAATTCTTCCTAACTGTAGCCGTGTCAGTACTATTGTATGGCTTCACCAGCTGGAATTTGACGATTTAAATGAGAGCTACATAAGAATGTTTTGAACAAATCCGGAAAGAAGCACCTAACAAAACAACAGCTGTACGGCCACTTACTTCCCATCTTGCAAACCACCCTAAGCACTACTGGCGAAGCAAGGCGAACTCATAAGGGACATTTTTCGGTGGACTCCTTCGCGTGGACGCACCAGTACAGGCCTACTAGCAAAAAATTATATTTATAAGCTCTGTGCAGACACTGGGTGCCTTCTAGAGGATTTACCGAGTACGATTGCCGATTGCGACGGATGGTGAGAGAGAGTCAAGGGAACCCATGCAGTTGGCAGAACTTGACGATGTCTTTATCAAATGTCAAGCTGTGTCAACGGTATCCAGATATTTTTGCCATGTTGCTTCTTGCATCGAAATGCTACAAAAAGAAATTGCTGTTTTCTCAGCGGTCAGAAAATTCGACCAATTTGCCTTCCTGTAATTCCAGATATCTGAAACATCTGATCTTTTTACTATAGAAGTTTAATGGAAAGTCATTTGAAGACATTTGATCAAAGATAACTTATTTCGCCAATCAGAAAAGAGTGAAGAACTCGTGAGGATATTTGATTTTCTCTAAATTTAGGTGTGCTAACTACTGCTCTACGGCAATTTTTTTCTTATAAATTAGAAAATAAAAAGAAACGTCATTTAAACAATTTTTTTTAAAGCTTAAACTTCATAAAAACAAATAAGATAAGAACACTAGACGACCCGTGAACACATTGAGTTCCTGTTACACACACACACACACACACACACATATATATATATATATATATATATATATGTATATTTCGTTTCTATTTAGGAAACTCGTGATAATATATATATATATATATATATATATATAGTAGTGATATATATATATATATATATATATATATATATATATATATATATATATTATCACCCAACCTGGGTGATAACACAGTTTCGGTAGCTCTCCGCCTTGAGCTACCGAAACTGTGTTATCACCCTGGTTGGCGGCTGATGAGGTTTGGGTATCGCACGTGCTTTCACACGTTGTATGATGAAAAAATATATATATATATAGTATTATTCGGTCCAGTTAAATCGGAGTTTATGATTAAATCAGAGATTAATAGCTAGATGTGGACATAGGAATAAATTCAAACTATAGACAAATTATTATTGATAATGCTTAAATAAAAAAAAAACGGATTAAATTGAGATTTAAGGTAAATAAATAAAAATGAAATGAAATAAAATAAAGAAATAAGAAGAAACCATGTGATGTGTACGTACTCTTCAATGGAAGGGTAACTGAATTAATAGGCGCGAAAATAAAATTTGAAATTAAAAATTCTATCCCCTCCCACCCTTCTTTCCTGTGTCTATTCTGAATTATTTTATCCAGAAGATCTGAGGAAGTCCTGTTAATTTTTTCTGGTGTTTTTGATTTATATCAAAAACCCATAACAGGATGGAAATAAATTTATAATCCTGATGTGACGGGTTTTTATTTTTTCTTAAAGAAACATATATATATATATATATATATATATATATATATATTATCTAAAAGATCTGAAGAAGTCCTGTTAATTTTTTTTCGTGTTTTTGAAAATTTCAAAAATACGTAACAAGATGGAAATAAATTTATAATCCTATGTGACCGGTTTTGTTGTTTTTCTTTAAAAATTTATTGCTCTGTATTATTGTTACATTGAGCTCTTTACCAGGAAAATTTAAATAGTCACTCATGAATAATTTCTTGTCCTGATGGAATTACTCCCAACTCCGGTTTAACTGGACCAAAGAATACTATATATATAAAAGTAAAGTTAGCGACCATAGTCGAGGGTGACCCGAAGGCTCCCTTTTCGATAGCTACTACACCAAGGTGTAGGGGAGGGCGCTACTCCATTCCCTGGATTGCTCCACTTTACCCTTGAACCGTACCTTATAATGCTGAGTGTTAAGCAAGGTGGTATCAAGTTCCATTTTTAAAGTCTTTGGTATGACTCGACCTGGGATTGAACCCAGATCTCCCGGGCCATTGGCGAACACTCTAACCGCTGAGCCAAAAGGCAGAGTTTGTTGATAGCATTTTTAAGCGAGGTAGAACTTATGTTTACACACAGTTAAATGCCCGACTATTTAATTCAACATTACTTATTCGTTTACTCATTCTTAAGAGGTCTTGCCTATTCAAATTGTAAGTGAACAGTTTGTTGGTAAACTTATTTGTAAATGACTTTAATCAAATTTGTTCGCACACAATTAAGTATTACTCTGCGTGCAATCCTGAACAAGTCCTGGCGGCAACACCCCACAAGACACCAACTGTACGGCCACCTGCCACCTATCACGAAAACTATTCAAGTTAGACGAACCAGACATGCAGGACACTACTGGAAAAGCAGGGACGAACTCATAAGAGATGTACTCTTATGGATCCCCACACATGGCCGTGCAAAAGCAGGACGACCAGCACGAACATACATTCAACAGCTATGTGAGGATACGGGATGTTGTCCTGAAGACCTGCCTGGGGCGATGAACGATGGGGAGAAGTGGCGAGAGAGGGTCAGGGATATCCGTGCTACCAGCGCGACATATATATTATTCAACTGCATTCACTTTCGAACCCTCTTATCCCGCAGCTACGAGGCTCATTAAATAAGTTTCCAGACTTTTTTCCTATGGGCATTTTTATTGATAATACACACGTGAAACTCTAGTCCTCTTCGAAGTTATCTCCTCCGGCTGCAATCCACTTGTTGTCCCGTTCCAACAACTTCTCAAAGGCCCATCGAAATCCTCTTGTGTGAGCGTGTCAATGACCTTCTTAACAGCCTCATTCATCTCCTCAATTGTCTCATAACGACAGCTTCTGAGCTTAGGGAATAAGCAAAAGTCACAAGGAGCAAGGTTTTGACTATAGGGAGGGTGACGAACTGTCTTGATGCCCATCTTGGTCAAATAGTCTGTGACAAGGATGGAGTTGTGGACTGGTGCATTGTCTTAGTGGAAATACCAGTGACCCGATTTGAAGAGTGCTGGCCTCTTCCGGTGGAATCTCTTCCAGAATTTCCTTAAAACCTCAACATAGTAACCCTAACCCTAAGCCTTTGGCCAATCAACTCTGGCGTATTGACTTCCTTACTCCTCCCACGCCACTCATCATCTTACACACAGCCTCCCTGCAAGATGTTCCAAAAGCAGTCTGAAGCATTCCATACGTTTCTGTGGCATTTTTTCCAAGTTTAAAACAGAATTTTATAGCATATCATTCTTCTAAAGTGTCACCTTGCATTTTTGAAATTCACCAGCTGCGACAATCAGGCTTTAATAGGGTGTATTCCAATTACTGCTGTAGCTGTTCATTTAAGCCTGAAATCATAAAAATTGGTTAGTCATCTCATAAGATTTATAGCAATAACATAGTGAATTTTCAAGAGTCTGCGACAATTTTAAATGCCTGCACAAAAAATTCTTATTGAATCCTCCATGAATGTGTTAAACAGTACCACTGTTGTTCTTCTACAAGGGTGGTTTTGGCATTAAATAACCCACGGATGTTGGTATTCCGTTAAACTACGAAACTGAAACTATGGTAGGTTGTGCGCAAACACGTTGTGCATGGTTTCACTTCGTGTGTGATTTGAAAGCCACAAAAATGAACGTGCAATTTAGTTTAATTTAGGAATTTATATTTTTCATGTACAGACTGGACCATAAAACCGCAGAAGCAACCAATGGTTGAAGAAATTTCGGGAGGGTTTCAAGAACCTCGATGATTAGGCGAGCTCATGTTAACCTGAAAAAGTTGATTCCGAGGCCGTGCTCTAAGTCATAGAGGCAAATACAAATAGTAGCACTCAGCGAGTATCAGACGAGCATAGCATTTTAGTTTTGTGTGGTTAATTACCTTCAAAATCGGGAAAAGCTGTTGAATTATGATTGGCATTATCTAGATATTGGAAAAGGTTTGACACATATCAGTGATTCATTAAGCTAAGCTTTGCTTGGCACAAGGCTAGAAATATGAGGTTTGGTTTCTTTGTTTGATTGCATATCAACTTTCGCGTGTTGTTTAATGCTAAAGCCATCCTTCCAGAAGAACAATAGTGGTACTATTTAACCCATTGCTGGGAAGATAAAGGGGGTTTATACTTTTGTTAAGGGTATTTGTTCGAAAGTGAATGTGATAGCGCGACTGGAGTTTGAACTCATTAACTACGATTCCACAATCCAGCGCTTAAACCATTACCCCAACCCTTAGATATATACGATCCCCAGGGATAATCGAGGTTATCGTAAGGTCGGATGGATTTAGATTTTGATTTGATTAAATAACTATTGCAGACTATTTTAATGCCAAATCCATTTTTATACATATAAACAGTTCTCTTTCAAAAAAATTCAGTTTATCATAAGTACACAGTTTAAATGTCAAAAACATTTCTATTTCAAACTATTCAGTTTAGTCAACAAAGTTGAATGGTTCCAAGTATTATTATGTATCACTGAAAATTAAATTTAAGATCAGTCGTTTATTAACATACAGTTAAATGTCAAAATAGTTCTATTTCAAAGAATTCCGTTAAGGAGAAGTACACAGTTTAAATGTCAAAACAGTTCTATTTCTAACAATTCAGTTCAGCATAAGTACGCAATTTAAATATCAAAACAGTTCTATTTTAAACAATTCAGTACAGCATAAGCACACAATTTAATTCTATTTGACCCATAGATAGAACCCTATCAGATGCTACCACACCGGGCAAGAGTGGACCTGGGAGTGATGGCAATGAAGGGGTACTCCGTACCCAAAGATCCAGCATTACTGGAGCCTCAGTATCAAATTGTCTAGTGTCATATCCAATACACAAGTTTAGGTAGTCTTACCCCTCTCGAGAGATGGAGTAGGTGTATTCTACAGCCCCGGCCGACTGAGCCAGTGGGCTTAGAACAATTTTCTGGGGGAATTGGTGTAATATATTTTTATTGAATAATTTGTGTAGACACAACTAAAATTATTCCTTTTTTGATACTTAAAACATAATATTGCTTTTTTTTATTTCTTTTTTGACAGAAACAAAAGTTTTTCTTTCCTTCTTAAAAAAAATCTAAATATAAGTTTGGGATGATTTGCTTTCTCTTATGAGGAAGGAAAAAACGTGAGGATTCGTGACAAGAGAAAAAAAATCATAACGAAAATTTAAGTAGGAAGACAAAGCGACGATTATGAAGCGTTTGAACACTTAAGTCTCGATCAATAAAACATTTTGCTGAAATATCGTGAGACTAACGAAAAGAAGATTATCAATATGGCGACCAGCAATATAAGAGGCGAAGGCAATTGTTTCGACATGTTTTATATTATATTTATATATATATATACGGGAAGCTAGTATGTCTAGCCACACTGATGTGTTCTGATAGAACGAAACAGATCTGTCTGTGGATGACTATTTATATATATACGCTCCCCTACCCCCGTAGGGTTGAGCTCTCTAGCGAATGAAGTAATCGTGTTGCCATTAGCGTTTATGCAAGGCTCTTCAAGTCTTGGATTGGCGTTTGAGTCAACCGGGTTTCGATCCCAGCTACGGGAAGCTAGCATGTCTAGCCACACTAATGAGTTCTGATTGAATGAAACATACCTGTCTGTGGATGACTATATATGTATGTACAGGATGTGCCATAATTTTCCATTCATATAGTTACGAACATTTAATTTTCTATATTTCAGATATCTTGAAAATGTATTTCTATGAAGAGGAACGAAGTGAAACTATACCGAAGGACGAATCAGGAAGCAGTCGCATGATTGATCCCGAATTCAAAGAAAAACTTGGAAAGACATCACTCATGACACTGTGGCAACATTTATTGTTTATCTTTCCTATGTGTTGATACATATGGACACCTTATCAATCAATCAATCAGTCTATCGATATCTATTTATTATTATTTACTCATTAGAGTTTTTCACATTAGCGTCAGCAGATGGTTTTTCACTAGAGTTTGAGTGACAGCAAGTCTCCTCAAGTCTCCAGGACTCTTCTCAGTATTCTGGCCATTCTCAATGTAGTATTTTGGATGGTCTTCACTCCTTCGCCGTCTTCCAAGTCCTCTAGTCCCTTTAGTAATCCTTTAGTTACTGTTCCAAACGCACCAATTACAATTGGTATAATTGTTACCTACATGTTCCATAGTTTTTTCAATCCTCTAGCAAGGTCGAAGTACTTATCCTTCTTTCCACATTCTTTCAGTTTTATTTTGTGGTCAGTCGGGACAGCAAAGTCGACAATTTTGCATATTCTCTTTCTTTTTGTTGTTATTGTTGTTGTGGATTATTATAAGGTCTGGTCTTCTGGCCGAGATTTAGTGATCCGTGTGAATGTCAAAGTCCCATAGGAGTTTATGTGTGTTATTTTCTAGGACAGGTGCTGTAATGTGCATTATTATTATTATTATTTACTTCTTGAGAGGTTTCCACATCGGCGTTAGCTGATGGTCTTTCACTGAAATTTGGGTGGCAGCAAATCTCCTCAAGTTTCCAGGACTCTTCTCGGTATTCAATAATGCCGATTTCAATAATGCAGTAATTTGGATGGTCTCCACGCGTCCTCTTATTTCAAAGTCCTCCAGTTCTTTTAATAATCATTCGGTGACTGTACCAAGAGCACCAATTACAATTGGTATAAACGTCACTTTCATGTTCCACGGTTTTCAATTCCCTAGAAAGGTCGAGGTATTTGTCCTTCTTTTCGCTTTCTGTCAATTTTACTTTGCGGTCAGCAAGTTCTGTTTTTTTTGTTCGTCTGGTCGTCTGGTCGAGATGAGATGAACCGTTTGTATTATATCAATTGTTTCTATAGATATACTTAAACAGAATTATCCAAATTGCTCAATGTGAAGTATATATAGTTGTCTCCCTTTAGTCGAGGGCTACCCGAAAGCTCCCTTTTCAATAGCTACTACACCGAGGTGTAGGGGAGGGCGATACACCTTTCCCTGGATTGCTCCACTTTACCTTTGATACGTACCATATATTGCTGAGTATTAAGCAAAGAGGTATCACGTACCATTTTTAAAGTCTTTGGTATGACGCCACCGACGATTGAACCCAGGTTTCCCTGATCATTGGCGAACACTTTACCCACAAATAATCTTATGCAAGGCAAAATATCATTGAGAAACATGAAAATGGAATATACTTATTGATTTTCTTATTTATCAATGACATATACATATATTTATAAATAATCATTGCGAAATATGGAAATCAATGAGTATATTCTATTACGAATTTATTTCATCCGATCTTGATGGATTCTTTAAAATGTGTTTGAATTTTTTTTCTTTCGATTGTTATCACGTATCATAATTTGAATATTCTTTTTTTATAGAAATATTTAAATCATGACACGTTGAACTTTACAAAAGACGAAAATATTCTACGGATTTAACGGTCAAAAGAAAATAATTTTTTTCAAATCCATCAGAAGATTCCATCAAGAACGGATGAAATAAATTTATGATGGAATATGCTAATTGATTTTCTTGTTTCTCGCTGATATATATATATATATATATATGATAGCAAAAACTTATATATACATATAAGTTTTTGCTATTTAATACGAATGATTCTATTTGCTATAACAGCTTCTTCAAAAAGTGATCACAAATAGAAAAAAAAAATTTTTTAGATTTTTTTTAAAAGTTTAATGCGTAAATGGAAAAAAAAAGTGTCCTTTGAAAAAATATCTAAAAAACTTTTCTCTCCATTGTGTGATTGCCTAGTTGGCTACGGCTGTAGAATGCACCGACTGCACCTCTGCAGAGGCGTTTAGGGAGTCTTACCCCTAACCCCTAACCTCAATAATTGAATTTTATCTTGCACTTTATTATCTGCAGAAGGGTAAGACCCCCTCCAATGAGTGTCCTGGATATGATACTAAACAATCAGATGGTGAGGTTCAAGTGATGCTGGAGCTTTGGGGAATGCAGAGCACTCCTTCATTGCCATTGCTCCCAGGTCCGCTCTGGCCCGGAGTGGTAGCACCTGATAGAGCCCTATCTATGTGTTAAATAGAACTAATGGCACACTTATGCCAAACTGAATTGTTTGAATTAGAACTGTTTGACTAAAATGAATAGCTTGAAATAGAAATGTTTTTACAATCAAACTGTACTTACATTTAATCTGCGTGCTTATGCTAAACTGAATTGTTTGAAATTAAACTGTTTTTGACATTGAAACTTTACCTACACTAAACTGAATTGCTTAATATAGAACTGTTTTGATATTTAACTGCGTGTAAACAATATCTGTACTTATACTAAACTGAATTAGCTGAATTAGAACTGTTTGAATAAAGTGAATAGCTTGAAATAGAAATCTTTTTGACAATTAAACTGTTTACTCATGCTAAACTGAATTGTTTGAAATAAAACTGACTATTTGCATAAAAATTGGATTTAGCGTTGAATAACCTACAAAGGTTGATATGCCATAAAAAATCAACCAACCAACCATTGTGTGATGGCTATCTAAAGAAGCCGTTTCTCCTATAGAGTTTACCGCTGAAATAAATTTATAATTGGCAAGTCATGGTTAGTTAAGTTTTTTTATTATATATATATATATATATATATATATATATATATATATATATATACACACACAAGGGTGGGCTGAAAAATTCAAAGTCTGAGAGGTTCATATGACTACGTTATACTTGGTGTTGGTGAATTTTTAACTTATAAGCTAAAAGCACTGCAACACCGGAGGGAGAAGTATATGGACAAGCAGAATGACTATGTTGAAAAAAATAAATCTGATGTAATCGCATTCTGTGAGAGTATTTTGGTCAGCCTATGAACTTTTCAGTCACCTCTTGTATATATATATATATATATATATATATATATATATATATATATATATAAGTAAGGCTCCTTTTCAATAGTTACAATACCGGATTATAAGAGAGGGCCCAACTTCTTTCCCTGGATTGCTTCACACCCTTGTCCGTACCTTATAATGCTGAATTGGTTTGGGTTTTATGGCATATCAACCATTGTAGGTTATTTAATGCCAAATCCATTCTATAGATATAAACAGTTCTATTTCAAACACTTCAGTTTGGCATAAGTAGATAGTTAAGTTCTATTTGACTAATAGATAGGACCCTATCAGGTGCTACCACTCCAGACCATTGTGGCAATAAAAGTATACTCCGCATTACCCAAAGCTCCTGAATTACTGAAGCCTCACCATCAGATTAATGTCATAATCAGGACACTCGTTGTTGGGGGGTTACCCCTCTGTAAAGATGCAGTTGGTGTTTTCTGTTGCCCCAGCTGACTGGACCATGATCATGCTAAATATTAAGCAAGGAGGCATCAAGTAACATTTTTTGAGTCTTTGGGTATGACACGACCAGGGATTGAACTCCGGTCTACCGGGTCATTGGCGAACACTTTTATCATTATGCCAATATATATGAGCAAAAGTGAATATTCTAACAAAAGTGGTAAAACGAATATGAAACAAATAGGAATACTTATATGTTGTTATTTAATTTTTTGACTTCTTCTCAACTAGTTTCGACGTTAGGTCGTAGACTAAAGAAAAGTTTTAGGAAGAAAATTCTTTTAAAAAAGTTTTCGAAAAAGTTTTCGAAAGAATTGATATGCCACAAAAGAATCGAAGAAAATTGGAGTGAATAAAAAGAATATATATACATGTATGTATGTGTATGTGTGTGTGTGTGGATATATATATATATATATATAAAGAGTGAGAGAGAGAGAGAGAGAGAGAGTATAATGGAATCATTAATAATCTTTAGATGTACACATGAAATAGGCTTTGAAGTAAAAATATGTTAAAGCGAAAATACTTTTAATGCAACAACAACAACAACAACAACAACAATAATAATAATAATAATAATAATAATAATAATAATAATAATAATGATATGGAATAGAAAATTGTGGTCAACGTTTAATCACATAATGATCAAATGAAGCAAACTGACAAGAAAAAGAAGTACAAGGATAGTCTTGTCTGATTTGGAAAATTGATCCACTGAGAACTGTGCAAGAGATTAGAATTTAACTATACTAACAAGTAGAATATACACAAACCAGAATCTGTCGAAGAAAATGAGACCCATAGAATTATCTGGGATTTTCAAATACAAACGAATCATCAAATGCCGATCACAAGACCAGACCTAATGATAATCAGCAAAAAAAAAAATCTGTCTTTCAATGGATTTTGCCGCCGTTCTAACGGACCACATACAGAGAATAAAAGAAATCCAAGAAATCAATGACAAATATTTGGCCCTTAGAAGAGAATTAGAAAAAAACCTGTTGAACATGGGGAAAACGGTAATACTAATAGTAATTTGCGTAAGACTCCCCCGACGAGGGGCCCAGTCGGCTGGAGGGGGCTGCAGAATGCACCGACTGCATCTCAGCATAGAGGTAAGGGTTAGAGTTAGGGTTAGTGTTCTGGATATGACGCTAAACAATTGTAAGCGTTGTCGTCTCATCTTCAGCAACAAAAAAATTAAGGCTTGTTGCATAGCTGTTACCGTAATAAAATTTTCATCAAACAGCCAGGAGTCTCACCATCAGATTGTTTAATGTCATATCCAGAACACTCGTTGGGGAGTCTCACCACTCTGCTGAGATGCAGTTGGTGTATTCAGCTGTCCCCCTCCAGCTGACTGGGAGTTCGAATGAGTTGAGTATTTCTTGATTCGTCGAGTCGAACATTATTTCCGCGTGAGTAAATAAGTAGAGTTTTAATCGACGTTTGTAAAAACAAAACAAAACAAAAAACTAATTCTGATATAGTCGAATAATTGATAGATAACAACGTCGACCTGGTCGCAAGTGAAACCATAAAACTTATCACTAGAAACAATTGTAGATATGAATATTTTGTCTCGAGTAACATCCTATCAGATATATGAGCTGGTCTTGAGTAAAGAGCTCCATAAAATTGTCAGTGCATGCAACAAAAGAATATTTTTGTCAGCACTTCAGAAGATTGCTGTATGTGTGCCGGAGAGAATAAGTCTTCTCGACCAAATTGCATTATTGATTTTCGAGGATATAAGAAGTTGTACAGAGGGCAAAACCAATCAAGCTGGAAGTATAGAAACGGAGTAGAGAAGGGCTGGAAGAAAACGAAAGTGAAATCATCTTGATGATAAAAAAATAAAAAAGTTAGCGACTATAGTCGAGGGCAACCCGAGGGCTCCCTTTTTAATAGCTACTACACCGAGGTGTAGGGAAAAGGCGCTACTGCTTATATGCCATGGAATTTAAATCTATATATATATATATATATATATATAAGTAAGTAAAGTTGGTGATCTTAGTTGAGGGTGACCTGAAGGCTCCCTTTTTAAAAGCTACTACACCGAGGTGTAGGAAAAATGCGCTATTCCTTTCCCTGGATTGCTCCACTTTACCCTTGATCCATACCTTATAATAATGAGTGTTAAGCAAGGAGGCATCAAGTACCATTTTTTGAGTCTTCCGTATGACTCGGCCTGGGATTGAAACCCGATCTTCCGGGCCATTGACGAACACTTTAACTACTTGGCCAATGGACCGGTCTTGATAAAAAGTCCGTGTAAATAATTTCCCCGCAGGAAATTATAAATCTATGCGCTCGATATTTTGAAAATTAATAAAAACGAGGGCGTAGATAGAACAAAAAAATAATTAATTCCACGAATTCTAACATGTTTACGATATAGTCCACTTGTATATCGCTTCGGTGGCAAATCTGGATTCTCAGTAGGTATCGACTCTCCCGGGGAGTATCTCAGCTGCATTCAACCAATTCCCCACGGAGGTGGAATATTGTTGAATAGCCATAAAGATCTCAGAAATAACTGTAATGCAAATACGTATAAAAATACAGGAAGACTCTAACGTTTCGGATACGAACGGGTTTATTAATTTCTGGCTTCGGTCTTTGACGACACAAGGAGAGAGACATAATTCTTAAAAGCCTATGCAAATCATATAAAGCTGATCCCACCCCTAACGCGCAGCGCAACTTGTGGTGTTTAAGATCCAATTAATCGCTGCCGGTCGAGATCCGAAGAACTCAACCGCTACTTCCAACGGTCGATCTCAACTACTCTCTTTTCAAAATCCTCAAATTCTCAGGACCATCTCTTCTGGGCATGACGTCATATACTCTCCAGCCCCATTTCTTGTCTAGGGGTTCATTATGACAGATGATGATTTTCATATCCTTTCGTAAGACTGCACCATCTGACTATACACCTGGACTAAGAGATACCGAGTCGTTCAAAGCTTTACCAAAATAATAATAAAATATAATTAACGAAAAATGATTAATATAAAAAATCATTAACTTAATTATATAACAATATGACTGAAGATCAGTTTTAAAGTGGAGCATGTAGGAAACTAGTTAACTTGAGGTGGTGCCAAAAATATCTCAGTTCCTCTGTCAAAAGATATCATAAAATAAGTAAGTACAAAGACCTGGAAAAAGAAATTGAAAAATGTGACATCTTGAAATTACTGCCGTGTCAGTAATAGTGGGAGCCCTGGGTATGATCAAGGGACAGATAAACACATTTAAAATATACCTGGCAATCCTAGTTTATATAAAATACAAAAAATTACGCATTGTGTTATGGCTCATTCCCTTGGAAGAGTGCAATCAATGTGACGAAAAAAATCACCCAAAAGAGGTAGCAAAAATATACGTAGAATATCACCCAAAACCATATCTAGAATATCATACGAAAGCATATGTAGAATATCACCCAAAATCATACGTAGAATATCACCCAAAACATATGTAGAATATCACCCGAAATCATACGTAGAATATCACCCAAAACCATATGTAGAATATCACACGAAAGCATACGTAGAATATCACCCAAAACCATATGTAGAATATCACAGGAAAGCATAAGTAGAATATCACACGAAAGCATATATAGAATATCACACGAAAGCATATGTAGAATCTCACACGAAAGCATACGTAGAATATCACCCAAAACCATGTGTAGAATATCACCCAAAACATACGTAGAATATCACACGAAAGCATACGTAGAATATCACCGGAAATCATACGTAGAATATCACCGGAAATCATACATAGAATATCACCCGAAATCATACGTAGAATATCACCCAAAACCATATGTAGAATATCACACGAAAGCATATGTAGAATATCACCGGAAATCATACGTAGAATATAATTCCTCCAGCCGAGGTTTTGGCTAAAGACCTGCAACAGGGATTGTAAGGAATCAAAAGTAAAGTTGAAAATTAAATGATAATAATAATAATAACGATAATAATAATAATAATGATTATAATTACCTTTAGAGAGAAACTGAATCTCTTTTAATAGCAACACAAAACAATCACAAAATGACCGATTATATCAAAGCAAAAATCGATTATACGTAACAGAATGGTAAGTGTAGGTTATGTTGTGACAAAGGCAAAACGATTAATCCCACAATAAGAAACATTAGCAAACTAACACAAAAAGAGTATAAGACTAGACACGAATGGGTAGGAAAGGTGATCTACTGGGAATTGTGCAAGAAATTGAAATTTGACAATACAACCAAATGTTACATGCGCAAACCAGAATGAGATGCATAAAATTCCGTGGGATTTGGGGATACAAACAGATACCCTAATCCCGGCTACAAGACCAAACCAAGCGATAATTAACAAAAAGAGATAACTTGCTGTATAATGGAATTTGCCATCCCAGCGGACCGCAGGGCAAAAACCAAAGAAATCGCAAAATGAAACAAGTACTAAGACTCTGCCGGAGATTTAAGAGAGCTGTGGAATATGAGAGTGACGGTGATACCAATTGTAATTGGAACACTTGGAATGGTCCCCAAAGACTTGGAAAGGGGGCTGGAATAGTTGGAAATCGGTGGAAAAATCGAGACTATCTAGTCAGCAGCATTGTTGAGATCGGCCAGAATACTCCTAGAGACTCCAGTGAAAGACAATCACCTAACGCTGATAGGAAAAAGTCAAAAGGAGTATTATAATAATAATAATAATAAGTAAAGTAGGCGGCCGTAGTCGAGTGCGACCAGAAGGCTCCCTTTTCAATAGCTACTACACCAAGGTGTAGGGGAGAGCACTGCTCCTTTTCCTGGATTGATCCACTTTACCCTTGATACGTACCTTATATTGTTGAGTGTTATGCAAGTAGGTATCAAGTACCATTTTTAAAGTCTTTGGTATGACACGACCTGGGATTGAACCCAGGTCTCCCGGACCATGGGTGAAAATAATGATAATAAATAAGAATAGAAAATAAGAATACCTCGGGAGAACGAGAAAACTACTCGAAACCAAACTACATAGCAGAAATCTCATCAAAGGCATAAACACCCGGGCTGTCTCTTTCTCGTACTATACTCGGGATCATGCTTACAGTGGACAAAGGAAGAACTTCCCAAAATGAACCAGAAAATAAAACTAATGACTATGTTTAAGGTCTTACATACCAGAGATGATATAGACAGACTCCATGTGACAAGAAAAGGAGGAAGAAGACTTGCCAGGATTAAAGGTAGCGTGTGATATATTGATAAGACAACTCGAAGACAACATCAAAAGAGGAAAGAAAAACTGATTACAGTGACCAAAAACACAAAAAGCACATGGACCAACAGACCAACAATGATTAAAAAACAAAAATAGAAAGAAAAACAACTGTATGGTACCCGTGGTGTAATGGTTATCGTCGTAGGAAATGGACACGGTGACACGAGTTCAAATCCTGGACGAGACTGATTGCATTGCACTAATACCCTTGGGAAAGGTATGAATCCAATTATTTTCCCTCCAGCTATGGGTAAATAGTAGGGCAGACTAGGTTCTTCAGCCTTGGTGAGGCAAAATCCTCTTTATACATATATATTGAATACATATGATTTGGTTTGGTTTTATAGCATATCAACCCTTGTACATATTTAATGTCAAATCCTATATATATATATTTTAGGAAGTGCCCGTAGTGTAATGGTTATCGTCGTAGGAAATGGACACAGTGACACGAGTTCAAATCCTGGACGAGACTGATTGCATTTCACATTGCACTAATACCCTTGGGAATGGAGTGAATCCAATTATTCTCCCTCCAGCTATGGGTAAATAGTAGGGCGGACTAGGTTCTTCAGCCTTGGATTGGCAACTAGTCTAGGTGAAGGAAAACTCTGAATTCAAACCTGTTAAACTCTGCTTAAAACAATTGACCTTAGCTTGGTCCAGGATTTGAACTCGTGTCGCCGTGTCCATTTCCTACGACGATAACCATTACACTACAGGCACCTCCATTCTTTTTTTTTTTTTTTTTTTGAGGCTTACAGTCCCTGGTGTTCCCCATCTAAGTAATCGTCAGGCTCGACACCGCTTAACTTCGGTGATCGAGCGAGAACCGGTGTTTTCAGTGTGATTTGATCGGCGAATGTTGTATCCTTTTAATGCTATAAAGATTTCCATTTCATTTCCATCCTCTGTTTTGTTCGGTTACAACATTTGGCGACAGGGATGATGTATTTAGTCAAAGAACCAAAAATGGTACACAAAAGACACTTGAATCAAACAAAAAGTAGGCATATTGATGAAGAGGACAATAGTCCAGTGGATGTTGAACCAATAGAAGTTCTTTTCGCCACATTTGATGAGCCCATTACTCGGAAACATCCTGAAGCAATAAGACAAAAAAGACAAAGTGAGAGGAAAAGAAGGGACACACAGAGAACTGACATTTACCCGAAAAGGAAGATATTGACTCAATGTTGAGTAACTCTAAAAAGATTTTATATATCCTACCAGTAATGAGTATGTCCAGTTCCTCATAAATATTTTTTGGGCAATATTTTAAGGGGAGATAATTTATGCTGACTAAGTAGTCACCATGAGTAGTGGGTACATTCTTCATGCTGTTGGCGAGTATTGTATTTTATTAATGTTATAAAGATTTCCATTTCATTTCCAACCTCCCTTTTAGTTATTTCTCATTCAAAAACCTTTTGTTATGTCACAACAATCTGTTTAAAAAACATTTCTAATCGATAATACTGTGTGCAAAAAAAAAGACTCTTACAAGCAGCTACACAAAAAAGTGACGTTGTGGCTAAAGTACTGAACTGCGGTCTCGGAGTGAGCGAGTTCGAACTCCAGTCACGCTATTACATACATTTTCAGAATTATACTTTCGGGAAAGGTATAAAAACCACCCCCACAGCCATGAGTTAAATAGTATTACTACTGTTCTTCAACGAGGATGTATTTGGAATTAAGTAAGCCAAGGATGTTGATATGCCATTAAATAAAGTAGCCAAACCAAACTACTGCCCAGACGGCTGGGGCTGCAGAATACGCCGACTGCATTTCTGCAGAGGGGCAAAACCCTGCCCAACGAGGGTCCTATCTATAGGTTAAATAGAACTAAACTGCATCCTTAGCATAAGTATGTAGTTTAAATGTCAAAACAGTTCTATTTCGAGCAATTCAGTTTAGCATAAGTACGCAGTTTAAATGTCAAAACAGTTCTATTTTTAAACAATTCGGTTTAGCATAAATACGTAGTTTAAATGTAAAAAACAGTAAGCTCAAACCACGGATTAGTTCTATTTAACCCAGAGATAGGACCCTTATCAGGTGCTACCACTCCGGGCAGAGTGAACCTGGGAGTGATAGCAATGAAGGGGTACTCCGCATTCCCAAAGCTCCAGTATTACTAGAGCCTCACCATCAGATTGTTCAGTATCATTTCCGGGACACTCGTTAGGGAGGAGGCCTTAATCCCTGCACAGAGAAGCAGTCGGTGTATTCTACAGCTCCAGCTGACTGTGCAATGAATTGTTTGAAATAGAACTGTTTTGACATTTAACTGTGTATAAACAGAAATTATACTTATAGTAAACTGATTTGTTTGAATTGGAATTGTTTGACTAAATTGAATATCTTGAAACGGAAATGTTTTTTGACGAATAAACAGTGTACTTATACAAAACTAAATTGTTTGAAACAGAACTGTTTATTTGTATAAAAAATGGATTTGTTATTAAATAACCTACAAAGGTTGATATGCCATTAAACACATACAAACAAAACTAAAACTGTAGATATAAGCGTACAATGAACCAATCAATTTTTCATATAATTTACGTTTTAGTTGTAAGAAAACATTTTTTCGCTTCTATATAGAAGAAAACGGTTTGGTTTGGTTTTTGTTTTTTGTTTATTTGTCTTTTGTGGGTTTTTTTTAGCGGGGTAGGGGGTTCTCTCTGATGGACACTTTTTCTATCTTTCTAGAGACTTCCTAGAAATTCTGTTGGCAAACTGTTTACAGCTGCAGATTTATGATATCTTCATTGGATGATGTTAATATTTACTACTGACATCCCAAGGTCAAATCACGTTCATTATGCTAGGGAATTCGTCGTTCAGTTTTCTTCTGAAAAGATGCCAATGTTCACCAAAAAAAAATTGTACCAACTGGACAGGCGAGGGTGCTAGAGGGAAAGAAAAAATGCCAAACAAAATAATTTGTCAGGTGTTATTCACATAAGTAGAATATTAAGTTCTTCTCGACTTTAGGCAACAGAAGTCTTTTACTTTCCCGCTAGAACATTTTTTTTTTTTTTGCGTGGTGGTGGTGGTGGGGGGTCTTTTTTCTCCTTCTGTCGGGAAGTGACATATTATTATTATTATTATTATTATTTTACATTCTCTCTCTCTCTCTCTCTCTCTCTCTCTCTCTCTCTCTCTCTCTGATCGGCTTCTCAACTTTCCTTCTTTTTCTTCTTCTTCCTCTTATTATTATTATCATCTTGCATTCTCTCTCTCTCTCTCTCTCTCTCTCTCTCTAATTGACTTCACAACTCTCCTGTCTTTTTCTTCTTCTTCTTCTTCTTCTTATTATTATTATTATTATTATTATTATCTTGCATTTTGACTCTCCCTCTCTCTCTCTGTCATTCTCTATCTCTGTCTCTGTCTCTCTCTCTCTCTCTCTCCACTATCGTCTTCTCAACTCCTCTTTCTTCTTCTTCTTCTTCTTCTTCTTATCATTATTATTATTATTATTATTATTATTTTCTTCTCCTTCTTCTTCTTCTTCTTCTTCTTATTATTATTATTATTATTATTATTATAATTATCTTGCATTTTGACTCTCCCTCTCTCTATCTGTCTCTGTCTCTGTCTCTCTGTCTCTGTCTCTCTCTCCATTATCGACTTCTCAACTCCTCTTTCTTCTTCTTCTTCTTCTTCTTCTTCTTCTTCTTCTTCTTCTTCTTCTTCTTCTTCAGATCATCCACCACATCAAGCTTCTTCTTAAGATAATCTTCCTACTTCCGTCTTCTTCTTCTTGACAATCTCTCTCTCTCTCTCTCTCTCTCTCTCTCTCTCTCTCTCTCTCTCTTGATTAACCACTTCTCTTTCTGTCAACTCCCCCTTTTTTTTCTTCTTCTTCTTCTTCTTCTTCTTCTTCTTTATAACGTTTTTTTATTTGATACTTCTTTTTTTCTACTTCAGATTTTTTTCTTTCACTGTCCGTGTATATATATATATATATACAATCAAACTTCTTTCCTATAGAGCAAACGAATCAGAATTTACCCTCATTTCTTTCTACTTACTTTCCCGGCTTACCAATTATATTCACCCCTTTTAGGGGCTTGATATCAATCGATTTCAAGGCTCTCGGCAACATCTATTAAGGATTGTATCAGGAACTATATACCACACCAATATCTGACCAATATTTTTCCCCTTTTTTTTAACAATGGAAACACCCCGCATTATAACAAAATGGAGAAGTGAGCCAAATCCAATCATTTTTTTTTTCGTTAGGAGAAATAACGTCACAATATGATTCTAAATGACATAAAAAATGAAAAAGAAAATCTTAACCAAGCAAGAAGAATTTTTCCCGTTCAGTTGGATATTTGGAATGAATTAGGTAACTTTTTTTCTTGATATCTAAAAGAAAAACTTATATATGATCATATATCAAATGCTGTCTGCATGCTACAACAACCCCTCCCTCAAAACACACACAACCTACAACTTTATGTTGACTGATTCGACTGCAAGGCTAAACCAGGTGACAGTAGCAGACGATTCTTATTTCTCGGTGAGGAAAGGATTGGTTCATCTTAAGCATGTGAAAACCAGACCGAAGAAAATTTCAGGATTCAAAGGTTACAAAGATACGCAGCGTGTAAAGAGTGTTGTGGAATCAATATCTATCTCATATTACTGATATATGTATGTATACCGGACATTGGCCTAGCGGTTAGAGTGTTCGCCAGATCGAGTCATACCAAAGACTCAAAAAATGGTTCTAGATTCCTCCTTGCTTAACACTCAGCATTATAAGGTACGGGTAAAGTGGAGCAATCTAGGTAAAGGAGTAGCGCCCTCCCCTACACCTCGGTGTAGTAGCTATCGAAAAGGGAGCCTTCGGGTCACCCTCGACTAAAGGGAGACAACTTTACTTTATTTACTGTTATATATATCAATCTATCGATCTATCTATCTCATCCTGCTGTAAACTATCAATGTTGGTATATATATATATATATATATATATATATATATACCATCATACGACTCTTATCTATCTCAAATGGCTGTTATCTATCTTTCTATCGATCTATCTAAATCTCTTGTTATCTATCTCATACTGTTGTCAATCTCATACTGTTGTTATCTATCTATCTATCTATCTATCTGTCTGTCTGTTTGTCTATCATCTGCCTGTCTGTCTGTCTGTCTATCAATCCATCTCATACGACTGTTATCTACCTATTTTTCGCATACAACTATTATCTATCTCATACTGTTGTTATCTATCTATCTATCTATCTATCGATCGATCTCAGTCTGTACATTAACTATATATATATATATATATATATATATGTGTGTGTGTGTGTGTGTGTGTGTGTGTGTGTGTGTGTGTGTGTGTGTGTGTGTGGATCAATCTACCCCATTCTGTTCACACAGTCTAATACACATTTATTGGCACTCATGAAATTTCAGTACATAACATACCCTGAAAAAAAAGAATCTTGTGAAACGGTTTGGGTCTGTTGATAACCTATAGTTAACAGCAAATGATAAAACAAGTTTATATAAATTTGGTTATTTTACGTTTATTTCTAAAGATATAGCAGAGCATAGAGTTCACGTTGCGTAGTGGGTAAAGTCCTGGACTGCAGCCTCGGAACAAAAAATACGGAGCTACAATAAAGAATCGCAGATTCTCAAGGACTTTAGCAATTAATGTCATAGAAGGAAATTCTTTGAAATATTACTTGGTTTAATCCACGATAAAATCGAAAAATCAGGACAAACATTTCGACTATTGTCTTCATCTTTATTGTTATATCCACAATGTCTTATCATTTAGAGTATTTCGACTATTGTCTTCATCTTTATTGTTATATCCACAATGTCTTATCATTTAGAGTATTTGGACAGTTGTCTTCATCTTTATTGTTATATTCACAATGTCTTATCATTTAGAGTATTTCGACAATTGTCTTCATCTTTATTGTTATATTCACAATGTCTTATCATTTAGAGTATTTGGACTATTGTCTTCATCTTTATTGTTATATCCACAATGTCTTATCATTTAGAGTATTTGGACAGTTGTCTTCATCTTTATTGTTATATTCACAATGTCTTATCATTTAGAGTATTTGGACAGTTGTCTTCATCTTTATTGTTATATTCACAATGTCTTATCATTTAGAGTATTTGGACTATTGTCTTCATCTTTATTGTTATATCCACAATGTCTTATCATTTAGAGTATTTGGACAGTTGTCTTCATCTTTATTGTTATATTCACAATGTCTTATCATTTAGAGTATTTGGACTATTGTCTTCATCTTTATTGTTATATTCACAATGTCTTATCATTTAGAGTATTTGGACAGTTGTCTTCATCTTTATTGTTATATTCACAATGTCTTATCATTTAGAGTATTTCGACTATTGTCTTCATCTTTATTGTTATATTCACAATGTCTTATCATTTAGAGTATTTGGACTATTGTCTTCATCTTTATTGTTATATCCACAATGTCTTATCATTTAGAGTATTTGGACAGTTGTCTTCATCTTTATTGTTATATTCACAATGTCTTATCATTTAGAGTATTTCGACTATTGTCTTCATCTTTATTGTTATATTCACAATGTCTTATCATTTAGAGTATTTGGACAGTTGTCTTCATCTTTATTGTTATATTCACAATGTCTTATCATTTAGAGTATTTGGACTATTGTCTTCATCTTTATTGTTATATCCACAATGTCTTATCATTTAGAGTATTTGGACAGTTGTCTTCATCTTTATTGTTATATTCACAATGTCTTATCATTTAGAGTATTTCGACTATTGTCTTCATCTTTATTGTTATATCCACAATGTCTTATCATTTAGAGTATTTGGACAGTTGTCTTCATCTTTATTGTTATATTCACAATGTCTTATCATTTAGAGTATTTCGACTATTGTCTTCATCTTTATTGTTATATTCACAATGTCTTATCATTTAGAGTATTTGGACTATTGTCTTCATCTTTATTGTTATATCCACAATGTCTTATCATTTAGAGTATTTGGACAGTTGTCTTCATCTTTATTGTTATATTCACAATGTCTTATCATTTAGAGTATTTGGACTATTGTCTTCATCTTTATTGTTATATTCACAATGTCTTATCATTTAGAGTATTTGGACAGTTGTCTTCATCTTTATTGTTATATTCACAATGTCTTATCATTTAGAGTATTTCGACTATTGTCTTCATCTTTATTGTTATATTCACAATGTCTTATCATTTAGAGTATTTGGACTATTGTCTTCATCTTTATTGTTATATCCACAATGTCTTATCATTTAGAGTATTTGGACAGTTGTCTTCATCTTTATTGTTATATTCACAATGTCTTATCATTTAGAGTATTTCGACTATTGTCTTCATCTTTATTGTTATATTCACAATGTCTTATCATTTAGAGTATTTGGACAGTTGTCTTCATCTTTATTGTTATATTCACAATGTCTTATCATTTAGAGTATTTGGACTATTGTCTTCATCTTTATTGTTATATCCACAATGTCTTATCATTTAGAGTATTTGGACAGTTGTCTTCATCTTTATTGTTATATTCACAATGTCTTATCATTTAGAGTATTTCGACTATTGTCTTCATCTTTATTGTTATATCCACAATGTCTTATCATTTAGAGTATTTGGACAGTTGTCTTCATCTTTATTGTTATATTCACAATGTCTTATCATTTAGAGTATTTCGACTATTGTCTTCATCTTTATTGTTATATTCACAATGTCTTATCATTTAGAGTATTTGGACTATTGTCTTCATCTTTATTGTTATATCCACAATGTCTTATCATTTAGAGTATTTGGACAGTTGTCTTCATCTTTATTGTTATATTCACAATGTCTTATCATTTAGAGTATTTGGACTATTGTCTTCATCTTTATTGTTATATCCACAATGTCTTATCATTTAGAGTATTTGGACAGTTGTCTTCATCTTTATTGTTATATTCACAATGTCTTATCATTTAGAGTATTTGGACTATTGTCTTCATCTTTATTGTTATATCCACAATGTCTTATCATTTAGAGTATTTGGACAGTTGTCTTCATCTTTATTGTTATATTCACAATGTCTTATCATTTAGAGTATTTGGACTATTGTCTTCATCTTTATTGTTATATCCACAATGTCTTATCATTTAGAGTATTTGGACAGTTGTCTTCATCTTTATTGTTATATTCACAATGTCTTATCATTTAGAGTATTTGGACTATTGTCTTCATCTTTATTGTTATATCCACAATGTCTTATCATTTAGAGTATTTGGACAGTTGTCTTCATCTTTATTGTTATATTCACAATGTCTTATCATTTAGAGTATTTGGACTATTGTCTTCATCTTTATTGTTATATCCACAATGTCTTATCATTTAGAGTATTTGGACAGTTGTCTTCATCTTTATTGTTATATTCACAATGTCTTATCATTTAGAGTATTTGGACTATTGTCTTCATCTTTATTGTTATATCCACAATGTCTTATCATTTAGAGTATTTGGACAGTTGTCTTCATCTTTATTGTTATATTCACAATGTCTTATCATTTAGAGTATTTGGACTATTGTCTTCATCTTTATTGTTATATTCACAATGTCTTATCATTTAGAGTATTTGGACAATTGTCTTCATCTTTATTATTATATTTCCAACCTTTGGCCTTCGTCGAGTATTTCTGGTCGAACTCTGGAGCCTCCACTGGACTTCAAAACGAACCCTTTATTTAATCCACGTGGTTACAAGTGTTAAGATACAGTAAAAAAAAAGTTGGCGATTGTAGTCGAGGGTAACCCAAGGGCTCCCTTTTCGATAGCTACAACACCAAGGTGTAGGGGAGGGTGCTACTCCTTTCCCTGGATTGCCCCACTTTACCCTTTATCCATACCTTATGATGCTGAGTGTTAAGCAAGGAGGCATCAAGTACCATTTTTTGAGTCTTTGGTATGACTCGACCTGCGATTGAACCAGTGTCTCCCGGGCCATTGGCGAACACTCTAACCATCATACCATTGTCCGGTTTAAGTATTCTTTATTTTTACATGTTGTCAGGAATGAGCCTAGAACCTCAATAAAATAATAAATACCATGTTCAAAACTTGGACGAAGCTGTTCGGATTTCATATAGAGCTAATACCCTTGGGAAAGGTACAAATCCAACTATTCTCCAGCAATTAATAAATAAAAGGGCAGCCTAGGCTCTTTAATCTTCATATGGAAACCACTCTAGGAGAAGGAAAACTCCAAATTCAAACCTGTTAAACTCCATCGAAGAATTGAATTTGTGTCATATCCTCCTTATGTGGGAGTGGTTGGATATATATATATATATATATATATATATATATATATATATATATATATATATATCCACTCAGCGACCAAAGACAGTGGGTGTGGATTATTTTTTTTATAGAATATATCAGGAATATCATATAAATCTATGGGAGTACTCAATGTATGGCTATTGTTAATCCTTTATTCATTCGCTGGGATATAACAAAATTCACATTCAAAGCGTATTGAGTGCAATTTGATGGAGACTCAAACTCGGTTAAGTCGTCATAATAAATTTATTTCGGAGGAGAATATAACTCTACTCTCCGTCTCGTCAGATGACTTTTTACATGCTTTTCTCAAAGTTGTAGAACATCAAATGTAGAATTACAGTTCGTATTTAAGAAATAAAAAATAAAAATAAAAAAATAAAAAATAAAAAATTCAAATTATTTAAATTCACATGCGAGGGCAGAGGGGGTCAAAATATTAGATGTTAGAAGCATCAAGAAACAGGAGTGAGATTTCTCTGTAGGTCAACCCATCGTAATTTACATACTTGTCGGTGGTCCTGTAGCAGGTGCGATTTTCTAAACAGTCTACAATCTTAGAATGAATGAATATCCCCATATATATTTTAGATTTACTCCTAATACATCTGTTAATTTTCTCAGCTGTTGTTATCCTAGATATTCCTCTTAATTTAATTCGGAACAAGATGGTTAAATAAGATAAAGGCAAAGAAATTTTTTATCGTAGCTATCAAGTGCTTTTAATCTATCCTAAAAATGGTCAAGGGGGATTAACTAGTTTAGAGTCAAAGGCCTTAATTTTTGGATTAAAATCCGGCATTCATCGGATCGTCTATCTTTAAATTTCCCTGTCCTGATGATATCCTCAATTGAATTGATCGTTCTTAATTTCTAATAAATCCTTATCATTGTCCTTGCAATTACATAGGGATCGGTGTTTTAGTGGCTCTTAGTCAGGATAATTTGAATTTTCCTCTATGTCTACATTTAAACACGAGCTCATTTCTTTCGTTCAACAGTAGTCTTCGATTTCTGAAATTAATAATACCCATTTTCTCATCTATACATAAGTTACATCTACCGTTGAAGCTATTCGCAGGAGAAGAGTGCCTGATTATCTTCCACTTAACTTGTGGAGTCAGTCCCTGATCTTTAAGGCCCCAAAAATATTTTGATAGGGCAGTCTGGTTTCTAAGTCTTGAATTGGAGAAAGAATGCCTATGATTATATCATCTTTGCTTCCAATTTCCAGCAGAGATCCCTATATAGACTCTCTCTCCGTCAATATTATGTTCCCTAGGAGAAATGCATGTCTGGTATACGATGTTTCTCGAATAGCAACTTCCGCCTAAGAGGCATTCCTCTTTACTTCTACAGTTACAAGATGCAACGTCTGGACATTTAGCAGTTAAAAAATAAATAAAAATAGATAAATAAATAAAATAATTAAATAAAATGACGTATAACGACCCTAGTCGAATGTTTTAGTATACAGGGCAAACAGAAATAGAACTTTTTCTAAAGCTTAGAAGTCTGATTGCACACCCTCAGTTAAAAATTTAAAAAAAAAAAAAAAAGCAACCGAAGTCAAAAATCGAATTCTACCTATAAAATAAAAACCTTTCAGGGCCGGAATCGGATGATAGGATGAAATATACCCCAAAATGTCTTTGAATTTTAACATACAGCAGCCCTGGACTTTAACTAAGTTAAAACTTAGGGTAAAAAAAAAGGGGGGGGTCTGTGTTTGTTTGTTGGTTTTTTTTTTTTGTTTTTTTTTTTACTACCACGTACACATGGGAAGCAGCGTGATGTACGTGTGAGTCTTGCGGCTTAACGCTCAGGATTGTCAGTTCGATCGGGGAACTACTGCTGCTCATCTATAAGAGTGGCTTCTATAGATGAGAATAAAAATAGCCATCGAAAGATAACCATGACTCGTACTCAAACCAGATACATAAACCGCGCGGGTAAAAAAGGGGCGCGTCCTGCTGAGGTTGGAGCCCTGGCTTCAGTGTTCGAAAAATCAGCTACAGAGCTCAAACTCAAACAAAAACTACTAAAATGCAAACAAACAATACAGATAGCGACATTTAACGTGAGAACACTAAATAGAATAGGTCAACAATCAGAGCTAACTGCATCAGCCGTAGAACATAAGATAGACATAATTTGCATACAAGAGCACCGATACACGCACACCGAAGATATCAAGTATCACGAAACTGGTAATGGATGGATGCTGGTGACTGTATCGGCATGGAAAAACTCTGGCAATGCATCGGTAGGAGGGGTGGGAATGCTTCTAGGACCAAGAGCGTTAAAAACACTGAACAGCATTGAGAGAATACAACCTAGGATGATGGCCTCAACGTTTAACGGCAACCCCAAAGCAACAATTATCTCCTGCTACAGCCCTACCAATGTTAGCGAAGAAAACGAAATAGTCACCTTCTACGAAAATCTATCCTCCCTAGTACGTAGCATTCCGAAACACAACCTGCTAGTCATTGGCGGAGATATGAATGCACAAATCGGGAAAAACAGACACAACAAATACAGCCTACACAACGCGTCAAACAGGAATGGACAGCATCTAATAGATTTCATGATAGAAAATAGATTAACATGCCTCAATACAAACTATCAAAAAAGGGAGGGGAAATTATGGACCTACACATACGCGAGTAAGAGTAAAGCACAGATAGACTACGTCCTTATAAACAGGAAATGGAAAAACAGTGCGATGAATTGCGAGGCATACTCCTCTTTCGAGGGTGTGTCCTCCGATCATCGAATAGTTACGGCCAAAGTACGACTAAGCTTACGAAAAAACGCCACACGTAAAACGACAACCAAGCACTATGACTGGGCCCTACTCAACACAGAGATATTAGAGATAAATATGCATTAGAATTAAGAAACAGATTCGAAGCACTACAAGAGAAGGCAGAAAAAGGTACCCCAAATGACGAATATGAAAATTTTGTAGAAGCACACCTTGAGGCGGCAGCAAAGTGTATTCCAACAAAACCTAGAACTAAATATAGAGCCCCTTGGGAAACGCTAGCGGTTAGAGAAAAACGTGCACTTGTGAAAACTGCCTCCAAAAGCTATCAAAAGAACCCAACAAACACAAATGCACGAAAACTAGAAAAGGCACAACATCAATTAACAGGAATATATCTAAAAGAACAGGCAGAATACATACAAAATCAGATAGATAAGATTAGAGACTCGGTGGAAGATAGACAATCCAGGATATCCTGGCAAACAATAAACGAAGTAAGTAGAAGGAAGGGCACAGCCAAAGCAAAATTGAAAGCTGCAAGCCAACAAGAAAGAGTAAAACTGTGGGAACAGCATTTCAAAAATCTACAAGGAAACCCACCGGAAATAACGGATGAACCGATCACCAAAGAAGAACTCGACTCAGTTCTCAGAAGAATTAAAAATAGGAAAGCTGCAGGGCTAGACGAGATCCCCCCAGAAGTGTGGAAGACTAGACAATTCGACGATATATTGCTCCGGCAATGCAACGCAGTCTATAGCCAAAATAGGATAGAAAGATGGACGAAGGGATGCATCCTTCCATTCCCTAAAAAAGGCGACCTCGGACTAGCCAAGAACTACCGAGAGATAACACTTACATCCATAGCAGCCAAAATCTACAATGTCCTACTACGAAACCGCATAGAACCCAAAATAGACAACATCCTTAGGAAAAACCAAAATGGCTTCCGGAGAAATAGATCCACAACCTCACAAATACTGACCATCCATAGAATCCTTGAAGGCGTTCGGGCAAAAAACTTACAGGCGACATTACTATTTGTCGACTTTACCAAGGCCTTCGATTCCATACACAGAGGGAAGATGGAGCAAATCCTACTAGCATACGGCCTACCAAAAGAAACCGTAGCAGCGATAATGATTCTCTACAGAAACACCAAAGTGAAAGTACGTTCACCAGATGGAGACACGGAATACTTCGACATTGTTGCAGGAGTACAAGGAGACACACTAGCCCCGTACCTCTTTATCATCTGTCTAGACTATGTGCTTAGGACTTCGATCGACAAAATCAGAGAAAATGGCTTCGAGCTGACTAAGAGAAGAAGCAAAAGGTACCCCGCAAAAACAATCACGGACGCCGACTACGCTGATGACTGGGCGCTACTAGCGAATACGCCTAATCAAGCAGAGACACTACTGCATAGTTTGGAACGAGCCGCAGCTGGCATTGGCCTCCATGTGAATGCAAACAAAACTGAATATATGTGTTGCAACCAAACGGGCAACATTGCCACACTAGACGGAGCCTCTCTGAAACTAGTAGACAAATTCACCTACCTAGGAAGTAGCGTCTCATCAACCGAAAAAGACATCGACACACGACTGACGAAGGCATGGACATCTATCGATAGGCTCTCGATCATATGGAAGTCGGACCTAACTGATAAAATGAAACGCAGTTTCTTCCAGGCAGCGGTTGTGTCGATACTGCTATATGGATGCACCACATGGACGCTAACGAAGCGGCTGGAGAGGAAACTAGACGGAAATTACACAAGAATGTTGAGAGCAGTATTGAACAAGTCCTGACGACAACACCCCACGAGACTCCAACTATACGGACACTTGCCCCCCATCACGAAAACTATACAAGTTAGACGAACCAGACACGCGGGACACTGCAGGAGAAGAAAGGACGAGCTCATAAGCGATGTACTCCTGTGGACCCCCACATATGGATGTGCAAAAGTAGGACGACCAGCACGAACTTACATACAGCAACTATGTGAGGACACAGGATGTAACCCTGAAGACCTGCCGGAGGCGATGAATGATAGGGAGAAGTGGAGAGAGATGGTCAGGGATATCCGTGCTGGCGGCGTGACATGATGATGATGATGAAGAGTAGCTAATCTTTACTGTATTTCTATAAAAAATTAACTTAATGGATTATATGCCATGGAATTTAAATCTAAATATATATATATATAAGTAAAGTTGGCGACCGCAGTCGAGGGTGACCCGAGGCTCCCTTTTCAATAGCTACTACACCTAGATGTAGGGGAGGGCGCTACGCCTTTCCCTGGATTGCTCCACTTTACCCTTGATCCGAACCTTATAATGCTAAGTGTTAAGCAAGGAGGCATTAAGTACCATTTTTTGAGTCTTTGGTAAGACTTGACCTGGGATTGAACCCAGGTCTCCCTGGCCATTATTGTTATATAATTGCTCTATCCTAGATATTGAGCACTCTCCATATTATATTGCACTTGTCTCGCCTCAAACTCACAAAGTAATTTAGTGACAACCAGTACTGTTATAATATATATATATATATATATATATATACGAGAATCATTAAATAAGTTTCCAGACTTTTTTCGTATGTGCACTTTTATTGACAGTTCACACATGAAACTCTAGTCCCCTTCGAAGTAATCTCCTCCGGCTGCAATCCACTTGTTGTACCGTTCCAACAACTTCTGGTCTGGAAGGTCCCATGGAAGTCCTCTTGTGTGAGCGTGACAATGACCTTCGTCACAGCCTCTTTCATCTCCTCAATTGTCTCATAACGACAGATTCTGAGCTTAGGGAATAAGCAAAAGTTACAGGGAGCAAGGTCTGGACTATTGGGAGGCTGAGGAACTGTCTTGATGCCCATCTTGGTCAAATAGTCTGTGACAAGGATGGAGTTGTGGACTGGTGCATTGTCCAGGTGGAAACGCCACTGACCCGATTTGAAGAGTACTGGCCTCTTCCCAAGGAATCTCTTCCAGAACTCCCTTAAAACCTCAATATAGTAACCCTAACCCTAACCCTTTGACCAATCAACTCTGATGTATTGACTTCCTTACTCCTTCCACACCTCTCATCATCCCTCACAGACTCCATGCCTTCCTTGAATCTCTTATGCCACTCAAAAACTCATGCTCGATTCATGTAAGATGGTCGAAAAGAAGTCTGAAGCATTCCATATGTTTCTGTGGCATTTTTTCCAAGTTTAAAACACAATTTTATTGCATATCGTTCTTCTAAAGTGTTCTCGCGTCCAGATTGTATTTTTGAAATTCATCAGTTTTGACAATCAAGCTTTAGTAGGATGTATTCCAATTGCTGCAGTAGCTGTTCATTTGAAGCTGAAATCATAAAAATTTGTCAGTCATCTCATAACATGTATAGCAATAACATCGTGAATCTTCAAGAGTCTACGACAATTTTAAATGCCTGTACAAAAAAAGTCTGGAAACTTATAGAATACACAAAGTATATATATATATATATAGTGACTGATAAACAGACAGACAGACAAAAACAGGGACGTACAGACACAGAGAGACCTTTTACTGTGCTATTTCTCACTGTCTGAAATATCTGAGGTGAAAAAATACTCAATCTCTGTACTTTAGTATT
>OY757940.1:10339730-10437230 GCA_963585895.1 Sepioteuthis lessoniana
CCAAAATAAAATTCATCATGCAACACAGCTCGAAAGAATTACAATTTTTTGACATCCTTATAAAAAATGTAAAAGGCCAAATCATCACAGATATCTACCCCAAACCAAAAGACACCCAACAATACCTCCACTTCAAAAGCTACCACCCCAAAATAAAATTCACTATGCAACACAGCTCGAAAGAATTACCATTTTTAGACATCTTATAAAAAACGTAAATGGCCAAATCATCACATATATCTACCACAAACCAAAATACACCCAACAATACCTCCACTTTAAAAGTTACCACCCCCAAAACTGTTTAAAACCCGTCCCTTACACTCAAGCACATAGAATACATACAATAATCACGGATAAAAACCTAAAAAAAAAAAAAAACTCGCCTTAGAGAACTACACACAACCCTACGCCAGAGAGAATAACCAACAACACTAATAAATAAAGGATTGGAATCAGCAGAAAAAAACCACAAAGAAAACTGAGGAACCCGAAAAAACACGTGAAACTTCTAGCATACGTCGCAACCGACAATGAAAATAATCCAGAACTATTCACAGAAATAATGAAAAATCTAGAAGAACTTAAAAACAAGGATAAAATCAAAGAAATACTAGACACAACAGAAATCTTTAAAAGCAAGCGACTAATAAAAAATCTCAAAAGAATACTCATCTTTTCTACTTTCAGAGAAAACACAACACAAAGATTTTGCAAATGCAATAATAAACGATCCAAAATATGTGATATAATTATCGAAGGTAAATCCTATACCTTTAAAAACCCGGAAACCAAATTGAAAATAAATAAAGATTTAAGCTGCAACTCAAAATATGCAGTCTACATAATTGAATGTGGCAACTGCAAAGAAATATACATAGGGTCAACACAGGCCCTTAATACAAGGACATCACTTCCCTGGATGGTTTATTGTTTGCTTGTTTGGTTTTTATGGCATATCAACCTTTGTAGGTTATTTAACGCTCAATCCATTTTTATGAAAATAATTCTATTTCAAACAATTCAGTTTAGCATAATCACGTAGTTTAAATGTAAGTACAGTTTAATTGTGAAAAACATTTCTATTTCTTGCTATTCAGTTTAGTGAAGCAGTTCTAATTCAGTTTAGTATAAGTACAGATTTCGTTTACACACAGTCAAATGTCAAAACAGTTCTATATTAAACAATTCAGTTTAGTGTAAGTACAGTTTCTATGTCAAAAACAGTTCCATTTCAAATAATTCAGTTTAGCATAAGCATGCAGTTTAAATGTAAGTACGGTCTAAATGTCAAAACAGTTCTATATTAAACAATTCAGTTTAGTGTAAGTACAGTTTCTATGTCAAAAACAGTTCCATTTCAAATAATTCAGTTTAGCATAAGCATGCAGTTTAAATGTAAGTACGGTCTAAATGTCAAAACAGTTCTATTTTAAACAATTTAGTTTAGTGTAAGTACAGTTTCTATGTCAAAAACAGTTCCATTTCAAATAATTCAGTTTAGCATAAGCACGCAGTTTAAATGTAAGTACAGTCTAAATGTCAAAACAGTTCTATTTTAAACAATTTAGTTTAGTGTAAGTACAGTTTCTATGTCAAAAACAGTTCCATTTCAAATAATTCAGTTTAGCATAAGCATGCAGTTTAAATGTAAGTACGGTTTAAATGTCAAAACAGTTCTATTTTAAACAATTTAGTTTAGCATAAATATGCAGTTTAAATGCAAAAATCAGTATAGTGAGGGAAGCACGGCTTTGTTCTATGTAACCCATAGATTGGACCCTTATTAGGTGCTACCACTCTGGACCTGGGAGCGATGGCAATAAAGGGGTACTCCGCATTCCCAAAAGCTCCAATATTATTGGAACCTCACCATCAGATTTTTTAGTGTCATATCCAGGGCACTCGTTGGGGGGTTACCTCTCTGCAGAGGTGCAGTCGGTGTAATCTACCGCCCCAGCCGACTGTGCAACACTTCACTGGAGTAATATCAAAGTAGAAAAAACAGAAAATTAAATGTATCAAAACACGTATACTAATGTAGTCGAGGTAAATTTGAAATAATGCCAATATATCAAACGACGACTACACGCTATTTCAAATAAAGGAAACGAATTTTATTGATAGATTTAAACCAAAGTTGAATAAAACATGATTTGTACACACATACAAATGGAAACAAACATATATATATATATATAGAGAGAGAGAGAGAGAGAGAAAATATCTCAAGACACATATTCACACACACAGGGAGAAAAAAATAACAAGTTAAATCCGAAACCACTCTAACACACACAAACACACACAACGTATCAAATATCAAAAGTAAATGAAGGGTAAAGAAGGCTAAGAGAAACACACTCTAAGAAAAAGAAAGGACGGCATTCATTAAAAAACATAACCAACAGAAAACCCTTCTAACTATAAACACGAGTGAATATCCCATTAATTAGGCCTTGTGCCATACATGTTCTCTGACGAAAGCACCAAGCTAGAAGCATACACGTACGTAAGAACAAAATAGATAAATAATTTTGTAAAAAATACAAATTTCTTCGTAGACATATTCATTTTAAAATATTTTTATTCTCTCTTTGGACCGACGACAAAAACTTTTTCATACACATATATATATATATTACATATAATTTTTCATACATATATGTATATATATATTACATAAAATTTTTAAGAGAATGGTTTTTAGGTAACGTTAATGACGACGATGACGATTATGATAATGATGTGGATAATGATGATGATGATGATGATGATGAGCCAGCTGTGAAAGTCAGCAGAATAGAGGAATTGGGCAAAGACAATCTCTGATCTTGCCAGATGTCGAGACAATAAAAGTTCATTTTTGCATGAAGAAGAAGAAGAAGAAGAAGAAGAAGAAGAAGAAGAAGAAGAAGAAGAAGAAGAAGGTAAATATTAGGGCAGACTGGTCCTTCAGCCTTGGTTAAGCAACTAGTCTAGGAGAAGGAAAACTCTGAATTCAAACCTGTTAAACTCCACTTAAAAAGGTGGTGTCCTCGTTGTGTAATGGTTAAAGCGATGGACTGCGGAATCGTAGTACGCGAGTTCGTACTCCAGTCGCGCTATTATGTTCACTTTCGGGCAAATACCCTTGGGAAAGGTATGAACCCCCTTATCCTCCCAGCTATGGGTTAAATAGTACCACTACTGTTCTTCTAGGAGAATAGCTTTGGCATTAAATAACCTAAAAAGAGTTGATATGCCATTAAACAAAGAAACCAAACCATCCGCTTAAAAATTGACTTTGTGTCATATCCTGCCCGAGCGGAGGGTAAATAGGGTAAGGCCCCCCACCAAAGTGGATGATCCGAGTATGACATTAAACCTCATCTTATGGTGAATATCCGGTTCTGAAAATCTGGAAAGCGTCGAGTTTTCATTGCCATTACTTCCATGTCAACTCAGTCGTGGTACCAGTTTATGAATCAAATAGATATGTTCGAAAATTGTTCGTATTCATTCATTTCCGGGTAGGAAAAAAAACTCTTAAAAAAATGTCAATAAGAACGTACAATGAATATGATTCCCTAACCTGTTGGCATAAAATAACCCTTGATGGATTTGTAATATAATGACCGAGGGATTTCGGTTTATGCCTTTGGGTTTAGTTAGGCTGAGAACCTTTCGGCTCAGCAAATGGGTTAGTTAGGTGCAACATTAACACAGGTGTTCACGCACGCGCGTGCAGAGCGAACATGTCACTCAGTGATGTCACAATAGCCCGAGATGGGAAACGGAGGCTAGCGAGTGCGAATGACGTCACGCACCGGAAGCGTGCGGAGGATTTTGGGAGATTTTGAAAAAGTCAGTTAGTTGAGATGAGACCTGCCTCGGGGGAAGACGGTTGGCTTTAGCTTGCTCGCGGAGACCTTTGTGTTGGGGGGGGGGTAAAGATGAAAAAAGCCAGAATAGAAAGATTGTACCTCTCTCTCCTTATGTCGAAGAACCTTTAAACTCAAAGGTAATAAAAAGTTTCGTACCTGAACTGAGAAGTAGTTACGTGTTTTTCGTGTTTCGAAATTCCTATGTTCTGTGTTATATATATATATATATATATATATATGAACATTATATGTCCATTTCACACATAGCCGTATCGGGTTATGTAACAGATTGACATGTAGTTTAAATCTATTTAACAATCAATCAAATACTCTAAAAAGTATTATGAAAGATTTTGTTTTTAAAAAATTCTAGAAATGTTACGTGTGCAGGAGTTTTCAGCTAAAAGGTTAAATATTCTAAAGATATTTCATTCATTTTTTACATGAAAAATGTTGTGGTTTCTTTGTTTAATGACATATCAATCTTCTTGGGTCATGTAATGCTAAAATCAGACTTGTAGATGAACTGAAGTAGTTCTATTTAACCCATAGCTGAAGGATAGGAGGGTCCATGCCTTTCCCAATGGAATTCGCTCTGAAAGGGAACGTAATAGCGTGACAGGAGTTTGAACTCGCTTACTAAGATGTTACAAGTCCAGTACGTTAGCCACAACGCTACGGAGACTCCCCACCCCCAAGGGTTATTTAATTCCAAGGCCATCCTTGTTGAAGAACAGAAGTGATACTATCTAATCCACTTCTCAGGAATAAGAGGGTTCATGCCTTTCCTTAAGAAATTCGCTTTGAAAGTGAACGTGATAACGCGACTGGAGTTCGAACTCGCTTACTAGAATATTGCAGCCCAGAACGTTAGCCAGTACGCCAACAGAACTCCCCTAATCAGTCTCACCGAGATTTTCTTTTTTAATGTCAGTTACTGTACACGGCATTCGTTGCTGTTTCAGAATTAACGAAGATAAGTCGTGAAAAAATGTCCTTCCCCTCGACTAAGCGTTCAGCCGAGCATGTAATCTACAATATTTGATATGCAATAAAACCAAATCAAACTGAAGCAAACCAAACCAAACAAATACTACCTTAGTGAAGTAGAAATAAAATACGACGATTCTCGTAAAGGATAGCTTCACAAGAAAGTTGCAAATATTTAACACGAGTAAATAAACACACACATGATCGATAAACCAAAATACCCGAACAGGTACTACCCCTTTGGGTCCAAGTGGACCTGAGAATAATGAGGTAATACTCATTCCTCAGATCTCCTGTGGTAGAGCCTCACCATCAGACATTGTTTACTGTCTTACCCAGGACACCTCCTTTTTGGGTGAGAGGCCAGTCGGTTGGGAGTTGTAGAATACACCGGTTGCATCTCTTCGGAGAAATACGACCCCCAAACTTGTGGCCTGAAGAGCATTTGATGGTGAGGTTCCTGTTCTGCAGCTTTAGTAAACCCCTTATCATCATTATTCCTAGATACCCTCTGATTCGGGGTTATAGTAGCTTGAGTCAAATAAAACTGTTTATACAAAAACTAGAACTGTTTAATTGTGTCCAAACTGATATTGAATTGTTCGTGCTTCGTAGCAAAACTTAAAACCATTTAACTATGTATAAAAAATGATTAACACGATATACAATTATTTGTGATTGTAATACTGGCAACCATTTAACTGTGTGCAAACAAATGATTAAAATGATATACAATTATTAATGTTTGCAATACTGGCAACCATTTAACTGTGTGCAAAAACATGATTAACACGATATACAATTATTAGTGTCTGTAATACTGGCAACCATTTAACTGTGTGCAAACAAATGATTAACACGATATACAATTATTAGTGTCAGTAATGCTGGCAACCATTTAACTGTGTGCAAACAAATGATAAACACGATATACAATTATTAGTGATTGTAATACTGGCAACCAGTAAACTGTGTGCAAACAAATCATTAACACGCTATACAATTATTAGTGATTGTAATACTTGAAACCATTTAACTGTGTGCAAACGAATGATTAACAAGATATACAATTATTATTGTGTGTAATACTGGCAACAATTTAACTGTGTGCAAACAAATGATTAACACGATATACAACCAGTACTGACTATCATTTAACTGTGTGCAAACAAATGATTTACATGATATAAAATTATCATTGATTGTAATACTCGAAAGCATTTAACTGTATACAAACAAATGATTAACACGGTATACAATTATTAGTGTCTGTAATACTGGCAACCAGTAAACTGTGTGCAAACAAATCATTAACACGCTATACAATTATTAGTTATTGTAATACTGGCAACCATTTAACTGTGTGCAAACAAATGATTAATAGGATATACAATTATTAGTGTGTGTAATACTGGCAACCATTTAACTGTGTGCAAACAAACGAACTCGGGTTTGTTTAAAATGTTACCTACAAATTAATATATCACAAATTGCTATATATCGTACCTATGAACATTAATGAGTATGTTCCGTTCCTCGTAAATACGGTGGATACTACTGTGAGGGGGTAAATGTGCTGATTGTCAAGATCATAATTTTAAGTAATTATCGCTCTCCAGTTGTTGAGTCGCACTTCGGCTAGCAGTGTTTGATCTTGCCATGGATCTGGCCGGGTGTGCCTCGGCACTGGATATTTCCTCCAGCCTCAGGGGACCCTCCCCCCAGGTTTTTACTCCCCTTATTGGGGGTTGGGTTTATTGCCTGGCGCCAAAGGCGCCCCTATTAAGGGGAATGCCGACGGGGCCGAAGATATTTTTGACAATGCTGAACGCGTGTAGGCAGCGGCCCAGCGTCCGGCCCCACCTTAAAAAGGCTTTGTTCCATACTCACTCGTTCGGTGGGGTGTGTGAAGAATACCAAATGTGCTGATTGTCTCTGACGGCGGGAGTGACTCTGTTGACTTTAGTTGACACGCGACCGAGCATCTTCGAACGTCAGGGAGCCACCCCCAGGCTCTCACCTTCCTAGGAGGGGCTAGTTTTATCGCCTGGCATCTGAGGTGCCCCTTTTTAGGAGAATGCCGACGAGGCCAAAGACATTTTGGGGGGCTACCAGGCGTGTCTGGGCTACGGCCTTGTGCCTGGACCCATCTTTAAAATGCCTTGTGCCATACTTGCCCGTTTAGTGGGGCACGCGACAAATTGTGTAATTGTGCTGACTAAGTAGTTACCACTAGCAGTGATTTACCTTCTTCACGTCGATGGCAAGTATTGTATTTCGTTAATGCTATAAAGATTTCCATTTCATTTCCAACCTCAGTTTTGGTTATTTCTCAATCGGTGACCTTGTTTAGGTGCCCGTGGTGTAATGGTTATCGTCGCAGGATATGGACACGGCGACACGAGTTCAAATCCTGGACCTGACTGATTGCATTTCACATAGCACTAATACCCTTGGGAAAGGTATGAATCCAAATATTCTCCCTCCAGCTATGGGTAAATAGTAGGGCAGACTAGGTTCTTCAGCCTTGGCAAGGCAACTAGTCTAGGAGAAGGAAAACTCTGAAGTGAAACCTGTTAAACTCCGCTTAAAAATTGACCTTGTGTCATATCCAGCCCGAGCGGAGGGGTTGGTAAATATGGGTAACCTTGTTAGTTTACAACACAAATCATTCAGTATGTGTATAAACAGGATTTGACATTAAATTACCAATAAGGGTTGATGTGCCATAAAACCCAACCAACCAACCACCCACCACTACTTGAAAACATTTAACTGTGTGCAAACAAATGCGTAATTTCATATTAGACTTGAATACTTGATAAATAGAATTACCAATACTACATAAGAATACTTGAAACCATTTAACTATGCGCAAAAATTGGACTCTAACTCGTTAAAAAATAAAGGTATCTTCAATCAATTTGCCAACATATCATGCATTTATAAACAGGATACGGTAATAAATAATCCCAAGAGTTGATATGCCATAAAACACCAACCAAACCACGTGTTCATCCTCACACTCTCCCCACAGCCAAATGGGATATTCGTCTACCTTCCCCTTCGACCGTGTGTTCAGCCTAGCAAATCGCTTCCCAAAAAGAAAAAGACTATTGTAAATATCTAACCCGAGTAAACAACTATTCACACAAAGAAAAACAGATTCTTGTTTTTAGACTAGAATTTGGAGATTTTTCAATCGATAGAAATATAATAATAATACTTGTTATTTATTTAATCTAATACCTTTTTAGTGCATTGAAAATAAAAGTTGTTTTCGTTATGGAGACGGACACTTTCATATATAATATATGTGCAAATAACCATTTCTTGGTGAGATCGGGAATCTTCGTAACGTTTCGTCACGCAACAGGTCCAAATAGAAAAGGGTGCAACACGATAGCAACTCTGTGGGAGCTATGGACCCGGAGAACGGTGGTGTGTTGAGGTCTCATCACCCGGCACCATCTCGAATATTAGTCGGTGTTACATTCTTCTTCAAATACAACGAGACTCAGTTGTTTCAGATACGAAGGTGTTTATTAACTGACCACAACGTTCTAGTCGTTAACCAATACAAGAGAGAGAGAGAGAGAGAGAGAGTTCTGATGCTGACAAAAGAAAGACACGGGGAGCACAAAAAGATTGATAGAAAAACATATATATATTCAAGTAACAGAAACAAGATACAAGTGAACCTTGTTAAACTGTAGTTAGTTGATAGGAAGCTGAGAGTCCAGTGAGGTAGTGACGATCCGTCCACTACACAAATGGTATCACACGTGATTGAGTCACGCTGATAGGTGAACTCCGTCTGATGCTCTCGTAGAGAGGAGGGCGAGTCCATGGCGTAGGGAGTACAACAGAGACATCGAAAGGAAACGGCACAATAAAGTGATAATCCCCGATTGTAACTGTTAACTCTTTGAAGACTGGCCGAATACTCACTTTACCAACCTTTTATATATAATCTATTTTAATTACTTATTGCATCATCCGACGCCTTTGGTGTAACGTAAGTTCACGAAACCACCGCATGATACTTTTTAGAATCATAACATGTGTCACAAACCCTTATTTTCCCACATTGGTTGACTAGCCTTCATTTGTTCATTATGCATATCCTAACTTCCCCAAAGTTATTTTGACGTGAGGTGTTAAACCTGGTCGCCACCTGTGCACGCGTATGACCTTCGCGAGGAACTAAAATTACATTCAAACTTTAGTTTTTTTGGTTTGTTTTTGTTTTTTTTTGTTTGGTTTTATGACATATCAAACATTGTAGGTTATCTAATGCCAAATCCTCTTTATACATACATATTAAATACATATGATTTGGTCTAGTTGGGTTTTATGGCGTATCAATCATTGTAGGTTATTTAATGCCAAATCTTCTTTATACATATATATTAAATATATAGGATTTTGTTTGGTTGGGTTTTATGGCACAACAACCATTGTTGGTAATTTAATGCCAAATCTTCTTTATACATATATATTAAATGTATACGATTTGGTTGGGTTTGGTTTTATGGCATAACAACCATTGTAGGTTATTTGATGCCAAATCCTCTTTATACATATATATTAGATATATATGATTTGGTCAAGTTGGTTTTTATGGCATATCAAACATTGTTGGTAATTTAATGCCAAATCCTCTTTATACATATATATTAAATGTATATGATTTGGTTTGCTTTGGTTTTATGGCATATCAACCATTGTAGGTTATTTAATGCCAAATCCTCTTTATACATATATATATATTAAATATATATGATTTGATTTGGTTGGGTTTTATGGCATATCAACCATTGTAGGTTATTTAATGCCAAATCTTCTTTATACATATATATTAGATATATATGATTTGGTTTGGTTGGGTTTTATGGCATATCAACCATTGTAGGTTATTTAATGCCAAACCTCTTTATACATATATATTAAATATATATGATTTGGTTTGGTTGGGTTTTATGGCATATCAACCATTGTAGGTTATTTAATGCCAAATCTTCTTTATACATATATATTAAATATATATGATTTGGTTTGGTTGGGTTTTATGGCATATCAACCATTGTAGGTTATTTAATGCCAAATCCTCTTTATACATATATATATTAAATATATATGATTTGGTTTGGTTGGGTTTTATGGCATATCAACCATTGTAGGTTATTTAATGCCAAACCTCTTTATACATATATATTAAACATATATGATTTGGTTTGGTTGGGTTTTATGGCATATCAACCATTGTAGGTTATTTAATGCCAAATCCTCTTTATACATATATATTAAATATATGATTTCTAAATTTATTTAGTTGATAACATTTTTAAATGAACCTAAGGTCATTTTTTCGCATTTAAATGGTTTTATTTCTTTCTATCAAATACGAAAACACAGTTAAATGTAAAAACAGTTTATTAAAGCAAACCTATTTTAATTGATTTTTTTTTTTTTTTGCTTGAAGATGTTATTCTGATAATGACGTCATTGTTTTTCCCGCCAATCAATCCGAGAAGTATCACAAGCAGTTTCTCGAGAAGCGTCATGAGATGAAGTCGAAACGAAAAGTCCAATGACATTAGTCATTCTTGATGTTTTTAAAGTAATTCTCTTTAAAACACTTTAATTTGGCCTTTTTAATTATTGGTTTCAAGATTGAGTTTATTTCCATACTTGGTCTACTCAAGAGGTCAACATGGCCTAACATATGTGCAGCTTTTTGAGACGTCTTCTTTGCCAACATTCGAAAAGAAGGCGTCATTATTTGAATAAAATCTTCATATATCTTGAACGCCTTGTTTGACCAACATTTTAAATGATTTCCAAGGTTGAATCATTTCCATATCCAGAAAAACAAGAGACTTCTGAAGTAGGCCGGAGGATGCAACGACCGAAACGTTGCGTTACAATTAACAACAATAAAGATGAGGACAACAGTCCAAAAAATAACATACATAATAACGCATGTCAAGCCTCATCCAAAAAAAAATTCAGACAGACAATTAAAAGATTTCTAATAAATTTTAGAAAATATTTATTCGAAATTGTTATGAAAAGTTTTCAAGTTAAACTCAAATTCTAAATTGCTTAAATGGCTTTCAAAAAAAAAACTCATAAACCTGATTTCGGGTTACTAATATGAAATGAATAAAATAGATTTGTCTTTTAATTGGAATCATTTTGAGATGAGGCTTCTTAATCTGAGAATTAATTTTTTTTTTAATTTATTGCGGACTTTTTGTCCTCATCTTGGTAGTTTTTGTGTTGTTTCTTCTTTCACTACGTTTCGGCCAAATTTCAATTCTGGCCTTCTTCAGGCGATCACAACACAAACACTACCAAGATGAGGACAAAAAGTCCGCAATAAATAAAAATTATTTCTCAGATTAAGAAACCTCATCTCAAAATGATTCCAATTAAAAAAGACTATATAACTAAGTATGAATTGTCTTTTAATTGGAATCATTTTGAGATGAGGCTTCTTAATCTGAGAATTTTTTTTTTAAATTTATTGCGGACTTTTTGTCCTCATCTTGGTAGTTTTTGTGTTGTTTCTTCTTTCACTATGTTTCGGCCAAATTTCACCTCTGGCCTTCTTCAGGTGATTTACGGCGACCTTGCATAGGAATACTGATTCTTGTAACCGTATCCCCAGTAATTACTGCCTTCCATAGTTATTGTCTATCGCACCACGTTTTTGACCAAGTAAACCTTTGGCCGGCATGGGTAGGATTTGAAACCGCAATCTTCTGACAATGCTCACCTGGAACCGTAGAGACTCGACGCCTCTATCCGCTGCGCCACGGCCCCCGAAGGATGGATTTTTTGGTCTTATAAATCCTTATCTGGTCTTCCAGAGTCGGGTCCGTACCGAATTTTTGTACTTGTCTTTTAATTGCATTCCTATCCAAGGTCGCGGTAAATCACATGAAGAAGGCCAGAGGTGAAATTTGGCCGAAACGTAGTGAAAGTAGAAACAACACAAAAACTACCAAGATGAGGACAAAAAGTCTACAATAAATTTTTAAAAAATTAATTCTCAGATTAAGAAGCCTCATCTCAAAATGATTCCAATTAATATATATAAAGTCATCCACAGACAGATCTGTTTCGTTCTATCGGAACTCATCAGTGTGACTAGACATACTAGCTTCCGGTAGCTGGGACCGAAACCCAGTTGACTCAAAGGCCAGTCCAAGATTCCACCCCTCAGCCACGAGTAACCAGCAGCAGCGAAGTAAATTTTAAACGGTTATGAATCACAATTACTATTGCTTACATACATCCGCTTAACGACTACCGAGAACTCAATTCATATATATATATATAAGGGGACACGCTGGCTCCGTACCTCTTTATCATTTGTCTAGACTACGTACTTAGAACATCGATTGACAAAATCAGAGAGAATGGCTTCGATCTGACGAAGAAAAGAAGCAGAAGGTACTCTGCAAAAACAATTACCGACGCCGACTACGCTGATGACATAGCGATACTGGCAAATACACCCGACCAAGCCGAAACACTACTGCATAGTTTGGAACGAGCAGCCGCAGACATAGGCCTCTATGTTAATGCACACAAAACGGAATATATGTGCTATAATCAAACGGGGGACATCTCCACTCTAGAAGGAACCCCTCTTAAACTAGTTGACAAATTCACTTACCTAGGAAGCAGCGTCGAATCAACTGAAAAGGACACCGAAACGAGGTTAACGAAAGCATGGACAGCTATCAATAGGCTATCGATTATATGGAAATCAGACCTAACCGATAAAATGAAACGCAGTTTCTTCCAGGCAGCGGTCACATCGATACTGCTATATGGGTGCACTACACGGACGCTAACAAAACGGCTGGAGAAGAAACTAGACGGCAATTACACAAGAATGCTGCGTGCAATCTTGAACAAGTCCTGGCGGCAACACCCCACAAGACACCAACTGTACGGCCACCTGCCCCCTATCACGAAAACTATTCAAGTTAGACGAGCCAGACATGCAGGACACTGCTGGAGAAGGAGGGACGAACTCATAAGACGTGTACTCTTATGGACCCCCACACATGGCCGTGCAAAAGTAGGACGACCAGCACGAACATACATTCAGCAGTTATGTGAGGATACGGGATGTTGTCCTACCTAGGGCGATGAACGATAGGGAGGAGTGGCGAGAGAGGGTCAGGGATATCCGTGCTACCAGCGCGACATGATGATGACGATATATATATATATATATATATAAGTAATCAATTTTTTATAAACTATTATATAATTATGATGGTGTGAAAAAAACAAATAGTACAAATTGCAAATAAAAAATATTACACAAACAGGTATCTGGGAAAAAAATTCTATAGAAAAAAAAAAAAAAAAAAAAAGCATACGTAGTACTTGAACCAATAACGTAATGCCAAGCCAAAAGAAAAAAGAACGACAGAATTCCTTAAACTAAACACAAGAGAGTTCCATACATTAAGTTGAGCGAAATATGAATTCTTGCTGAGTCAGAAACAAAATCTACATAAGTTTCACCTAAACAGAACATCAGGACATTTCTGATTAAAGAAGGGTTGGACTAAACGACATTTTATTGATTAAAAAAAACGCCACGAAGAATCATCATCATCATCATCATCATCATATCGTGCTGGCAGCACGGATATCCCTGACCCTCTCTCGCCACTCCTCCCTATCGTTCATCGCCCTAGGTAGGTCTTCAGGACAACATCCCGTATCCTCACATAGCTGCTGAATGTATGTTCGTGCTGGTCGTCCTGCTTTTGCACGGCCATGTGTGGGGGTCCATAAGAGTACATCTCTTATGAGTTCGTCCCTGCTTCTCCAGCAGTGTCCTGCATGTCTGGCTCGTCTAACTTGAATAGTTTTCGTGATAGGGGGCAGGTGGCCGTACAGTTGGTGTCTTGTGGGGTGTTGCCGCCAGGACTTGTTTAAGATTGCACGTAGCATTCTTGTGTAATTGCCGTCTAGCTTCTTCTCCAGCCGTTTTCTTAGCGTCCAGGTAGTGCATCCATATAGCAGTATCGATACAAGGTACCCCGCAAAAACAATTACCGACGCCGACTACGCCGATGACATAGCGTTACTGGCGAATACACCCAACCAAGCCGAAACACAACTGCATAGTTTGGAACGAGCCGCCGCATGTATTGGCCTCCATGTCAATGCACACAAATCTGAATATATGTGTTAAAGCATATGAAGTACTTGAAAATAATCAACCAATAACGTAATGCCTAGCCAAAAGAAAAAAGAACGACAGAATTCCTTAAACTAAAAATAAGAGAGTTCCATACATTAAGTTGAGCGAAATATGAATTCTTGCTGAGTCAGAAACAAAATCTACAAAAGTTTCACCAAAACGGAACATCAGGACATTTCTGATTAAAGAAGGGTTGGACTAAACGATATTTTATTGATTAAAAAAATACGCCATGAAGAATAAAATTAGCATATATAAAAAAAATGAATAAATAATATTTATTTTATATTATTTATTACTTTTTTGTTTTTCATTCATTTATTTATTCATTTATTGAGTGATTTCTTATATGCAAATTTTATTCTTCCTGGCGGTTTTTTTAATCAATAAAATGTAGTTTGGTCCAGCCCTCCTCTAGTCAGAAATGTCCCGATAATCTGTTTAGGCGAAAACTTGTTAAATTTTTTTCTGACTCCGCAAGAACTGATATATATATATATATATATATATATATATATATATATATATATATATGTGTGTGTGAGTGTATGTGTGTGTGTGAAGATACCTGGCTTATCGTTTTGCACTCAGTTTTTGAGGAGTGCGTATCAAATTAACTGTGACTTGTCCTTCTTGTTTGTTTGTTTGTTTGTTTGTTTGTTTGTTGGGGTTTATTTGGAGTTTTGGGAAATGTACAATGTAATTTTCAAGTCAGGTAAAATCTTTCTAAAAGAAAACTTTTTATTTTTTCCACAAAAACTTTTTTTTCCAATTTTGATAGTAAAGCCTAATTTGAAAAATATTTTTTCTAACACATTTGTCGATCAAAAAAAAAACCCAAGAGAAATTATGGTAAGTCACGACATACTAACTGATAAAGTAATCCAAATGGAAATTCCCAATAAAATCCGCTTAGTTTTGTCAACTAAAAACAACTTATAATACAAACACTTTAAATCAACAAATTCATTTATTGGTTTTACAACTAAAAAGTCTTAAAATTTACCATGAATCAAATAGCAAAACCAAAAATGTACCGTATTTGACGGCATATAAGACGCACGGATGTATAAGACGCACTCCAATTTCAGCAGGGCAAATCAAGAAAAAAAGCAAAGTACTAATATTAAACGTGATGAAATTATTATAATAAATATTATCAATGATACATCTTTTAATCGGCATAATAGACTTTAAAAAAATGGCAATAGGTACATGATAGTTCCTCTAAACTCTAAGCTAATAGGAATTACCAGGCAGCTAATTTTGGCTGACTATCACGAATTTTAAACCTTAATATAGCATACAAGACGCAGGGGAATTCTAAAAGATAATTTTAGTAAAAAAAAAAAAAAAATGCGCCTTATATGCTGTCAGATACGGTTATTCATTTATTGAACTGCAGACACCACCAAAAACCAATATGTTGGAAAGTCAGAATAGCCATTTCATTTTATATCCAACAACTTCGGACAGAGGATCAAATCTATTGATCCAAACTGTCTAATATTGGTTGGTTGATTTCTTTGTTTAATGGCATATCAACTCTTTTTAGGTTATTTAATGCCAAAGCCATTCTCCTAGAAGAACAGTAGTGGTACTATTTAACCCATAGCTGGGAAGATAAGGGGGTTCATACCTTTCCCAAGGGTATTTGTCCGAAAGTGAACGTAATAGCGCGACTGGAGTACGAACTCGCGTACTACGATTCCGCAGTCCATCGCTTTAACCATTACACCACGAGGACACCCCCTGTCTAATATTGAAAGAAAAACACTTCCACCCAAACAAGCACAACTTTTAGTGAGAGGCAAAATTCATCACCATAAAAAGAATTAAAAACGATAAACATAAAATCAATTATTGAAAAAAATGTACAAATGAATAAGTTATGAAAAAATATGAGCCATTTGAAATTAATTAGATACTTAATTACCCAGTCTTGAAAATTTGACATTTGCAAACATCTATGCAAATAATTAAGCCCCAAAACTTGTCACTGGTAGACCACCAAATCTCCAAATAAGCAAATCAACAAAATTACCAAATCACCGCTAATTTGTAAAGCGCTCTCTCTACGAAATTTAAAGTACAACTCCCTATCTCAAAAATACCACTGGTCAATCACTAAAACTCCAGATAAACAAATCAACAAAAATGTGAAATCCCTGCTAATTTGTAAAGCACTCTCTCTTTGAAATTAAAGGTACACCCCCTCCCCGTCTCAAAAATAACACTGGTCGACCATCAAACCTCCAGATAAACAAATCGACAAAAATGTCAAATCTTCGCTAATTTGTAAAGCACTCTTACATTGAAATTTAATGTACACCACCCTGTCACAAAAAAAAACACTGGTCAACCACTAAATCTCCAGATAAATAAATCAACAAAAATGACAAATCACAGCCAATTCGAAATCCACTCCACTCAAACCTAATGAAAACACAATCGCCAGTTGCCTTTACAACATTTTTTTTTCATCATACAACGTGTGAAAGCACTTGCGATACCCTGTCCTCATCAGCCGCCAACCAGAGGTGATAACACAAATTCGGTAGCTCAAGGCGGTACTGCCACTTCTGGCGCTACCAAGCAGCTTTTGCCACCGGACAGGGTATTAAGAGGATTATATATATATATATATATATATGTGCCAGATCAATTAAGAGCAGACTACATTGGACTTTATTCTTCATTTTTAGTGCGCAGTTTGTGATTTTAAAAAACAAACAAAAAAAAAGCGTTTACTTTCGGCCGTTAATGTTATTACGCGTTTACAGTAACCGTTTCTTACGTAATCACACGGGAATGGTGGTTCCGCGTGTATTTCGTTCATGCTGGAAACTTCTCGCTTTTGACCAAATCCAACTTGATGCATATTGCGCTGCGGTCTGAAGACGATTTGAGGCAACTTTCAAACTGCGGACAGTGATTCCTTTTATTGAAAGAAACGAAATGACTGAGTGTCCGAGAAAACCACGACAACCAACCTCAATAGGAATCACATGGCATATCCAACCCGCAGTGTCTCGTATCGGTTTTTCTTCCGCTCGTGTGCTTCCTCCCGATTTTCTTCCCAAGGGACAGTCAATTCTATGAGAAGAACACTCTTCTTTGAATCGGAACATGCTACAATGTCTGGCCGCTTTTCTGTTTGAATAATGTGAACTGGAAATTCTAGAGATGTCTTGAGATCCACTAAAACTTTCCAGTCACTAGCTCCGTTCAGTAGCTTCATATTAGGATTTTTTTGTTTCCTCACAGGACATCCACCTTCCTTGAGAAACTGAATTATGGGTTCCTTGGCTGTTATAGATTGCTGGTTTGCTGTCTCACATTGTGCTCTTAACAACTCTATTATCACCTCTAATACCTTGTTATGGCGCCATGTGTACATCTGAAGCGAGTGTGGACATGCAGATAGTATGTGGCGCAAAGTCCCCCGATCACTTTTACACGAAAAGCACAGGTCCGAATTGGTATATCCCCATAATTTTAGGTTGGTCGCATTTGGTAAGAGATCATAAGTAGAGCGAAGAAGGAATGATATCGCCAGTGGTTCCATTGCAATTAAGGATTTCCACGATAATTTAATTGGTTCGATATCATTCCATTTTGTCCAAGCACATTGTTTGGCCTGAGTAACAGCACTGGCTTTTCTTTGCTCTTCCTCAAACATCCTGACTTCTTCGCTCACCATGTCTCTTTTTCCTTTGGGGCCCACTTTGGAGAATACCTTTTTGCTCGTGCTACCTAGCCCAGCTCGATTGGTTTGAGTGACGCCTATGATGTCTTTGATTTATAGGCTGCATTCCGCCTCCTGGGCAGCCTTAACGGCCGACCACTTTATCATCATCACCGTCATATCGCGCTGGTAGCATGGATATCCCTGACCTTCTCTCGCCACTCCTCCCTATCGTTCATCGCCCTAGGTAGGTCTTCAGGACAACATCCCGTATCCTCACATAGCTGCTGAATGTATGTTCGTGCTGGTCGTCCTGCTTTTGCACGGCCATGTGTGGGGGTCCATAAGAGTACATCTCTTATGAGTTCGTCCCTGCTTCTCCAGCAGTCCTGCATGTCTGGCTCGTCTAACTTGAATAGTTTTCGTGATAGGGGGCAGGTGGCCGTACAGTTGGTGTCTTGTGGGGTGTTGCCGCCAGGACTTGTTTAAGATTGCACGTAACCTGATTTTATTTTTGGATACGCCTTCCGAATGATCCCGTCGGCTGAGTACTTCATCATCATCATGTGAAGACAAACTTTCCCAATTCTGAATTCTTCTACCAGTGAGGATATTGGGAGCTGTAGGTTTCCAAAATTGGTATATAAACCCACTTTCTGTAGCACTATATGGGTGGCCCGAGCAGACGATTCCTTTGTCTGTTTCGGTGCGAAACCAGACAAAGGATTTTTGGACCTGAAATCTCACCGTATCCGGAAGTGGTAAGGGGACGCGAAAGAGAGTTGGCTGGACAAAGGAGCTGGCAGGCGGTTGGTGACTGGACAGCAAAGAGAGTTGGCGTGGAACCACGGACAGGGGCAGTCAACACCGGACTCCGGAGACAGTAGCAGAGAAGAGAGGGTCCAGCCACGGCGGAGAAGATCGACTCAAGATGTCTGCATTCGAGTTGCTTGTGGAATTTTCGCTAGTAACCCACGCTAGCGTTAGTTCGCACATGCATGTAGTGTTGCATACTCCTCCTTCTGCTCTTGGTTAACCCCAAGCTTTGTTCGTGTTTGTTCGTCTGTTTTATTTTCTCCTGCCCCCCCCCCCGATCGTATTCTTGTGGTGGCAAGAAATGTGCGTTACCCGCCTCGAACCACTAGTTGATCACCGGCCGGCCGTAAGAAGTGGAATGGTGAGAAGACTGATCTTATGTGGTGGGGATGAGGGCGTAACGTTACATTTCGAAAAACAAGGAGGAACTCCGAGACACTTACTCAGGTATTTGTTGCTATACTGTTGAATCCGTTCAACGCGAGATATCGCAAACTCGTACATCTGTAAGGGCCACAAAAGATGGGGTTGCAGACCATGTTGGTAACACCAAGCCTTCATCTTTCCGGGTAGACAAGTTTTATCAATTGATTTAAGCCCCTTCAAGGCTATATTCTGTACATCTGGACCCCTATGACGATCAGTCAGTGGGATTGAATAAAGACGTCCGAGACTTTTTACCGGCTTCTCCCTGACTGTTGGGATCTTATCACTCCCAATTTTAAAATAGATCTCCCTGACAGATTCTCCGACTAACGATAGGCTTCGACTTTTCTTTGGCTAAGCCTTCATTCTCGCCCATGTGAAAAGGTCATAATACCTTTGTAGTAAACCATCGGCAGCGATTTGTGATGGGACTAGAATGGTGATGTCGTCCATAAAAGCTCTGGAAGGAGGAAGAGTCAGATGTTCATTTTTTCATTACTCCTTTCGACGCATTTGCTGCACCTCGTAAAATGAGTTCCATGGCCAGAACGAAAAGAAGTAGGGAAATCACACAGTCCATCATGATGCTGATCTCAAGTGCCTACCACGTGGTGGTATAGTTTTTAACGGTAAATTTCATGAAAGCTGAATTGAAGTTTTTCATTATGATTTCCTCAACCTTGCTAGGGAAGTTAAAAAATTCGAGGGCCATTCGGATTAAGTGGTGTGGAACTAAACCGTATGCATTGGCAAGATCAAGCCTGATCACATGTAGTTCTGTTTTGTCCCTTTTAGCTGAGAGTATTGAGTTCCATATCATTTGTGAATATTCCAGACATCCGGAGAAGCAACGTATCCCAGCCTTCTGGACAGATGAATTTATATAACGATTGCTCATCAGAAAGGTTGTCATACGACGAGCAAGAACTCAAAAAAATATTTTCCCTTCTACATTTAGGAGGGATACTGGGCGAAAATTTGTGATACCTCTTGACTATATATATATAGTGTTTTTAACTGGTTTTATATATATGTGTGTGTGTGCATATATATACATATATATATATGACCAGTTAAAGACACTTTGATCAGAAAATTCTTTTTATGTAACTTAAGTTCTTTCTGCATCGCTTTTCTTATAAGATATAAATTTCTTTAAAATAAGTAATCTTGAAAATTTTCTAAAAAGACTTTTTGTTTTTTCCACAAAACTTTTTTTTTCTTCTGACGATGGAAAATCAAAAAATTAACAACATAAAAGCTATCACTATTTGTCTAATTACATAAAGAAATGAACAAAAGTTATATATATAGTCATCTACAAACAGATCTGTTTCGTTCTATCAGAACTCATCAGTGTGGCTAGACAGTAGCTTCCCGTAGCTGGGATCGAAACCAGGTCGACTCAAACGCCAAGCCAAAGCCTCTAACCATTCAGCCACGAGGAGCGATTAGCTGCGGAGTAAATTTTAAACGGTTATGAATCACAATTACTATTGTTTACGTACATCCGTTCAACGGCTACCGAGACCTCAATTCCTATATGAAGAGACTTGCAATAAACGCTAATGGCAACACGATTACTTCTTCGCAAGAGAACTCAACCCTACGGGGGTAGGGGAGTATATATATATATATATATATATATATATTGGCAGCATTTCTTCGTTAATACAAATTTCATTAAACATAATAGACATTTTATGTCTACGTATTTTCTTCTGGATCCGTTCGAATTCCCGTATTACTTTTATCGTATTCGGGGGGAATTGATTTATGTATTGTCCATAGTTATATATATATCCCTAATACTTTCTGCCCGACTTTGGGCCATCATCGGGGGAGGATCTATTACAAAACTGATGTAACTTTTGTTTTAGCATATTACCACTATGGAAGAGCGTCTTTACCGTTGAAGATTATGGCATTTGCTTTTAAATGGGTTTCTATAATTAGTGTCAGTAGCTAAAGACATTTAAGTACATTAGCACTAGTTTGAAAATTAATTCTATTAAGTGTTGGTTGCATGTTTCTAATATGTAGTGCTTCAAGAATCTGTAGTTTTTGTTTATTATTTTGATGTTCTAATATTGTTGTGTTGTCGGTGAGAATTTTCCGTAATTCTATTGTTGGGCATGAATGTTTTTTTTTTTTATGCTGAGCTATTGAACTTGTATCAGAAAGGTTTATTGTAAGTCTCCTCGACAGGGTCGTTGAGGTTAAAAAACATATATATTATTATGATCAGAGATACAATCTCCTAAAGGACATTTAAATTTATATATAACGTTGTTTTTTTGCAAAAACCCAATCGAGGGAGAGGAATTATTTCTAATGACAAAATTCGAGGTTTTAAACTTATTATAATATATAAGTTTTATCTTTTTATTAGGATCAGTGGGGAGTATGTTTCTGTCAATCAATGTTTTCAATATTTTTTTCATCTGATTTATAATTGTAGTGCATTTGGTTACGATAAAAAAGTTTGATATATGTTTGTTGACTGGATGGAGTAGTACACTGTTTATTTTGTTGGTTAACATTTTTGATCATACGTTTAATTTGTTCATCAACAATATAGTTAGGAAACCCATTATTGATGAGAGCCAGTTTTATGTTTTCTACCTCTTTATAAAATATAGTTTTGGAGGAGGAGATCAGTTTGGCACGGGATATTAGATTATGAATAATTGCTTTTTTATATCTGAAGGGGCATTCACTTTTAAAGTTGAGGGTACAGGAGTTATTACTAGAGGGTTTTTTGTAAGTAGAGGTAGTGAAGTTATTATTATTGTTAGTATCAATGAGAATATTTCCTTTTTAGATGTTCTCAATACGATAAAAGTAATACGGGAATTCGAACGGATCCAGAAGAAAATATGTAGACATAAAATGTCTATTATGTTTAATGAAATTTGTATATATATATATATATATATATATATATATATATATATATATATATATATATTGTGTGTGTGAACGCAGAAATCATCTCTACATATTTACTCTCCTTTTTATACTTTCCGAAACTTTCAGATTAAATAGCAACTTCAACCCGACTTTTAGTCTGAACAAAGCAGCAAACCCAAAACTGGGAATTTCCATGCTTGTTTTCGGGGTTAATATAACGCTACCTCTGAAACTTTATTCGCAATATATATATATATATATATATATATATATATATATATAAGAAAAACTGACAAGGTAATCCAAGTAGAAGGAGAGATTTATTGAGAAGCAAAGTCGGCACTATCGCGTTTTTGTTCCAATGAACCATCGTCGGGACTACGAGGGATGATATTAGTGATGTGATGTGGACCCAAAGTCGGTACACTGTTCACAAAAGTGACAAAGGATAGTGTCCAATATTGGTAGTCGTACTTCTTATACTATTGCACTACGGCTACTGCATACTAGGGTACTAGGATATGACTACGCTAGTAATATAGTGCTGGAAGAGTCCATGATACCGGTAAGTTTCGGTCTCACAACATGATGTTAGACATAAATTCTATACAATATTTCTAATAAGTCAAATAACGTAATTTAAAAAACAAAGAAACACTGATTCATTAATTAAACGGCCAACTTTTTCTTGTTATACAAATTTTCCCTAGGTTTTAGTATATTGCGCGTTTTGCACATCCATCGTTGTTTTAACATCACTAATATCATCCCTCATAGTCCTGATGATGGCTCATTCGAAACGAAACGCTATTGTGTCGACTTTGCTTCTAAATAAATCTCTCTTTCTACTTGGATTACCTTGTTATCAATTTTTCTTTATATATAGGTTTGGTTTATTGGGTTTTATGGCATATCAACCTTTGTAGGTTATTTAACGCCAAATCCACTTTTATGCAAATAATCAGTTGCATTTCAAGCAATTCAGCTCAGCATGAGTACACAGTTTAATTGTCAAAAAAATTTCTATTTCAAACTATTCAAGCAGTTATATATGACAATTCAGTTTAGTGTAAATACAGTTTCAATATCAAAAAAACAGTTCTATTTGAAATAATTCAGTTTAGCATAAGCACGCAGTTCAAATGAAAGTACGGTTCAATTGTCAAATCATTTCTATTTAAGCTAATCAGTTTAATCAAATAATTCAGTTGATCATAAATATGCCGTTAGTTCTTTTTAACCCATAGATAGGGCCCTATCAGGTCCTACCACGCCAGGCCAGAGTGGACCTGGGAGCAATGGCAATAAAGGGGTGCACTGTATTCCCAAAAGCCCCAAAATTACTGGAACCTCACCATCAGATTGTTTAGTGTCATATATCCAGGACACTCATTGGGGGGGGTCTTACCCCTCTGCAGAGGTGCAGTCAGTGTATTCTACAGCCCAAGCTGACTGGGCAATTCTTTATATATATATATATATATGTATATATAAAAGCAAGAGTAATGACACTTATTAGTAAGTATGTCGACCGACCGTAATCGAGGGTGACCCGAAGGCTCCCTTTTCAATAGATATAAGGAAGGGCGCTACTCCTTTCCTGGATTTCTTCACTTACCCTTGATCCATACCTTATAATGCTGAGTGTGAAGCAAGGAGGCATCAAGTACCATTGTCGAGTCTTTGGTATGAAAGTGACCTGGGATTGAACACAGGTCTCCTGGACCATTTGCGAACACTCTACAATTCTAATATATCTATATGTGTATATATATATATATATAGAGAGAGAGAGAGAGTGGGGGGAAGAGAAACTGTAAGAGGGACTATGCTAGAAAATAAGCCTCATTTGGTCACATTCTTTGTGAGTATTTTGGTCAGCCTATGAACTTTTCACCCAACCCTTATATATATATATATATATATATATATATATATATGCATTTGATGTTTGGCCCAGGAAACAAAATATTCTCGCTGAGGAATTCTTATGAGATCCCATCAGGAGATGATGACGATTTTTTTCTTCTGTAGAAAGCAGAATTCAGCTTCTGGGTAAGACTTTTAGAAATAACAGCACGTACTGTTTCCATATATATATATATATATATCTTTTTTTATTTTTTTTTTTTATTTTTTTTTTTTTTGCTTTACGAACTCCGAATTCTTGATATTCACATCTACAGAGAAATCTCATCTTTACTCACTCTCTCTTTTAATATGGATATTCGCTGTGACCTGAAACGAAATTTCTGCCTTTGGCTCCGTATAGCATATCTTGACTGAGAAAAATGAATACCTCATCTGCAAATGTTATATTCTTTATCCTTCGGCCCAACGTTGGTCAATCGGACTGGGTTTCTCCATGCATGCTTGGACGCCTAATAAGGGCGACATGTGTAGAGGATCTTGGCAACCAAGTTGTCTGGGAATGAAAGTAGACAATATCATATAGATGATAATCTTTAGCATTCTTGTCTAGCCATTTCTGATCAAATACTTTCATACTATTGATCTCAAAGACTTTATAGAGTTAGATGAATCAAACAGCAGAATCTTCTCTCTGTAATATAATTAAGGATGTTAATTATTTAGGATAGTTAATCGTTTTATTTTTAGTGATAAATTGTTAGTTAAAAGCTTCGAATTTGACTTCATAAGAGCAAGTTCATATTGAAAAGATCAAGCAGGTGGACCTTGGGTCTTTTTGACGTCAACCCTGTCATAACAAAGGTTTCTTTTGAAATCAGTTATGGAAAGGATATTAAAGAAAAATATTTCGTCAGCTGGGGTTGGGTGATGATTTGACAAGAAAGTTTTAACGACACGTGTTCTTATCACATTAGTTAACAGAATAATTAGCAGAAGATATATAAGAGAGTGATTTAGCAGTCAGTGAGTAATTTAGTGAGTAAGGGAATTTGCGTCGAGCAGTACGGGTCGAGTCGAGAGTAGAGACGAGCGCCCCCTTTCGGGGTGAAGCTTGGTCGAGACGAAGAAAGTGAATTCTGTGGTTTTCATTCGCCTGCCACTAATGGACATCATTAGTTCTTTCAATCTATTTTTCTCGTTTCGTGCGACTATGCTGAATGTTGCTTACCATAATAAATTTTCGTATCGAAACAACATGGGTCCGTCATGTATTTGGGCAATGTGACGACGTTTCAGTTTGGGTCCCGTAACATAACAGCTTTACACATTCATCGCTTACTGATACTTGGTCACCGTAGCGTAACACCTGGAGATTTACCTGGTCATTCTATAAACCAGATAGATTTATTTTTCAGTTTCTTATTTTTCAGATTTTCAATCTTCATAGAAAATAAGTTGATCAAATTTGACCTTGAACACGTGTTAAAATATTCATGTTGATTTTTATGAATTCACGAAATTAAAGCTATATGATAGAAATTTTTTCCGCTTCTTTCACGAGAACAGGTTTTTCGGAAGCACAAGGGGTTTTGAGAAGCCGACTAGACTGTGAAAAATGAACCCTGTTCATAGTCTTAAAGCATCTCACAATAGCATTGTCTTAAAATATCTATGAGGTGGGTATCCTCGTGGTGTAATGATTAAAGCGATGGACTGCGGAATCGTAGTAAGCGAGTTCGTACTCCAATCGCGCTATTACGTTCACTTTCGGACAAATACTCTTGGAAAAATATGAACCCCCTTATCCTCCCAGCAATGGGTTAAATAGTACGACAACTGTTCTTCTAAGAGAATGACTTTGGCATTAAATAACCTACAAAGGTTGATATGCCATTAAACAAAGAAACCAAACCAAACCTAAAATATGTCTCTGAAATTAAGAATTAAAATTCTTCTCTAAAACATTGTCTTAAAATTCATCTCAAAAACAGTCCTAAGATATCTTTAATTGGAATCCTTTTGAGATGAGGCTTCTTAATCTGAGAATTAATTTTTTTATTTTATTGCGGACCTTTTGTCCTCATCTTGGTAGTTTTTGTGTTGTTTCTTCTTCACTACGATTCGGTCAAATTTCACCTCTGGCCTTCTTCAGGTGATTAACCACGACCTTGGATAGGAATGCTGAGTCTTGTAATCGCATCCCCAGTCATTACTGCCTTCCATAGTTGTTGTCTATCGCACCACGTTTTTGACCAAGTCAACCTCTGACCGGATTGGGTAGGAATTGAAACCGCTATCTTCTGACAATGCCCACCTGGAACCGTAGAGACTCAACGCCTCTATCCGCAGCGCCACGGGCCCCGAAAAAACAAGTCCGCAATAAAATAAAAAAAATTCTCAGTCGTAAAATACTTCTCTAAGACAAAGCATTATTCTTCTCTAAAAGTCTTAAAATTCGTCTCAGAAATAGTCATCAAATATCTCTCAAAAAACATTTGAAAAAACATTTGAAAAAACATTTGAAAAAACATTTGAAAAAACAGTCTTAAGATTTTAAAAAACATTTGAAAAAACATTTGAAAAAAAACATTTGAAAAAACATTTGAAAAAACATTTGAAAAAAAACAGTCTTAAAATTTGACCAAATGTAGTCTTAAAACTTGTCTCAATGATATAGACGTAGAATTCCTTTAAAAAGAATATCTTTAATATTTCACAAAAAATCGTGGTCTTAAAATTCGTCAAAGGAGAACTTTCTTTAAATTTATCTCAATAGAATAAACTTAAAATTCTTCTAAAAAACACAGACTTAAAATTTGTCCCAACATAGTTTTAAAATTTGACTCAAAATATTGTCGTAAAATTCGTCTCATGAGTATAATCCAAAAAGTGTCTTTTAAAAAAGTCTTAAAATTCGTCTCAAAAATATAGTCGTAAAATTCGTTGAAAAAAGATTGTCCTGAAATTCATCTCAAGGGCCTAGTCTTGAAATTTGTCGCAAAACATCGTCTCAAAATTCTTCTCGAAAACATGGTTTTAAAATTCCACACAGAAATATATTCTTGATATTCCACACAAAAATATAATCTTAGAATTTGTCTCAAAATCATGGTCTTAAAATTTGTCCCGAAAACGTAGCCTTTTAAAGGCTACGTTTCAGAGACGAATCAATCTCTAAAACAGTCTTAAAATTTGTCTCAAGAACATTGTTTTAAAATTCGATTAAATAACATAGTCTTAAAATTCCGCCTGCTGGTCTCATCGTTGATTATATCCAAAATTTACAGCAAGGAATTCTGTGGGCACTGTTATGTGTAATTGGATCGATTAGAATTTGTATCGATTAGAAGTTGATTCGTGGATGTACCCTGATAATAAATCTGCTTGTCGTCGTCGTCGTCGACTAGAATTGATAAGAATTATTTGGCTCATTCTAAGACAGGGACGACATCTAAATTGAACGGGTCGCTTTTAATCAATGCTTGAGTCTACTTTTGTCCACTTTTACCGAAAGTTTAAAATCTACAATGTCTCACAATTATCCAAGAATTCGTCTGTAAGGAAAATTTTCTTCTTCAAGAAAAAAATACGAACAATTCCAATCTGATCCGAAAACAATGTCAGACAGTATTGTTGTAATGATAAAGACAATAAAGAGTAAGATACTCGTCCGAATAGCTAATAGAATAAGGAAGATAACTTACTCTTATGCTTGGTCAGTGAGGCTTAATATACACTGATTGTAATCCCTAAAAAGGGGTTAAGACTTCTCAAAAAAGGAGTGTCCTGTTATGACTCTAAACTGAATCTGATGGTGAGGTTTCAGTCCTGGAAATTTGAAGAAAGTGGAATAATCCTTTCTTTGCAGTAATTCTATGATCTACCATCAACCGGGGTGGTCGGACTTGTCAGGATCCTATAGACCTGTTTAAAAAATACCCATGTTTAATAAAACCGTGTGCAAAAAAAAAGTCTTTAAAAACAATTACACAAAAATGTAAATATAAACGTATAATGAACACGATTCCCTTACCTCAAAGCTTACGGGTTGAGAAACCATTAAAGTCAATCAATCATTTTAGAATTTCAAACATGTAGAAGGCCAAAGAACGCTTCGGCCAAAATACTGAGATAATATTAATAAGAATGAGAATTTGTCTTTGACATTAAATCAATGAATCAACACAGAATTTCAAGTAGTTAAGAAGGCTGAAGAAGCTATCGGCTGAAATGCAGCAAGAAAGATAATAATCCAATGAACGACTCAACACGGATTTTCAGACAGTACGAAGAAGGCCGAAAATCCCGCCGGACGAAAGGACCCACAAACAAGGATATAGACACCACTTCCAGAAGATGAATGAGTTAGTATAATCGAAAATAAAATTCCTGTATAGGTGCCCGTGGTGTAATGGTTATCGTCGTAGAAAATGGACACGGTGACACGAGTTCAAATCCTGGACGAGACTGATAGTATTTTACATAGCACTAATACCCTTGGGAAAGGTATGAATCCAATTATTCTCCCTCCAACTATGGGTAAATAGTAGGGCAGACAAGGTTCTTCAGCCTTGGTGAGGCAACTAGTCTAGGAGAAGGAAAACTCTGTATTCAAACCTGTTAAACTCCGCTTAAAAATTGACCTTGTGTCATATCCTGCCCGAGCGGGGGTTGGGTAAATATGATAAAATTCCTGTATCGTTAGACTTCACGGGAAAACCTGCACAAAAGAAAAGATTAAATCGCTGGTTGGGTTTCGCAGGCCACTATACACTACTATCTGGAAGTTTCTGTTATGATGCTGGCAAAAGAAAAACACGGGAAACGCAAGAAGGTTGATAGAAAAACATATATATTCAAGTAACAGAAACAAGATACAAGTGAACCTGGTTAAACAGTAGTTAGTTGATAGAAAGCTGAGAGTCCAGGGTGGTAGTGACTATCTGTCCACTACTCAAATGGTATCACACGTGATGGAGGTGCCCGTGGTGTAATTGTTATCGTCGCAGGAATTGGACACGGCGACTCGAGTTCAAATCCTGGGCGAGACTGATTGCACTTCACATAGCACTAATACCCTTGGGAAAGGTATGAATCCAATTATTCTCCCTCCAGCTATGGGTAAATAGTAGGACAGACTTGGTTCTTCAGCCTTGGTGGGGCAACTAGTCTAGGAGAAGGAAAACTCTGAATTCAAACCTGTCAAACTCCGCTTAAAAATTGACCTTGTGTCATATCCTGCCCGAGCGGAGGGGTTGGTAAATAGGATCACACGTGATTGTGTCACGTGGGTCTGATTCACTCCCTCTGACGCTCCGTTGACATGTATTTATGGTGTAGGGCGAGTCTATTATGTAGGGAGTTCAACAGTTTCACAGTTCAATGCCAGGAGCAGAGAAAGCTTAAAATTAACATCAACTGCATCAGTTTTAGCCCTATGGCATACTCCTATCAAAAGGCGAAATCATTTTTAGAGTTGCGTAGAGGCTAAGGTGCTGGACTGCGAAATCGTAGTTCGCAAGTTCGAACACTCACTTTCAAACTAATGCCCTTAGGAAAAGTTACCCCCTTATTCCCTTTGCTATAGTTTAAAAAGGACCACTGCTGTTCTTCAAGGATGGTTTTGATATTAAATAACCCACAAGGTTTTATATTCCATTTAAGAAAGAAATCCAACCAAACCTAGAATACTACTTTCCACGACTGACCTACAAGAACAAGAGATAATGAGTTATAGACTGAGTGACTTTGACGACATGTCAACCCTTCTTGGGTTTGGGAATTATGTTGATGGTACTATCAGTTTTGTGGAAGTTAATAATAGAAAAGAATCCAAAAGTATGGAGAAAAATTGTAAAACAAAATAATCCAAAGTGATGAATTTATTGTGAAAGAAAGTCGACGCTATAACGTTTCGGTTTTAATAAACCATCACCAGGACTTCAAAAATGATTATGTGAAGTGTTGATAGAACAACGATGGATGTCTAATATGATAAAAAAAAGAACGAGGAAATGATATATACAAAGAAAGAACATTAAATCAGCGTTCGAAATATTTATCCCCTCATTACATTATTTTTATTTGGAAGAATGAAAACAACGTGTATTTTTAAAGGTGAGAAGATTTTTTAAGGTGTGTGGTCAACTAAAAAGAAATGCTCGTGACTTAAAAGGCTTCAAAAGCGCCAATTCTCAAGCAATCTCGCTTTTTTTTTTTTTTTTGTGGGTGGTAGTTGCTCTAATGATTTCTCCAAAAACGTTATCATTCTTTGACAGACTCAAAAAGGTAGGCCGAATAAAAGAAGAAAATCCCATGTGCGGCCAAAACCCACCGAAAATAATACATGAACCAATCACCAGAATAATTAGCAAACAATTAGACATTAAACTAGGACCGTTCACACAAGAACTCGACTCGGTTCTCAGAAAAATTAAAAATAGGAAAACTGCAGGGCTGGACGAAATTCCCCCGGAAGTATGGAAGACCAGACAATTCGATGACATACTGCTCCGACACTGCAACGCAGTATACAATCAAAATCCGATAGATAGATGGATGAAAGGAAGCATACTCCCCTTCCCTAAAAAAAGGGACCTCGGATTAGCCAAAAACTACCGAGGCATAACACTTACATCCATAGCAGCCAAAATCTACAATGCCCGACGACGAAACCGCATAGAACCCGAAATCGACAACATACTTAGAAAAAACCAAAATGGCTTCCGAAGAAATAGATCCACGACCTCACAAATATTAACCATCCGTAGAATCCTTGAAGGTGTACGGGCAAAGAACCTACAAGCGACATTAATTTTTGTTGACTTTACCAAGGCTTTCGATTCCATTCACAGAGGAAAGATGGAACAAATCCTACTAGCGTACGGCATACCTAAAGAAACCGTAGCGGCAATAACGATTCTCTATAGAAACACTAAAGTAAAAGTACGATCACCAGATGGAGACACAGAATACTTCGACATTGTAGCAGGAGTACTACAAGGGGACACGCTGGCCCCGTACCTCTTTATCATTTGTCTAGACTACGTACTTAGAACATCGATTGACAAAATCAAAGAGAATGGCTTCGAACTGACGAAGAAAAGAAGCAGAAGGTACCCCGCAACAACAATTACCGACACCGACTACGCCGATGACATAGCGATACTGGCAAATACACCTGACCAAGCCGAAACACTACTGCATAGTTTAGAACGAGCAGCAGAAAACATAGGTCTCTATGTTAATGCACACAAAACGGAATATATGTGCTATAATCAAACGGGGGACATCTCCACTCTAGAAGGAACCCCTCTTAAACTAGTAGACAAATTCACTTACCTAGGAAGCAGCGTCGAATCAACCGAAAGGGACATCGAAACGAGGTTAGCGAAAGCATGGACAGCTATCAATAGGCTATCGATTATTTGGAAATCAGACCTAACCGATAAAATGAAACGCAGTTTCTTCCAGGCAGCGGTCACATCCATACTGCTATATGGCTGCACTACATGGACGCTAACAAAACGGCTGGAGAAGAAGCTAGACGGCAATTACACAAGAATGCTACGTGCAATCTTAAACAAGTCCTGGCGGCAACACCCCACAAGACACCAACTGTACGGCCACCTGCCCCCTATCACGAAAACTATTCAAGTTAGACGAGCCAGACATGCAGGACACTGCTGGAGAAGCAGGGACGAACTCATAAGAGATGTACTCTTATGGACCCCCACACATGGCCGTGTAAAAGCAGGACGACCAGCACGAACATACATTCAGCAGCTATGTGAGGATACGGGATGTTGTCCTGAAGACCTACCTAGGGCGATGAACGATAGGGAGGAGTGGCGAGAGAGGGTCAGGGATATCCGTGCTACCAGCGTGATATGATGATGATGATGTTGCATTAACAGGCTGACTTATAACAGGCCGAGGTAATGTAAACAAAAAAACCCTATTCATGGCCACATTTGAAATTAACCTAAAAAGAGAATTAACTTTAAAAATTGAACCTCGAAAATAATATAATCATGTTGGTAGAAGTTATTTTAATTCCTTTCGACATTAAAATGCATATTTACACTTTGTCTTTTAATAATCGACGAATTATAAACGGTTGAGAGTTTACTTATGATTTTGTTTTGTTTTTTGATACAAACTTTTTTTTCTTCAGAAATTTAAGAATGAAAGATTGTAGACAAACAAAAAAATGTGATTTTTTTTATTAACATTACATCGGCTTGTTAGAAATCAGCCTGTTAATGTAACATGAGGGGCCGTATTTACTAGGTGGCCATGAACAAAAGGTCTTAGTTTCAATACTTTTTGATTACACAAACGGAAGATTTTTCTTTCTGTTTCTTTATCAATATAAAGAGCGTAAAATTTGAGGAAATTAAGGGTGGGGATTGAATGTTTTGAACATTCTTTGGTCATACATTTTTGAGGCTCTGATTAAATAAGTTCCATTGGGATCCCAATTTCTCTCAGAGGAAAGCTGATTGATTATTTTTCTTATCAATATTTTGGAGAACCAATTTTATCAGCCATTTATAGTATTTTTCTTTTCCTTGTTTCATTGTTCTAAGAATTTTTCTTCTAGTACAGACATAACTTTATCAAAGCGAATCATCAGGTTAAATGAGATTAATTTGCCGAATTTGCCTACGAAGTCGCAAAGAACAGAAACCTAACGAAACAAAACATATTTATTTTCAACGCGGGTTATTAGAATGTATGATCATTGCAGGTTTGGTTTCTTTGTTTAATGGCATATCAACCTTGATGGGTTATTTAATGCCAAAGCTATCTTTGCAGAAGAACAGTAATGGTACTATTAAACCTATAACTGGTGAGAATAAGGGAGTTCATGCCTTTCCCAAAAGTATTAGTAAACGTGATAGTGCGATCGGAGTTCGAATTCTCTTTCGTAGTCCAGCCCGTCAGCCATAAAGTCATGGGGAGTCCTCTGGCTTCTACAAATAATGACAATAATAACAAAAAAAAAAGAAAGAAAAGACTCCAAGCGGTAAATTCAGAGAAAGACGTAAAAGCCAGAAAAGAAGATACTAAGTTTTGTTTTGTTTTATTTTTGTTTTTGTCTATATTTCTTTTTTTTGGTGTTGTTGCTTTTTGTTTTTTTTGTTGTTTTTGTTTTTTGTTGTTGTTTTTGTTTTTGTTTTTGTTTTGTTTTTTTCATCTAATATTTAAAAAATTGTTTGTGAAACGATAAAGACGTCACCATGAAAACAGATGCTGAGTAGATGTTGCTTAAGAGCTTTTGAATTTTTGATTTTAAAATTACATTGCAGTTTTTTACTTCGGATTACAGTATAGAATCTCTATTCAATCTCCGATACTTCTACCTTCTTATACTGGGTGTTTGTTTTTGTTTTTAGAGAATGAACCTTTTAAATTGCCTTGGGTGTCGAGGCCGACAGCATTAATTTGCTGTTGGCTTTCATGCTAACGGGCATTGTCCAGCAAAGGCAGACTTGGGGCCGTATGGCCACCGACTTCGGCTGGGCCACCTTCGGGTGGGCGAGCTGCAATACTAACACCTTTGTCCTCCTTGTATAGCACTGGACCTTGCTGTCCAATTTAAGCTATAATCAGCCATACGTGCCAGGACCTAGATTAGGGTCCAAGTTCAGCTAGGCTCATCCAGCCCACATTGCACTAAGTGGGCCGATGACCAGCATAGAACAACAAGGCTCGTGCCCGAACTTCCCCTGCCCTAAATTCCCCCCTATAATCGACCTTCGGGTCATTGACCTTGGGTCAAGTCCTGTCTGCTGGAAGGCAGAGGCAAATATACCTTTTAAATTGCATTTAAACTATTTTATAGGAACAAACTACAATTAAAGAACGCACAGATATTACCTTCTTATTCTAAACCGATTAACTGATAGATTTTAACGCCTGGTCGATCCGTCTCGGGTTATTTTATGCCGACAGGTAAGGGAATCGCGTTCATTGTACGTTCCTATTTACATTTTGTGTGGTTGTTTCTTGAGAGGCTTTATTCGAAAACAAATAATTTTTTAAAATATTTTTGATCCATAGACGACAAGCAAACAGATACTACACTCTGCAGTGGGTCTGGAAATAAAAGCGACAAAGCGTTGATTTCTAGAACCAGAAGCCCACCATCAAATAGCTCGGTGTGACCTTGGTATGACACTAAATTGCGTCTGATGGTGAGACTCCTGTTTAGAAGATCTGGAGAATGTTGAATAACGTCTTATTGCTTTTATATAAAAAAAAATCCATCATTTAGTCTTTTGACTCATAAGATATAAACTAAGAAAATATACGTGGTGCCTTCAATAAGTTTCCAGACGATTTTTGTACAGGCATTTAAAATTGTCGTAGACTCTTGAAAATTCACTATGTTATTGCTTATATCTTATGAGATGAATGACCAATTTTTATGATGTCAGGTTCAAAACAACAGCTACAGCAGCAATTGGAATACACCTTACTAAAGCCTGATTGTCACAGCTGGTGAATTTCAAAAATGCAATCTGACACTTTAGAAGAACGATATGCAATAAAATTGTGTTTTAATTTGGAAAAAATGCCACAGAAACGTATAGAATGCTTCAGACTGCTTTTGGGGAATCTTGCATGAATCGAGCATGAGTTTTTGAGTGGCATAAGAGATTCAAGGAAAGTAGGGAGTCTGTGAGGGATGATGAGAGGTGTGCGAGGAGTAAGGAAGTCAATACACCACTGTTGATTGGCCAAACGGTTAGGGTTAGGGTTAAGGTTACTATGTTGAGGTTTTAAGGGAGTTCAGGAAGAGATTCTGTCGGAAGAGGCCAGCACTCTTCAATTTGGATCAGTGACATTTCCATCGGGACAATGCACCAGTCCACAACTCCATTCTTATCACAGACTATTTGACCAAGATGGGTATCAAGACAGTTCCTCAGCCTCCCTACAGTCCAGACATTGCTACCTGTGACTTTTGGTTATTCTCTAAGCTCAGAGGCTGTCATTATGAGACAATTGAGGAGATGAAAGAGTTTCATGTGTGTACTATAAATAAAAGTGCCCATACGAAAAAAGTCTGGAAACTTATTTGATGATCCTCGTATTTTAGTTATTTGTAAAAAAAAATATTTTGTCGATTGCCTCCTTTTTCACGAATACAAAGATGCTCTCAAATTCGAGCACTTTGCATAACTTTGCTCAAGGTCCCCATGATTAATCCTCTAATATCTGGATGAATATTATTCTTGAGGGGTTGCTATGTCTTTGGCCTATTCATAGATGCATGTTCCTTTAAATAACCCTGCAAAAAGAGGTCGAGAAAACAAAGAGAGGGAACGAGGAAGTCATTATAATTCTGAATTTCTTAAAATTATTTTGCCATTGAAATTTTCTTTTTGTTGTAATAATAAACCTTTCAATTCAATAGCAAAATTTCTGTTCTTCTAATTTGTTCTTTCACGTTGTAACTTGATATTTTCAATTTGCACGGGTTACTTAGGATATCGGAAAAATAATAGAAAAAAAAGATGTAAAGGAAATTTTAAAAAAGAAAGTTAGGAATTTAATTTTCTTGTTTTTGATCTCTCTCTCTCTCTCTCTCTCTCTCTCCCTCTCTCTCTCTCTCTCTCTCCATATATATATATATATATATATATATATATATATATGTATACGTATATAATTATATAATTTTCTTGTTTTTAATTTATCTCTCCCCCTCTGTCATTCTCTCTCCCCCTCCTCTCTCTCTCTCTCTATATATATATATATATATATATATTATATTTACATATATATATCAATATATAATTTTCTTGTCTTTATTTTCTCTCTCTCTCTCTCTCTCTATATATATATATATATATATATATATATATATATATATAATTTTCTTGTTTTTAATTTATCTCGCTCTCTCTCTTTCTCTCTCTCGCTCGCTCTCTATAAATATATACATATATATATATATATATATATATATATATATATATATATACAATTTTCTTGTTTTTAATCTATCTCTCTCTCTCTCTTTATCTCTCTCTCTCTCTCTTTTTCTATATATATATATATATATATATATAATTTTCTTGATTTTAATTTCTCTCTCTCTCTCTCTCTATATATATATATATATATATATATATATAATTTTCTTGCTTTTAATTTCTGTCTTTCTCTCTCTCTCTCTCTCTCTCTCTCTCTCTCTATATATATATATATATATATATATATATATATATATATATATATATATATATGTTTACGCTACCAGTCAGTAGTTGGCTCCGCTCAAAAATTTTCATTTCTCATCTTTAAAATGTTATTTTCATTGAAACAAGTTAAGCACTTAAACGATTTTATTTATTGAACTAGATACGTGTCTTACTGAGTCACACTGAATACAAATAAAACTCAAAAAATCACAAAAAGCCTCTTAAACTTTTGATTCATCAAAATGACGTCCTTTGGCCCCTATCACAACTTCACAGATTCTTGGCATTCTTTTCATCACAGACTGGAGGTAAACTGAAAATTGTTCTGCCCAGCTTCCCTGCAAGAGTTGCCAGAAGTGAGCCACACTTGTGGGTTGTTTAGCTCTGACTTTTCGGTCAAATTGATCCCACACCATTTCAAAGGGATTTAAGTCCGTTAGTTGAAGGACATGCTGTTCCTCTTTGCTTTTAATGTACCTCTTGCAGAATTTACTAGCATGTTTTGAGTCATTATCTTGCATGAATACAAATCCTTGACCCACAAACTACCTTCCAGATGGGGTCGCGTGATGCTACAGTAAGCTGTGATAGCGGGTGATTCAATTTGCTCTTTACTAGGTGCAACTCGCCGACTTTGCAATTGGTGAAAGCCCCACACACACACCATAACATAGCCTCCTCCATGCTTTACAGTTAGTGTAATAAAGGAGCGGCTCTTTCACCAACTCTTCGCTGAACATTAACCCCTCCTATTTGATCCAAAGATTTCGAACTTTGATTCGTCCGTCCAAAAGACAGCCCAAAACATTCCACTGCTCTATTGTTCAGTCTTTGAGCGTCTCAACCCACTGGAACCTTTTGACATAGTTTTGTTTTCTCAACAGTCGTTTCTTGACAGCAATTTTGCCATACAGGCTAGGTTCATAGTTGATGTCGACACATTTTTTCACGACATTGTTTTGTTGTGCGGTGATGTTTGGAGCAGTCAGTCTTATGTCACACAAGCTGGTGACTGCTGATATTGTCCACTAGACAGATAAAACATGTAGTGTCAAGGAAGCATTATTTCAACACAATATAGGCTAAGTGGTGGTTTAATTTAACTTTTGGAAAACGTTTTATTCATGCTCGGTAGTAAAAAAAAAAACTTAAATTAATTTTTCAAAAGATATCTGATTATACTAAGGTCAAACTTACCGATGGTTTGGTTGGTTGCTTTTTTATGACATATCAACCTTTGTAGGTTATTTAATGCTCAATCCATTTTTATACAAATAATCACTTCTATTTCAAACAATTCACTTTAGCATATGTACACAATTTAATTAAAAACATTTCAATTTCAAGCTGTTCGGTTTAGTCAAACAGTTCTACTTCAAGAAATTCATTTAAGCATAAGTACTGTTTCTATGTCAAAAACAGTTCTATTTCGAACAATTCCGTTTATCATTAGGATGAAGTTTAAATATCAAAACAGTTCTATTTTAAATAATTCAGTTTAGCATAAATACGCAGTTTAAATGCAAAAACAGTAAACTCTCGAAACCACGGTTTAGTTTTATTGAACCCAAAGATAGAACCCTTATGAGGTGCTTCCACACGCCAAAGACCTGCAAGCGATGGCAATGAAGGGGTACTCCGCATTCCCCAAAGCTCCAGCATTACTGGAATCTCACCATCAGATTGTTTTGTGTCATATACAGGACACTCGTTGTGGAGTCTTACTCCTCTACAGAGAAGCGGTCGGTGTATTCTACAGCCCCAGTTGACTGGGCAACAAAGTCACTGAGGAAGACTTGAATTTAGTATAATAAAAAAAAACATTGTGGTACTTAACTTGTTTCATAAAAAATAACACTTTTAAGATGAGAAATACAAATTTTTGAGGCCGGCCAAATACTTTTGACTGGTGAAATATATATATATATATATATATATATATATGTGTACAGGATGGAACGATAAAATTGTCACCCTCGAAAAGACGACATGATTCCATTTCCGTTTAATGAAAACCGGTTTTCTTTTTTTTGTTGCAGATCATCTACTAGTTGGCCAGTTGTGTACAAATCCCAAGAGCGATAGGAGCCTTCTATCATGTCTGAAAGTGACACAATGTTCACCGAGCGAGATCGGAGATGCGCCGCTATACAACTCATGCTCTCTACCGATCCAAGTTATGACAACAGGACCATTGCCAGCACCCTCAAAATGCAAATCTGGATTGCCACGAATAACAGGGACGTGCCCAAGGTGATGAAAACAAAGTTTCCGGCTACGGTTATGGTCTTTGGTGTGGTTTCAAGTGAGGGCCACATCATGCCACCTCATATCTTCGAAGTCGGCTTGAAAGTCAACACCAAAGTGTACCTGGATGTGCTGAAGAGTGTGGTGATCCCCTGGTGCAATAAGGTGGCCGGTGGCAGACCCTAGGTGAAGCAGCAGGACTCAACGCCGGCCCACAAGTCCAAAGAGACCCAGGCTTGGCTTCAGAAGGAGTGCTACGACTTTGTACCCTACTCTCATTTGTCCCCCTCCTCCTCTCCCGACCTGAACCCGCTGGACTACTTTGTTTAGTCATACGTCGAGAACATCACCAACATGACCTCCCACAACACCAAAGCCAGCGTGATCGCCGCCATCCGCCGAATATTCGCCGAGCTCCCGCCGGGGCTTGTGGAAAAGGCATGCTCCCAGTTCCGGATCCGTATAGAGGCGGTGATTGAGGCTGAAGGCGGCTACATTGAATAAATGTCAGCTCTACTTCATAATCAAGTTACCTGAATTGATTTTTTCAATAAAAGTTTTAAAATAAAACTGTAGTGTTGTTTTATTTAGGACGACAATTTTATCGTTCCACCCTATATATATATATATATATATATATATTAGGGTGCATAAAATACCCAACTTTTTCAAAAACTTCAAAGGATTAATTTGTCCCTAATTAAGTTTTATTCTATTTATATAAATATGCTTTGAGGCAAAAAATTGTAGAATTTTGCTTCCTTTTAATATGGCCACCTTGTCATTTTATGTTTATTATATAATGCCGTATATAATTTTTGGTCATATTTTGAAGGATATAAGAAAAACTAAATAGAAATTTGTAATTGATTTCTTTTATGACTTTTTTAGAAAGATAAATACATGTAATTTATAAGCCGGTATCAAAATTCATGAATATTTGATGCACTATAATTTTAAATGTAATGAAAAACATGGATTTCTACTAAGATTATTTATTATTTATATACATTATTATGAGCGGGTAAAGCTGTCATTATTTTTTAGAAAAACGTGTGTGAAGAGTTGGAATTATTTATGTTATTATTATCAATAAAATATCAATAAAAAAGATTATATCAATTTAGAGCTAAACAATAAAACATGATATTATACCTATTTTGCCAAAAATCATATCCTAAAAAAATGATTTTTGATGTAAATTTCGATGTTGAGCGATATTAATATTGAAGTGCGACCTGGTCGTATAAAACAATATCAAAATACCTCCATTTTTAGAAATAGATATTTATTTCATATAACAAACAAAATAAAATTGGAGACAGACCATATTTTTACTGTTAGGGCATTTGATGCACCCTAATATATATATATATATATATATATTGATTTTTATTTCTTGACAGATGATAGCTGTCTTTAGGACTAAAATTATAATTCAAACATCCTGATTTATAATTAATTCCCGTTTGTGAGGTCTCAAGGGTCTCTTAATCCCAACTGCTGACTTGTAAACTTAAGGCAAATATGTTGAACGTGGCTTACATTTTGCACAGATTTAATGAGATCCACCTGTGGAATATCATTTTTATCAAGTCTCATTCGTGTTTTTAATTCAGAACTTTGCACATTTTACCACAAACACGTATATAAGAGCGAGACCGAGGTGGCAACGAAAGATCATAAGTTCCATGATTTTGCAAGTTATTTTGCGATTTGGCATAGTTAATGTATCCAGCTTTTGATACTAGGTGACAATGGTAAAATTTGCATTCTCGATTCTGAGTGCCACCAGGCAGATTCACAGTTGAATTAACCTTACTTAAAGCAGGGGTGTCCTCGTGGTGTAATGGTTAAAGCGATGGACTGCGGAATCGTAGTACGCTAGTTCGTACTCCAGTCGCGCTATTACGTTCACTTTCGGGCAAATACCCTTGGGAAAGGTATGAACCTCCTTATCCTCCCAGCTATGGGTTAAATTGTACCACTACTGTTCTTCTAGGAGAATGGCTTTGGCATTAAATGACCTAAAAAGAGTTGATATGCCATTAAACAAAGAAACCAAACCAAACCAAACCTTGCTTAAAGCTCACTTTAGTTCAGCATGAAGATAGCAGAAAAACGTAATCCAAATAGGTGAATTTATTATGATGTAAAGTCGACGTTAACGTTTCAGTTTCAGTAACCATCATCAGGACTTGGATAGTTCACATTGCGATGGATGCTCGCTGAGATGACAGGAGCAAATGAGAAATATACAACAAAAAAATACAAACGTGCACATAGCGTTCATAATTCAAAAGTCATAAGAACATGTCTGCCACGTCAAAATATATTTGAAAATATTGGATTTCCCAAAGAAACACATTCTTAACACTTTTGAATTTTGAACGCTATATGCACGTTTGTATTTTTCCTGATGATGGCTTCTGAAACCGAAACGTTCAACGTCGACTTTACATCATAATATATTCACCAATTTGAATTATGTTTTCCTGCTATGTTCATACTGTCAGATTTTGATCCATATTTACTTTCGTATCTATATATCTATTTTTTTTCATCAAACAACGTGTGAAAGCACGTGCGATACCTTGCCCTCATCAGCCGCCAACCAGGGTGATAACACAGTTTCGGTAGCTCAAGGTGGTACTGCCACTCCTGGCGCTACCAAGCAGCTTTTGCCACCGGACAGGGTATTAAAGAATTATATATATTAAAGAATATATATATGTATATATATATACGCCAGATCAGTCAATAGCAGAGACTACATTGGACATTCATCCTCATTCTTAGTGTGCAGTTCGTGATTTTTTAAAAAAAAGTGTTTACTTTCGGCCGTTGACGTCATTACGCGTTTACAGTAACCGTTTCCTGGTGTTACGCAATCACACAGGAATGGTGGTTCCGCGTGTATTTCCTTCATGCTGAAAACTTCTCATTTTCGACCAAATCCAACTTGATGTATGTTGCGCCGTAGTCTGAAGACGATTTGAGGCAACTTTCAAATTGCGGACAGTGATTCCTATTTTTAAAAGAAACGAAATGACTGAGTGTCCGAGAAAACCACGACAACCAACCTCAATAGGAATCACATGGCATATATATATATATAAACATCATTACCCGTGCCAATCATACATTAGTTAAAAAAAAAAACTGACGAAACGGTTATGAGTCTTTCTTTGTATATACTTTCTCTTCTTCCGTTATTTTAATAAAATAACATACATGGTTGTTCAAACAACAATTTTTCTCCATCATAAAGACCTGATGGAGGTTTAATAAAACGGGAACGTTTTAACGTTGACGTTACCATAATAGATAAATCCATCACATTTGTTATACTTTCTTTTTTATTTTCTTCGTATATGTATATAGGGGGGGGTCCTCGTGGTGTAATGGTTAAAGCGATGGACTGCGGAATCGTAGTAAGCGAGTTCGTACTCCAGTCATGCTATTACGTTCACTTTCGGGAAAGGTATGAACCCCAGTATCCTCCAAGCTATAGGTTAAATAGTACCACTATTGTTCTTCAAGGAGAATAGCTTTGGCATTAAATAACCTACAAATGTTGATATGCCATTAAACAAAGAAACCAAACCAAACCTTATAGAGCGAAAGAGAGTGTGGTTGAAAGTAATTCCTTTTTTTTTAAACCGTATAATTTATTTCATGTAAAAATTTTAAGAATTCTAAAATAGGGACTTCATTTTTAATCACCCTACATACATATATATATATATTGGTTTTTTGGGGGGGCTCGCCCATAAATAAGGGAAGCCATAATCTTTAATGTCCGGAAGCAAAGACGAGATCGTAAGTGATGTGCTCCTGTGGACCCCCGCATATGGCCAATCAAATGCAGGACGACCAGCTCGAACATTCATACAGCAGCTATGTGATGATACGGGATGTAACCCCGAAGACCTGCCGAAGGCGATGAATGATAGGGAGACGTGGAGAGAGAGAGGGTCAGGGATATCCGTGCTAGCCGCACGTCATGATGATGATGATAATCTTTAATAAAAAATTCATTTTCTTCTAAAGTAAAAATATCAAGATTTGATCATTTTTATCGACGCATCGTAAAATTAAAACACCCCATAAAACAGCAACTGCATGGCTACTTGCCTTACATCTCAAATACCAATCAAGTGATGTTCTTCGATAGATTCCTCCTCATGGATGTGCCAGTGTTAGCCGACCGACAATCACTTATTTGCAGACACTGGATGTACATTCGAAGACATGCCAGGAGCGATGGGTATTAGGGACTGATGGAGAGGGAGGGAGGGAGAGAGAGAAAGAAAGAGAGAGAAAGAGGGAGATAGAAAGAGAGAAAAATGAGAGAGAAAGAGAGAGAGAAAGAAAGAGAGAGAGAGAGAGGAAGAGAGAGAGAGAGTCTGGGGAATCGGTGCTTTCAGCCTGGCTTGATGATGTTGGTGATTATGATGTTTGGTTTAGAAAGAATTAACTTTTTCTAATAAAAAGAATGTAGTTATATGTGAGTAATACGGTGTGTGTGTGTGTGTGTGTGTGTGTGTGTGTGTGTGTGTGTGTGTGTGTGTGTGTGTGTGTGCATTTTCTATAAATTTAACTGGGCTTTTCTTCTAATTTAATCTGACCTCTTCCAAAATTGATAAGGTCATTTCTTATCGTTTCTGTTCCGCAGCATGTTCTTTTCTTGTCTCACATACACTTTGCCCGATTCTATCTTTTTTCTGTTTAGACTGCGAATTTCGGGTTGTTGCTGTTTTATTTGTTTATTTCGTTTTCTTTTCTTTTCTTTTCTTTTTTTACTGTTGTTTTTTTTTTTTATATATATATAGTGTTTTTCTTTTTCTTTCCTTTTTTTTCTTTTTAGTGGGGGTTTATTGAGATAAATTTATCTGTAACAATTTTGGCTGTTTTTATCTACCCTAAGATACGTTCTCATTCTATCTGAATCAGGCAAAAGACGGATAATTGCTTGAGTTATTCAAGTCAGGCACAAGGCATTTGTTAAAACCCTTGTCGCCATTATCGGAGTTCAGGTTGGTTGGTTGTGTTTTATGGCATATCAACCTTTATCGGTTATATAACGCCAAATCCATTTTTATGCAAATAGTCAGTTTTATTTTAAACAATTCAGTTTAGCATGAGTACACAGTTTAATTGTCAAAAACATTCCTATTTCAAGCTGTTCGATTTAGTTAAACAGTTCTATTAAAATAAATCAGTTCTGCATAAGTACGCAGTTTAGTTCTATTTTAATCCATTTTTATGCAAATAATGATTTCTATTTCAAACAATTCAATTAAGCATGAGCACACAGTTTAATTGTGAAAAACATTTCTATTTCAATCGATTCAGTTTAGTCCAACAGTTCTATTTCAGCTAATTCAGTTTAGTATAAGTATAGATTTTGTTTACACACAGTTAAATCTCAAAACAGTTCTATATTAAACAATTCAGTCTAGCATAAGTACAATTTCAATGTCAAAAACAGTTCCATTTCAAACAACTCAGTTGAACATAAGTACACAGTTTAATTCTCAAAAACATTTCTATTTCAACCTATTTAGTTTAATCAAACAGATCTAATTCAAACAATTTAGTTTAGCAAAAGTATGCAGTTGAGTTCAATTTAACCCATAGATAGGACCCTATCAGGTGCTACCTCTCTGGGCCTGAGTAGACCTGGAAGCGATGGCAGTGAAGGTGTACTTTGCATTCCCCAAAGTTCCAGCATTACGGGAACCTCACCATCAGATTGTATAGTGTCATATCCAGGACACTTGTTGGGGGGATCTTACTCCTCTCTATAGGTTCAGTCGGTGTATTCTACAGTCCACTAAATTGCTTGAAATAGAACTGTTTATGTATAAAAATGGAATTGGTATTAAATAACCGACAATGGTTAATATGCTATAAAACCAAACCCAACCAAACTAAACGCATCTTTTTATATTCCTTTTTTGCTTTCGGAATAGAGAAAAAATATAGGGTGTCTCAATGTATATGGGACCCGTGGGATTGCTAATATATTGGGTGTCTCAATATTCATGGGACCCATGCGTCTGCTAATATATAGGGTGTCTCAATATACATACTTGATTACAATACCTTGGATAAGAGAGAAAAATATTTAGTGTCACGCCTTATTTGGAGACAAAATCATTCAAAACTGTCTCAAAATAGATGCAACTTATTAATATGATAAGGATTTATTACTAAGACAAGAAACTCAAAAAAATGTTGCATGTCCTGGAAGCTGATATAATAACAATTAAAATAATTGATTTGATGTCTGTAGCTCAAAGGATGGATTTTTTTTACGGGACGTAATCCAAATGACCGCCAGAGATAATGTCTCAGAGATAAATCTTTATCATATTAACTGGTTGCGTCTATTTTGAGACACCATGTACAGAAAAATCACAGTGTTTATAGAGTGTGGTAGTCTAGGAAAGACAAAAATATATTCGAAAATGAATCAGTAAAGCATCGACTGCTGTTGTATAGCCACATACAACTATACGTATACAAATATATGCGGAAACATAGTCAACAATAATGACGACTTCAATGAACGAACGAATACACTTTTTAATAAAAATATAATTCTCACACTTTATTCTCAAAATGTAATATAATGGCCGAGGGATTTCGTTTTATATATCTTGCCATTGGGTTTAGTTGGGCTGAGAACCTTTCGGCTCAGCACATGGGTTAGTTAGGTGCAAACATGGACACAGGTGTTGACGCGCACGCGGGGAGGATGTGTCGTTCACAGATGTCAAAATAAAAATCCCAGATAGAAAGGTTGACCAGTGTATGTGAATGACGTCATGCACCGGAAGCGCGAGCGCGGAGGATTTTGGAGATTTTGAAAAAAGTCAGTTTAGTTGAGAACTAGACTCCGAACGGGTAGGGTCGACTTTCGGGGCTCGCTGAGGCTAGACGAATTTGCGCGCTACGGGCGCCGCACGAGATGAAGGGGACAGATGGAAAAGTCATCATAGAAAGATTGAGCATCTCTCTTCCTTATGTCGAAACCTTTAAATCAAAGGTAATAAAAGGTTTCGTACCTGAAGTCGTTACGTGTTTTTCGTGTTTCGGGATTCCTATGTTCTATGTATATATGTTATGAACATTTTATGTACGTTGTGCATATCCGTATCATGGGTATGTTACAGAAAGGGTAATATTTCTGGTGTGTGAGAGGCGAGTTGGAGACATGAGCAGACTGCTATATATTGACCCCAAGTTCTTCTGACCATAGCAGCACTTCTTTCGCATTCTGGCTGGGCTGCTCAACCGTGCGTCACTAAGGGCCCAAGCCCTCTGTCTGGAACTGGTTATCACTCCGCTGGCATCCTATCTCCAACTGACGCCAACTGCAACAGGAACTCACTCAAGCCGTCTGTGGCACCTGGTTATATTTTTGTTTGACGTCCACCTGCTTCCTGTGAGCGTACGCATCTGCCACCATCTCCGAATTCAACCACGTCCACAGGTCAAGGTGATATTCCGATATATTCGACCATATGCACCTGTTTCGCTGTTCTTCCGCTTATTTACACAAGTGCATCTCTTGATTGACGGCTCGGTCGAGGGTCAATATGTTACACTGCTATTGATTGGTTATCGACCATATGGAAATCTGATCTTTCTGATAAAATAAAATGGGAATCCTTATAAGCTGTAGCCATGTCAGTACCACTGTCTGGTTGCACCACTTGAACTATAACGAAATGCTTAGAGAAAAAGTTTTATGAGAACAACACATAGATCCAGAAGCAGCACCCTACAAAACAGCAACTGTATGGCCATTAACTACCCATCTTACAAACTATTCAAGTAAGGCAAGAAAAACATACTGGGTACTGCAATAGAAGTAAGGACGAACTCATAAGTGAGGTTGTTCGTGGATTCCACACCAATGTTAGATGACCAGCAAAAGTTGACATTCGTCAGATCTGTTCGAACACTTGGTGCCGTCCAGAGGAGTTAACAAGAGCAGTGGTCACTAAGGACAAATGGTAAGAGAGTCAAAGAAACCCATTGGTCAGCACACCTTAGTTATGGTTGGTTGGTTTGTTGGTTGGGTTTTATGGCATATCAACCTTTGTAGGTTATTTAACACCAAATCCATTTTTATGCAAATATTCAGTTTTATTTCGAAGAATTCAGTTTAGCATGAGTACACAGTTTCATCATCATCATCATATCGTGCTGGTAGCACGGATATCCCTGACCCTCTCTCGCCACTCCTCCCTATCGTTCATCGCCCTAGGTAGGTCTTCAGGACAACACCCTGTATCCTCACATAGCTGCTGAATGTACGTTCGAGCTGGTCGCCCTGCTTTTGCGCGGCCATGTGTGGGGATCCATAAGAGTACATCTCTTATGAGTTCATCTCTGCTTCTCCAGCAGTGTCCTGCATGTCTGGTTCGTCTAACTTGAATAGTTTTCGTGATAGGGGGCAGGTGGCCGTACAGTTGGTGTCTTGTGGGGTGTTGCTGCCAGGACTTGTTCAGGATTGCACGCAGCATTCTTGTGTAATTGCCATCTAGTTTCTTCTCCAGCCGTTTTGTTAGCGTCCATGTAGTGCATCCATAGAGCAGTATCGATGTGACCGCTGCCTAGAAGAAACTGCGTTTCATTTTATCGGTCAGGTCTGATTTCCATATAATCGATAGCCTATCGATAGCTGTCCATGCTTTCGTTAGCCTCGTTTCGATGTCCTTTTCGGTTGATTCGACGCTACTTCCTTGGTACGTGAATTTGTCTACTAGTTTAAGTGGGGTTCCTTCTAGAGTGGAGATGTCCCCCGTTTGGTTATAGCACATGTATTCCGTTTTGTGTGCATTAACATAGAGGCCTATGCTTCCTGCTGCTCGTTCCAAACTATGCAGAAGTGTTTCGGCTTGGTCAGGTGTATTTGCCAGTATCGCTATGTCATCGGCGTAGTCGGCGTCGGTAATTGTTGTTGCGGGGTATCTTCTGCTTCTTTTCTTCGTCAGTTCGAAGCCAATCTCTTTAATTTTGTCAATCGATGTTCTAAGTACGTAGTCTAGACAAATGATAAAGAGGTACGGAGCCAGCGTGTCCCCTTGTAGTACTCCTGCTACAATGTCGAAGTATTCTGTGTCTCCATCCGGTGATAGTATTTTTACTTTAGTGTTTCTATAGAGAATCATTATTGCCGCTACGGTTTCTTTAGGTATGCCGTACGCTAGTAGGATTTGTTCCATCTTTCCTCTGTGAATGGAGTCGAAAGCCTTGGTAAAGTCGACAAATATTAATGTCGCTTGTAGGTTCTTTGCCCGTACACCTTCAAGGATTCTGCGGATGGTTAATATTTGTGAGGTCGTGGATCTATTTCTTCGGAAGCCATTTTGGTTTTTTCTAAGTATGTTGTCGATTTTGGGTTCTATTCGGTTTCGTAGTAGGGCATTGTAGATTTTGGCAGCTATGGATGTAAGTGTTATGCCTCAGTAGTTTTTGGCTAATCCGAGGTCCCCCTTTTTAGGGAAGGGGAGTATGCATCCCCTCATCCATCTATCTATCGGATTTTGATTGTATACTGCGTTGCAGTGTCGGAGCAGTATGTCGTCGAATTGTCTGGTCTTCCATACTTCCGGGGGAATTTCGTCCAGCCCTGCAGCTTTCCTAATTTTAATTTTTCTGAGAACCGAGTCGAGTTCTTCTTGTGTGAACGGTCCTAGTTTAATGTCTAATTGTTTGCTAATTATTCTGGTGATTGGTTCATGCGTTATTTTTGGTGGGTTTCCAAGTAAGTTTTCGAAGTGCTGTTTCCACAGTTTTATTCTTTCTTGTTGGTTTGCTGCTTTAAGTTTTGCTTTGGCTTTGTTCTTTCTTCTGCTCACTTCGTTTATTGTTTGCCAGGCTATTCTAGATTGTCTATCTTCCACCGAGTCTCTAATCCTATCTGATTTTGAATGTATTCTGTCTGCTCCTTTATATATATGCCTGCTAATTGATATTGTGCAGTTTTTAGTTTTAAGGCATTTGTGTTTGTTGGGTTTTTTCGATAGTTTTTGGAGGCTGTTTTCACTAGTGCACGTTTTTTTCTCACCGCTAAAGTTTCCCATGGGACTCTATATTTAGTTTTAATTTTTGTTGGAATGTGTTTTGCTGCTGCCTCGAGGTGTGCATTGACGAAATTTTCATATTCGTCGTTTGGTGTACTTTTTCCGTCTTTTCTTGTAGTGTTTCGAATCTGTTTCTTAATTCTAATACGTATTTATCTCTTATATCTTTGTTGTTTAATAGGGCCCAGTCATAGTGTTTGGTGGTCGCTGTTCGTTTGGCGTTTTTTCGTAGGCTTAATCGTATTTTCGCCGTGACTATTCGGTGATCGGTGGACACACCCTCAAAAGAGGAGTATGCCTCGCAATTCAATGCACTATTTTTCCATTTCTTGTTTATAAGGACGTAGTCTATCTGAGCTTTAGTATTGTTTGCGTACGTGTATGTCCATAGTTTGCCCTCTCTTTTTTGGTAGTTTGTATTGAGGCATGCTAATCTATTTTCTATCATGAAATCTGAGGCTGTATCTGTTGTTTCCGTTTTTCCCGATTTGGGCATTCATGTCTCCGCCAATGACTAACATGTTGTGTTTCGGGATGCTACGCACTAATGAGGATAACTCATCGTAGAAGGTGACTAGTTCATTTTCTTCACTAACATTGGTGGGTCTGTAGCATGAGATGATTGTTGCTCTGGGGTTTCCGTTAAATGTAGCTGCCATCATTCTAGGTTGTATTTTCTCGACGCTATTAAGCGTTTTTAATGCTCTAGGTCCTATAAGTAATCCTACCCCTCCTACTGCGGCGTTGACAGAGTTTTTCCATGCGGATACAGTGGCGAGCGACCAGCCATTGCCAGTTTTGTGATATTTAATATCTTCTGTGTGCATGTATCTGTGTTCTTGTATGCATATTATGTCTATCTTATGTTCTTCGGCCGATGCAATTAGCTCTGGGAGTTGTCCTATTCTATTTAAGGTTCTTACGTTAAATGTGGCTATTTGTAGTGTTTGCTTGCATTTTAGTAGTTTTGATTGTTTGAGCTCTATAGCTGATTTTTCGAACACCGAGGCCAGGGCTCCAACCTCAGCAGGACGCGCCCCTTTTTTACCCGCGCGAAGAGCGATGCGGTTTGTGTAAGTGGTTTGAGTGTGGGTCATGGTTATCTTTCGATGGCTGTTTTATTCTCTTCTATAGAAGCCACTCTTATAGAGGAGTAGCAGTAGTTCCCCGATCGAACTAGCGATCCTGAGCGTAAAGTCGTCAAACTCACGTCCAGGACCCGTTTAGGTATTGAGTTTGGTCGTACATGGGTTTATTCAAATACCTTTACGTACATCATGCTGCTTCCCATGTGTACGCAAAAAAAAAAAAAAAAAAGAAGGTGGGGGGTAATTTTGGTTGTAAGTTTTTAAGTTTTAACTTAGTTAAAGTCCAACATTAAGGTACTTTCGTATGACTTTCAATGGTACTGACTTGTGTTTTTTTTTTTTTTTTGCTGTGCTAAAAACAATTCCATTTCAAGCTATTCAGTTTAGTCTAACAGTTCTAATTCAAACAATTCAGTTAAGTAAAAGTATAGATTTTGTTTACACCCAGTTAAATGTCAAAACAGTTCTATATTAAACAATTCAGTTTAGCATAAGTACAGTTTCAATGTCAAAAAAAGTTCCATTTTAAACAATTCAGTTTAGTATAAGTTCGCAGTTTAAATGCAAGTACAGTTTAATTATGAAAAACATTTATTTTTCAAGCTATTCAGTTTAGTCAAACAATTCTAATTCAAACAATTCAGTTTAGCATAAGTATGCAGTTTAGTTCTATTGAAGCCATAGATAGGGTCCTATCAGGTGCTACCATTTCGAGTGAACCTGGGAGCAATGGCAATGAAGAGATGTTCTGCATTCCCCAAAGCTCACTGGAACCTCACCGTCAGATTGCTTAGTGTCATATACAGGATACTTGTCAGGGTGGGGTCTTTTCCCTCTGCACGGGTGCAGTCGGTGTATTCTACAGCTCCACCCCACAGTCGACTTGGCAAACCTTAGTTATGATATCCCTGATTTATAAAAGAAAATAGAGTACACGTATAATCTTTTATATTTTCCACACATGATACAGCTTAGTTATTTTTTTAATTCCCGTCGTTCATTTCAATTTGGTTTCTTTGTTTAATGGCATATCAACCTTTATAGGGTTTTTAATGCCAAAGCCATTCTCCTAGAACAGTAGTGGTACTATTTGACCCATAGCTGGAAGGATAAGAGGTTTCATGCCTTTCCCAAGGGTATTTGCCCGAAAGTGAACGTAATAGCACGACTGGAATACGAACTCGCATACTACGGTTCCGCAGTCCATCGCTTTAACCATTACACCACGAGGACACCCCGTATTTTGTTGGGGTTTTTTTTTATTTAAACTGATCAATTATTCCCCTTTTGTGTGGGGGGGGTCACGTATTGTCTACTCAAAGAAAATTCATTACAACTTACTGATTTTTGATTGATTGATTATTTGATTGATTAAGTTTTTTTTACTTTTTCTTTTTTAACCCGATTCTATCGAAGACAGGAATAAAAACTCGAAAAGAAATTGGGCCCAGTCGGCTGTGGCGGTGGGGGGGGCAGTCGGCTGTTGGGGGGGGGCAGTCAGCTGTTGGGGGCCGTCGACTGTGAGGGGGTGCAGAATACACCGACTGCATCTCTGCAGAGATGTAAGATTCCCCTAACAAGTGTCCTGGATATGACACAAAACAACCTGATGGTGAGGCTCCAGTAATGCAGATGCCATTTTTTTACACACAGCTAAATGATCAAACAGTTCTATTTCAAACAATTCAGTTTAACATAAGTACATAGTTTAAATGTCAAAACAGTTCCATTTTTAATAATTCCATTCAGTATAAGTACACAGTAAAATAGTTCTATTTCAAACAATTCAGTTCAGCATAAGCACACAGTTTAAATGTGAAACAGTTCTATTTAAACCATAGATAGGAGCTTATCAGGTGCTACTATTCTATGCTAAAGTGGATCTGGGCAAGCGATGCCAATCAAGAGGTACTCCGCATTTCCCAAAGCTCCAGTGACTCAGCGTCAGATTGTTTAGTGTCATATCTAGCATACTTGTTGGATGAGTTTTACCCCTCTGCAGAAATGCGGTCAGTGTAATCTGCAGCCCCAGCCGATTGGACCACAGGACACCCGTTGGGGGAGTCTTACTCCTCAGCAAAAATGCAATCTGTGTATTCTACAGGAACCCCCCCCTCATAGCTGACTGGGCTAAGAACCAGTTAGAGTGTAATGTATGGGTCAAATCTGTTTAAAAAAACTATTTGCATTCGATAGAACAATATGCTAAAAAAAAACTCTTGAGAAAAAATACATAAAACATTTAAATATAAACGTATGTTATATTTTGACCTTTTGACTCGGCCAAAAATGCCATTCCAAGGTGATGCACCGGAAGCAGGTGACACATTCCAATGGCAGTTATGAGAGGAAATCGCGTGGGCGGAAATTGACTGATGAAATGGAACGAGCTAAAAAAATTCCCATGGTACACTCATAGACTGATGCACCGGTAGAGAGTGACCTCTGAACTGCATGACAGTTATTTCCGCTTGATGACGATTAAACATTCGATTTCAAAGATCGAGTGGGCGTTGAACGATTATATAACTCAGTTGAGTTCAAGTTCCAGTTGAGTTGCAGACAGTTGGAGGCGGAGATAGACGAGATGTGGTAGGGAAAGCCACACCAGGCCGAAGGGGCTTGGGGCCCTGATGAGTTAGGGTCCAGAGAAGATGCTGATAAGATGCAGTAAAGAAAGCCAGCACCCAGCAGAGTGGACCCCAGCATCAGGAGAACGAGAAAGACACAACGTGACGGCCATAAGAGTGATGGTCAAAATATTGCAGTTCTATTCGATCTCCAGCTCCCTCTCACACGCAAACCTTGAGTAACCCTTTTCGAACCCTTGCAATAAAGTGAGAGGTAGATATTTTGTTAAAGAAATCTTCCTGCATCTGTCTTTATCCTGCGTCTTCATCATTGCGTTAGTCTTTATCATAGTGTCGTTATGATGCTGTAGATGACGATATAACACGTACAATGAACGCGATTCCCTAACCTCTAGACATAAAATAACCCTAGACGGGTTGACATGCCGTTAAAATTAATCAATCTATGGTTTATATTGATTATTCATAGCTTTATTTCATTGCTGGATACGTTTTTACCGTTTATAAGATTTTGTCTTAAATAGAATTGTTAAAAAAATTATTATTATTTCTAAAAACGTTACCATTAGTAATAATTTATTTACTATAATGTCCGAAAAAAATAGAGGAACTTTTTACATAGAAGTCTTACTTTATCCAAACTGTTATATAATTAAGGAATGATTTTTTTTTATTTTAATCATTTTTCATTAACTATATTTTATCATTCAGTTTGGTTGGGCTTTGAACTATTCAGCTTAAGAGTTCAGGTACATAGTCATTGGGTGCTGTTTTACGCTCGCGCGCAAAGGATATGACTATCACCATTGTCATAATAAACCACAGATAGGAAATGAGGCTGGAGTGTGGATGACGTCATGCCCAGAAGAGATGGGCTGAGAATTTGGAAGATTTTGAAAAAGATTCAGTTGAGGTCCGACGATAGATTTGAGAAGTTGAGGTCCGACCATGGTCTTGAGAAGTTGAGGCCCGACCATGTTCTTGAGAATTTGGGGTCTGACTATGGTATTGAGAAGTTGAGGTTCAACCATGGTCTTGAGAAGTTGGGGTCTGACCATGGTCTTGAGAAGTTGGGGTTTGACCATGGTGTTAAGAAGTTGAGGTCCGACCATGGTCTTGAGAAGTTGGGGTGCGACCATGGTCTTGAGACGTTGGAGTGCGACCATGGTGTTGAGAAGTTGAGGTCCGACCATGGTGTTGAGAAGTCTGAGGTCCGACCATGGTGTTGAGAAGTTGAAGTCCGACCAAGGTTTTGAGAAGTTAATGTCGGACCATGATCTTGAGAAGTTGAGGTCCGACCATGGTGTTAAGAAGTTGAAGTCTGACCATGCAGTTGAGGATTTGAGATTGGACCTTGCAGGCAGACAATTGAGTCTGCCATTGGGGCATAGAGAATTGAGTTTTCTACCGTTGCTGCGGCGGTTAAGTTTTTCGGGTCTCAACCAGCGAAGATAAATTGAGATCTAAAACACCACGATATGCGCCGAACGTTGGGGGTGTTGTTAGCATAGTATGATTACGAAAGACTTTTAAGAATTGTGTCTTTCTTCTCGTGTCGAAGAACCGAAGTGAGAAATTAAGATTGGACCACGAGAGTTGGCAAGGTGTTGTTAGCATAGTATGATTACGAAAGACTTTTAAGAATTGTCTCTCTCCTCGTGTCGAAGAACCGAAGTCAGAAGTAAATAAAACGTTCGTACCTGAAGCAAAAGAGTCCGCCAGTTTTCCTATCTGTACATCTCCAAAGTTATGCAACATAAACTAAATATTCATAAACGTTTTCGCTCAAATCAAGTTTATTACAAAGAAATAATTATTATTTTGAAGTAATTTAGCTTTCCCCTATACATCGACCCTCTTGAGCATCGATTCCACCGATTTTTTTTTATGATAATGACATTTTTTAGATTAGACCAAGTTTTTATTATTTCAACTGTTATGAGTTCTGTGTTTTCTATTTGTCCGTCGTAAAGCCTTTTTATGATCTCCATAAATTCTCAATTGGGTTTTAATCAGCTGAATTGGAAGGCTATAAGATCACTTTCATTCTGTTGTATAGTCATACAATAACCATGACCATGACTAACTATACAAAAAAGGAGGTGCCCGCGGTGTAATGGTTATCGTCGTAGGGAAATGGACACGACAACACGAGTTCAAATCATGGACGAGACTGATTGCATTTCACATAGCACTAATACCCTTGGGAAAGGTATGAATCCAATTATTCTCCTCCAGCTATGGGTAGATAGTAGGACAGACTGGGTTCTTCAGCCTTGGTGAGGCAACTAGTCTGAATTCAAACCTGTTAAACTCCGCTTAAAAATTGACCTTGTGTCATATCCTGCTCGAGCGGAGGGGTTGGTAAATATGATTAACTATACAAACACATAATACATATACATATGCTTGCAGAATCATAATGACACAATAATAACGACGAGCGAAGACTTCTTTAAAAAAATATACCTCTCACTTTATTTGAAAGGGCTGTTGTGTGTGTGAGAGAGGGAGTTGGAGAATGAACAAAGACTGCAACATATTGACCTTACCAGCCCCTCCGGACATAGTCGTGTGTCGTTCTCGTTCTCCTGGACTGCTGCTCGACCGGAGGGCCGGAGGCCCAGCCTCTCTGGGACATGTTCTCATCCCAGCATCTTCTCACCAACTGGTCTCCAAAAAGCTCGCTGGAGGTCCCGAGGGCCCCTTCTGCTGGGTGGTAGCTTTCTCTACCACATCTTGCCTCCGACTTCTCTGACCGCGAACTAACCGACTTCCTGTCTTCACCGAGTTATATAATAGTTCAATCGCCCACTCAATCTTAGGAATGGCATGTTTGATCGTCATCAAGCGGAAATAACTGTCATGCAGTTCACAGGTCACACTCTTCCGGTACATCTGTCTATGAGTGCACCATGCGATTTTTACCTTGTCCCATTTTTTTCAGCCAAGCCTGCCTACGCGATTTCTTCTCATAACTGTCATCGGAATGTGTCACTTCCTTCATGTGCATCAATTGGGAATGGCATGTTTGGCCGGGTCGAAGGTCAATATACAACAATTCCTTTCGACAGAAACGAACCTTTTTTTCGAACTAGATAAAGAGCATTATGTTGCTAAACATTCCTACATCATGACTGATAAAGGATGTTTTAATTTTGCCTGAACCATCATCAGAGGATTTTAAAACTTTGTGATCGATAGGGTTTTCGGTCATTTCTAAAAGGCAGCTCAATTTTTGACTCATCAGTCAATAAGACTTTTTTATCCAATGGACCAATTTTGATGATGACGTACCCAATGCAATCTTTTCTTCTGCATTGCAGCTGTTTGAAGAATTTCTTGGGTTCATGTCGGATCGATAACCAAATTTAATCAGAATGTGTCGAACAGATGCAGGATGAATATCGATGTCGAAATATTGTTGGATCACATTTGCCAATTCTGTACTTGTTAGATTATGAGGTTTTTGAAGTTTTTTAGACTTAGAAGGATATGGACCATAGGTTTTGTAATCTTTTGAGGTCTTCCAGGACTTTTTCATGTGAAAGAACCAGTGTCTTTCGACTTCTTAATAAAGTTCGCTATTGTTCGACGTTGCAAATCGATCTTCAGTGTTATTTATTTTGACTTCATACCAATTTGATGGTAACACATTAAGACAGAACCAATTTCGATCCGTGTTACCATTATAATTTCTTGTGGACTGGTAAAAAAAACCTTGCTTTTTATACCAAATTAATTTGAATACCGGAATTTTCCAAAAGCTTCAAGAATGTTATAGAACCAATTAGAAACCTCCAGATATAGGTTTAAATGACTTTATTGGAAAGCATGTTTTAATTAAAATCTTTTTATTAATAAATCATGTTTTATTTCACAGGTAATGTAAAAACGATAATAAATATAAAATGGCGAAAACTTAGCCACTTCTTATTTAACTCCTGTTTTAATAAATTAGATTTTTAAAATATCTAAAAATCACTTATGATACCAATTAATATCTTTCTAAAACATTTTTCATGTTATTTTTAATATAAGTAAATATCAATTAATTTCGGTTGCATAGAATCAGAAATAATATTGATTTAATGCTTTGTTCAAAATCGAAGCGAAAACTCATACACTGTAATTAAATAAACTGACCCAGGAAAAGAAAATTTCTGAATACAAAGTCCCTTCGAAATGTGTTACGTGACAAGGTACTATTTACCAACCCCTCCGCTCGGGCAGGATATGACACAAGGTCAATTTTTAAGCGGAGTTTAACAGGTTTGAATGACAAGGTAAATTGCGGAATTGAGTCAACAGGGGTCGTTGCTAGCTACTGGTACCATGTAACATAGGACAACCAGTAAATTTTTATTTCGAGAAGAGATGGGCAACTCCAAGTAATCCTCTCTCTGCTCTGAGAGAGGATCAAAAAGAATATATGCAGTTGAAGGCTACCGACAAATAAGAAAGTTTGGAGACAACCTTGTAAAGTTGTTTCACTCGTCAAGGTGTTGGACCAGCAATTTCTCTATGCAATAAAAGTGTCACTCGCTGTTACGACAAAACATAAATCCTAAAGAGCCCATCCTATTACCCTCATTACGCAGCCTCTTCATCCCAATGGCACAATATACCAACAGGCTTATGCACTTGTTTCCACTGTTACATAAATCACAAAGTTCTTCAAAGATTATAAGATTTAGACATTCTTTTAACCTGGACAGATTCCAGACTTCAACTCTAGAAATAATTTAAGCTACACCTGATAGCGAGGCCCCAGTCCTGAACCTTTGAGGAATCTGGAGTACCTCTTCATGGCTATTACACCCAGGTCCACTTTGACCTGGAGTGGTAATACTTGTTAGGGTCCCATCATTGGGTTAACTAGAATTGTTCAATCATTTACGATACCGAGAACCATTTAACTGTGGCAAATAGAACTATTAGTGTTAGATAGCAATACTTGAAACCATTTAACTGTATGAAAATAAAACTATTAGTGTTAGCAACAGTTGAAACCATCTAACAGTGTGCAAACCAATGGGCTCTAGATCGTCCAAAAATTGTTAATTACAGTCATTCATTTCAAACCATATATCTTATATATATATATAGAGAGAGGGGGGTATTTGGCATTAAATAACCTACAAGAGTCGATATGCTGTAAAGCACATCCAACCATCGTTTAAAAGGTTTCCAACTAACAACGCAATTACAAGGTATATATATATATAGTCATCCACAGACAGGCCTATTTCAGTCTATTAGGACTCTTCAGTGTGGCTAGATTCCCGAAGCTAGGATCGAAAGCCGGTTGACTCAAACGCCAGTCCAAGATTCTACCACTCAGCCACGTGGAAACTAACGGAAGGGAAGGAAATTTAAACGGTTATGTATCACATTTGTTAAAATTTACATATATCCGCTTTACGGCTACCGAGAGCTCATTTCATTTGGAGAGCCTTGCAATTATATATATATATATATATATATACACAGGGGTGCAGAAGCAAAAATAAAAATATTTTAGTATAATAATAAATAACTCTATCATAAAACAAGTATAATTTTAATTTTTGAAAATAAATAACGAAATATGAAAATATACACAAAACAGTAAATTTACTCAATATGGCCGCCATTTTTTTTATTTCTTGTATCAACAAGCCTTCGAAAAGATTTGCATGACTTCAAAATAAATTCTTCAGACATCTTATTCCATTCCTCCTCAGTAGCAGTCTTAAGAGAACCAATGGGAAGTTGTATTTGTTTTGTCTTTTAAAACGTCCCATATAACGTTATCAAGGGGCTTAAGTAGTGGGTTTAATAGATGCCATAAGAAACTCCAGTTATTACGGAAATTTTTTTAACTTGGTTTCGGCGTTAGGCAAATCATAGATTCTTTGTCGTTTCTTTTCTTGCTCACTCATATTGGGTTGAATTTTAACATTTAAAAAAAGTGGTTGAAAACAGAGCTAATCATGAAAATTTAGATTTATCGCGTTTTTTTTTTTTTTCAAAAATTGAATTAAGCCTGTAATATATTCACGTCCAAAAATATACGACCAAGATACGAACACGTGAAATGGACATATTCATATGGATACGGAAAACGTTCACAAATGTTCATAAACATAGGAATACGAAAAACACGAAACACTTACGACTAATTTTTTTTGGTACGAAACTTTTTATTACCTTTTTGAGTTTAAGGTTTTTCGACATGAGGAGAGAGAGATACACAATTTCTTACTATGCTGACTTTTCCATCTGACCCCACCACGTGCGGCACCCCGTTGCAAACTACTGGTCTGGCCTCGGCGAGCTCCGAAAATCGACTTGCTTCGTCCAAGCCCAAATCTCAACTCACTGTTTTTTTTCAAATCCCAAAATCCTCAGCCCATAGTTTCCGGGCATGACGTCATTCACGTCCCCGGTCCCATTTCCTATCTGGAGTTTTTACTGTGACATCTGTGATTGTCACATCCACCCTGCGCGCACGTGAACACCTGCACTCAATGTGTGCACCTAACTAACCCATGCACTAAGCCCGAAAGGTTCTCGGCCTAACTAAACAGAAAGATAAGATATACAAAACAAAAATTGATAATATAAAAAACATCCTCCCGCAATTATAGAAGGAGCCGACTTTTTATTCCATATTTTGCTTCCGCACCATATCATCATTCATCATCATTATGTCGTGCCGCTAGCACGGAAATCCCTGACCCTCTCTCGCCACTTCTCTTTATCATTCATCGCTTCTGGCAGGTCTTCCGGGACACATCCCGTATCCTCACATAGCTGCTATATGTATGTTCGAGCTGGTCGCCCTGCTTTTGCTTGGCCATATGCGGGGGTCCATAAGAGTACTTCACTTATGAGCTCGTCCTTGCTTCTCCAGCAGTGTCCTGCGTGTCTGGTTCGTCTAACTTGTATAGTTTTCGTGACGGGAGGCAGTTGGCCATATAGTTGGTGCCTTGTGGGGTGTTGCCGCCAGGACTTGTTCAATATTGCTCTCAACATTCTTGTGTAATTGCTATCTAGCTTCTTCTCCAGCCGTTTAGTTAGCGTCCAAGTAGTGCATCCATATAGCAGTATCGATACGACTGCTGCCCGGAAGAAACTGCGTTTCATTTTATCGGTCAGGTCTGATTTCCATATGATCGAGAGCCTATCGTTAGCTGTCCATGCTTTCGTTAGTCGTGTGTCGATGTCTTTTTCGGTTGAGGAGACACTGCTTCCTAGGTTGGTTTGTCTACCAGTTTCAGAGAGGTTCCGTCTAGTGTGGAAATGTAGCCTGTTTGGTTATATATATATAAACAAGATTTGGACTTAAATCACCATTTAGTTAAAGCTAAGATGAAGAATATTCATAAACAAATATTTCTTATTTGAAGCAATTCTACAAGAATGGAAAAAATTGCAAACGTAATCCTTGAAAAAGAATTTTCTAATAAATTGATAGGCATTGGTTTGGTTTCTTGGTTATTTAACGCAAAAAAAACATCCTTGAAGAAGATGCTCAATGATGCTATGCAATCCATGGCTGCGAGGTTTTGATACTTTTAACCAGGATATTAGTCGGAAGTGAACATAATAGCGCGACTGGAGCTCGAACTCACTTACATTCGAAGCCGAAATCCGGCAAGTTAACCATTATGCCACAAGGATTCTCCCTGATCGATATTGATATGCAATTTAAATATTTATTGATTCTTATAATAATGATATTCATGTGAAGTTTGAATTTTGTTTCGAAATCTAAATAATTTTATTTAAACAAAAATTTACATTCCTATAATTAAATTAGACATTTTAGCAAGTGTTATATTTGAATAGAAGAATTGATTTATTTATAGACTGATAGATTTTAACGGCAGATCAACTTGTCTTGGGTTATTGTATATGTGTATGTAATTGCATTTATTGTACGTTCATATTTTTTGTTTGGTTGTGTTTTATGTCATATAAACAATTGTAGGTTGTTTAATGCCAAATCCTCTTTATACATACATATTGAATATATATGATTTGGTTTGGTTGGGTTTTATGGCATATCAACCATTGTAGGTTATTTAATGCCAAATCCTCTTCATACATATATATTGAATATATAGGATTTGATTTGGTTGGGTTTTATGGCATATCAACCATTGTAGGTTATTTAATGCCAAATCCTCTTCATACATATATATTAAATATATAGGATTTGATTTGGTTGGGTTTTATGGCATATCAACCCTTGTAGGTTATTTAATGCCAAATCCTCTTTATACATATATATTAAATATATGGTTTGGTTTGGTTGGGTTTTATGGCATATCAACTATTGTAGGTTATTTAATGCCAAATCCTCTTTATACATATATATTAAATATATGATTTGGTTTGGTTGGGTTTTATGGCATATCAACTATTGTAGGTTATTTCATGCGAAATCCTCTCAATACATATATATTAAATTTATCTACGATTTGTAAACACATTTTGTAGACAACATTCTTAAACAAGTCGGTGCTCTTTTTTGCTCACAGTTAAAAGGTGTCAAGTTTTGCTCTATAAAAGTCACAATTTAACATCAGTCATTTGTTTGCACACAGTTTGTTCTATTTAACCCATAGATAGGACCCTATTAGGTGCTACCACTTTAGATCAGAGTGAACATGGGAGTAATGCTACTGAAGGGGTATTCCACATTCCTCAATGCTCCAGCATAACTCGAGCCTCAACATCAGATTGTTTGGTGTCATATCTAGGACACTCGTTGGTAGGGGTGTCTTACCCCTCTGCTGAGGTGCTGTTGGTATATTCTACAGTCCCCACCCCAACCAACAGGGCTAAGCATTTTTGTGTAATTGTTTCTAAAAAGTCTTTTGGTCGGGAGGTTTTTTAGGGGGATGGGGGTTGCACGTGGTCCTATTGTACTATTGCCGTACTAAAGAGAATTTAGACCCCGTTGTGGCCTCGCCGCGCTACCAGTGACGAACGCAAGGAACTCTGTTAAACTACCCAAAGGTTTATTGACTACGACCACTTGTAGGTAGCTGCCGAGGAAATAAAGATAGTATTGAAATAAGACGACCGCGTCAGCTAGACAAAGAGAAACAACATATTCCGGTGATAAAAAGATGAGCAGACACAGACCTTGAATTTTTTCCTGGTTCTAACATGTTTGTGTTCTGGGTTGCATATAAGGTAAGGCTCCCGTCTCTGTAGCGCCCGCAAAATTGGGACTCGTAAACTTCGGTCTCTTTACATCTTCATGACTCGTGTTTAATTGTATGTCTCTACCTTACCACAAGTCGCCGTCAACGGCCAAAAACACGAGTAGTTCCCTCACTTCCGCCTGACGTTTCGAGGGCAGAAACATCCTCTCCAGCCGTGTATTTGTCGCTGCCTCCCACCAGACACGACTTGACACAAGGTCAAAAGCCCGAAGGCCAATTAAAGTGGGGATAAAGGGGAGAGGAAGGTCGGGAACGAGCCGAGACTCGAACCCTGCTTGTCTGTGCTGCTCATCGGCTCACTTAGTGCAATGTGAGCCTGATGAGGCAAGCAGTTTCACGAACCCAAATGTGGGTCCGGGCACGTATGCCAGTTAACGGCTTAAACTAGACGCATGGTCTAGTGCCGTGCATGGGGGACAAAGGAGACAAAAATGCAGCTCGCCCACCCGAAGGTAGCCTAGTCGAAACTAGGTGCCTAATTAAAGGCCCCAAGTCTGCCATTGTTCCTTTTCCAGGGCCACGCTCCGGACCGAAGTCCAGAACAGGCCCCGGGGCGCTCGCCGGGGGCGTGCCCAAAAACATCCGGTTCCGCATATACGCACAAGTTTTCGAACCCCGGGTTTTTTTCTAGTCATTTTTAATCCCCACGAGTGCTTTGACCAGGCTATTCGAAGACTGTCTTCTTTATTTATTTATTTTCAATTTTCTATAAGTCATTCAATAACGTAACACAATAGAATGCGAAAATTTTTTAAACAGACCTATTTAACCTACAAAATCAATCCTAACAGGTACAACCAATTAAGGCCAAAGTGGATCTGGGAGTAATGACAATGAAAGAATACTCCACACTCCTCAGATCTCCAGAACTGCAGCCTAATTAGCAGATGCAATATAGTGTAATTCCCAGAACACCCCTTTTTGTGAGGTCTGACCCCTCTAAAGTGGATACGGTAAGTACCATCGACAGGGTAGTGTGGGGAATGTTTACTCTTTGGCTTTCAAAACACAGGAAACAATTATCAACAGAAGGTGAGGATTGAATCCTTTTAGTTTATATATATATATATATATATATATATATATATATATATTAAGATCCTTTCAAATTTTCTGATAAGTGTCTTGGTTTCAGTTTGGAATTGGAGGAATTTACCAAAGATGTCCTGAACGCTTTCTAACCTTTCATAGGTTACCATCAGGGATCGTTAACATGTGTGAAGAGTGTTTTTTAAGAATTTTAAAGAGTATTTAGGTTTTTTAAAACATTATAAAATTACGTAAAAGCATATAATTTTATTAAGATCCTTTCAAGTTTCCTAATAAATATCTTGGTTTCATGTTGGAATTGATGGATGAATTTACCAAAATTTGCCCGGGCGTTTTTTTTTTTTTGTTGTTGTTGTTTTTTTTTTTTTTTGTTCTTTTGTCGTTACCGTCGTCATCAGTTAAAGCCGAGGAATTTCCCATGATGTAGTGGCTAACGAGCTGAACAGCGACATCGTAACAAGCAAGTTCGAACTCCAATCGCGCTATTATGTTCACTTACCGACTAATACCTTTGAGAAAGGCATGAACCTTCTTATCCTTACCAACTATGGGTAAAATAGTACCATCACTGTTCCTCTGCAAGGATAGCTTTGGCATTAGATAACCCACTTAAGTTGAAATACCATTAAAACATCAAACTAGAATAGATTAAATAAATTTTACGAATGAATTGTTAATTCTAATTGCTAAATTTTTATTTCATAACTCGTTTAGCTTATTTAACTTTGGTATAAGTTTGGTCTCGATTAAGGGGGTGGAAGATTATACAGCTCAAATCTTTCCAGATAAAAAGGGTATACCTGTCTTAAAAATCAATTTGGAAAATATTCACCAGGACTCAAATCCAGACCCTTTTTATAAGCAAAAATTAACCGACTACATAAACCTCAAGGCAGACGCAGAAATATCTTTGAAATTAGAATTAGAATAGGCAACATCTGTCACATGCGCTCATAGTGTAACGATAACTATCGCAAAAAATCGACACGGTGACCTAAAACGCGGCTGCTTGCATTTCACATTTTGCTGATACCATTGGGAAATGCTTGCATCCAACTATCATTCTCCAATTATTGGTAAATAGTGAGGCAGACTGGGCTCTTTTAACTTTGTTATAGCGACCGGCCTTAGAAAAAAAAACCTGTTGAACTCCGCTTAAAAATGACCTTGCATCGTACCTGCTCACGTGGAGGGGTTGGGTAAATATATATATCTGTTTTAAGTATCTACTCTAATAAAAACAACAAAGATGAGGATACTAGTCTGACAAGTTCAGTTTTTTTTTAACTCTCAAGTGTTTTAACGCTCTTTAAACCAAGTGATTTAAAACAAACTGTTTGTCCAAACACTTTTGAGATGTACCACACACAAAAACACACACACACAAATACACACACGCGCGCATATATATATATATATATATATATATATGTGTGTGTGTGTGTGTGTGTGTGTGTGTGTGTGTGTGTGTGTGTTATAACAGTGTTGGTTGTCACTAAATCACTTTGTGAGTTTTTGTCGAACTAAGTACAATATAATATGGAGAGTGCTCAATATCTTGGATAGAGGTATAATAATAATAATAATAATAATAATAATAATAATAATAATAATCAATAAATAAATGTATATTAGATATATATATTTAATTCATGGAATTTAGAATACGACCCCTGGGTTTCATGGAGCTTATTGCAAAACAACAATCATCAGGCAGTTAAGAAAATGAAAGGAATCGAAATATATATATATATATATATATATATAGACAAAGCAGCCCATTTTATATATATACACACATACACACACACACATACACACACACACACACATATATATATATATATATATATATATATATATATATATATATATACAATAATTGTTATTGATTTAATTTTCGACTTTTTCGAAGAAAGATCAGCGGAAAATCAAATTAAACTCTAGAAGAACATTTCATGTTCTTGAATATTCTCTTGGCAAACTTACGTCAAGTGTGTTATATTTTTAATGGCAATAACAAAGATTTCTTCCTCTATCCCCAAGCTTAGACAATGATCTCAGCTTTTTTTCTATCAGAAGTTGAAATCTTACCGAAAAATTGTCTCGAAACTGATTCGATAATGACATGTCATAGAAACGTTATTCAATTTGTGCATGAAAACAATCTCTCTATATACTCTATAAAAGCGGTCGGCAACCCCCGGCCCGTGGCCCACATCTGGCCCTAGAGTGATTTTTATTCGGCCATCCATCTTACGCTGGATTAACAGTAAATTACATTATAATTGACTTGCGGTGCAAGGAATCTTTGAAATCGAATTGCCCCGTCAGCTGGGGCTGTAGAATACACTGACTACACCTCTGCGGAGGGGTAAAACCCCCACAACGAGTGTCCTGTTATGACACTAAACAATCTGATGGTGAGGTTCCAGCAGTGCTGGAGCTTTGGGGAATGCGGAGTACCCCTTCATTGCCATCGCTCCCAGGTCCCCTTTGGCTCGGAGTGGTAGCACCTGATAGGGCCCTATCTATGGGTTAAATAGAACTAACAGCATACTTGTGCTAAAATGAATTGTTTGAGTAAATTGAATAGCTTGAAATAGAAATGTTTTTGACAATTAAACCGTATTTACATTTAAACTGCGTGCTTATGCTTAACTGAATTATTTCAAATAGAACTGTTTTTCGACATTAAAACTGTATTTACACTTAACTGAATTGTTACATATAACTGCTTGAATAGTTTGAAATGGAAATTTTTTTGACAATTAAACTGTGTACTTATGCTAAACGGAAATGTTTTCAATAGAACAGATTTACATAAAAATAGATTTGGCGTTGAATAACCTACCAAGGTTGATGTGCCATAAAACCCAACAAACCAAACCAAACCAAACCATGAAATCGAAATTTCAGTTCGAATCCACCGCTGTCTTCTTCAAGAAAAATATATTGCCAAGCGGAATATATAAAAATATCTTGAGTAATACAAAACTGATGATATCATTATTTGGAAGTACAGATGCTTGTGAACAACTTTTTTCCAAAATGAAATCTACTAAAAGTCAATAAAGAGCAAGGTTACGTGACGACCACCGGGATGATGTTTTGTTCTTGTCATCAATAAGTATTTCACCTGATGTGGAGAAGTTGTCGCACAATAAGCAGATATGAGTGTCTCATTAGATTCTTGACTATTTCTAATTGCATTTCGTTTGTAGCAAGGATTTTTTTATTGGGATAGTTGTTCTTCAGTTATTGGAATTTGTTTCTTTTTTTTTTATATGTTTGTGTTTTGTTTTTGTTTTTTTATTTTTTTTTTATTTTTGTTTTTTTTGTCATTCCCGCAGTAAAAGGCATGGTGCCCTGTTAAAATAAAATTATATCAAATTCCTTGTTTTGCTTTAAACCTCCAGAAAATTTATTGACATATTTAATAACATGGCCCTCATCCATGACAATGCATAGCTGTTTGGACCTCTCTCTTTCTCTCTCTTTCTCTCACACTCTCACTCTCTCTCTCTCTCTCTCTCTCTATCCATCTATCTTCAAAAGGTTGCCGACCCCTGCCCTATACCATGTGATATAAAGATGAAACCCAACACCTTTTAAAAAAAGACTGATTGATTGACTGATAGATTTTTAACGGCATGTCAACCCGTCAAGGGTTATTTTATGCCTAGAGGTTAGGGAATCGCGTTTATTGTACGTTTATATATGCTGTACATAAAGTACGAATTCGTGTTATAAACGTTTTCTAATTTTTAGCCGCAAAAAAAGATGTTTTTGTCATATGTTACGTTTAATGGATGACCCCTACACCAGCCTGTAAAAAATATTTCTTCAACATCCGATGTCATAAATAGGAAACATTCAAACACTTATTTATACTTTCAAAACATCAAAATCAATGCACTTCCGTAAATAATGTAGTCTAGACATTGATGGTGTTTACCATGCTTAAAGAAACCTTTTAGTTAAGATAATGAAGGTTTTACTAAACTTTAGTTACTATTTATGATATCAGTACATTTCACATATACAGGTGTTATAAATTGTAAACAACGTTCATGGTTGGTTGGTCGGTTGTTTGGTTGGTTGGTTGGTTGGCTTTTTATGGCATATCAACCTTTGACAGTTATTTGACGCCAAATCCATTTTTATGCAAATAGTCACTTCTATTTCAAACAATTCAGTTTAGCATAAGAGCAGAGATTAAATTGGACTTTCAACTTCATTTTTGAAGATGAACGTCCAGTGTAATCTCTGCTCTTAATTGATCTGGCGTATATACATATATATATATATATATATAGGTATTATTCGGTCCAGTTAAACCAGAGTTGGGAGTAATTCCTTCAGGACAAGAAAACCATTCAAGAGCTGAACATTTAAATTTTCCTGGTACTTCCCACCCCAGTATCTATTCTGTTTTATTTATCTATAAGATCTGAAGAAGTCCTGTTATATTTTTCTTCGTGTTTTTGGTTTACATCAGAAGCGCAGAACAGGATGGAAATAAATTTATAATCCTAAAATAACCGGTCTTTGTTTTTTTCTTTAAAGAACGTATATATATATATATATATATATATATATATATATATATATATATATATATATATATATATGACCGTAGTGTGGTACTCGCTATATAAATTTGTGTACAAAATCATTTGAAAATTTGAAAATGTAATCCAGCCTAAGACCGAGAATCCTGTGGTGCTTTTTTTTTTCTTTTTTACTGAAAATTAAACCTGCAATTACTTCACGCGGAATCTTTCCTTCGTTTTTGTTTTCTTTTTTGTTTTGTTACCAGCGCGGAATTTTCCTTCTCAACAAAAAGAAAAAAAATATTAGCTAAATAAGGAGTTTTAAAGCGACAAAAAACATATTCTCTTAATGGCGTTCCCCAAATATCTGATTTCTTAAGAACACGTTCTTAAAATATACAATGGTGACATTTCAAATGTATTTAGAAAAAGGTTTATTCGTTTTTCTGGAACAGGAACGGCCAGGAGAATGGCGTTGGAAGCTTTTTTAGAATAATATTCTCTTCCTAAAAAAAATAAAACAAATGACATAGGTAAACCAAAAAGTTTACAACGAATCAGATGTTGTTTGCAATTTTCTTCTCTTTCAACTGAGAGTGGGAAATGGCGGCCTATTCCCTGGATATAAATAAATTCAACCTAAAATGAAAGATTCCTGCTGATAGAGGCTCGGCCAAGATAATTCGTTTTCTTTTCGTTTTCCCTGCGCACAATTAGTAGACTTTATTTTCCTTGGCTTACCTTTTCCTCAATACGAGGGTCGGCTGAAAAGTTCTTCGGCTAACCAAGATATTCTCATGGAATCTGACCAAACGAAGTTTCTTTTTCTACATCGTCTTCCTTACTGTCCATAGTCTTCTTCTATCGGTGTTGCAGTGCTTTGATCCCAATGGTAAAAAAAAGTCAGTTATATCTTATAAACTTTCTTCCGATGAATTTTTCAGCCCACCCTCGAACTTGCTTTATCAAATCACTCATCGGTTGACATATAAGACTTTCCTATTTAAAACTATGGTACTTATGCATCTATGTTACCAGGATAAAGCCGAACTTTCACGAGTGTTTCCCGGCCGATAACGGAAAGAATCGGAATATGCCAACAAAACGCCTTGCCAATCAAGCAGACGATAAAATAATTCAATCAATTTGTTGACAAAGTTACGAGAACAGTATTATTCAAGCAATTTTAAACAACATGAATTTATCGCTGCTAAGCGACAAACTGCAATCTGTGGAAAAGGTGATGCAATTCTGCCAAGAAAAAAACTTATTGGCAATATTTAAAAGTTGCCGGACATGCGAGCATCCTTGCCATTTAAAAAAAATGAGAAAAAGCTATGCCTGGAGATGTCGAAATACCAAATGCTGGACGTGGACTGCATTGCGCGAAGGGACGTTTTTCTCCCGCTCCAAACTGGCCATTGCTCAAATATTAAAATTCATATATCTGTGGTTGCACGAGATGGCTACAGTTAAAAATATGAGACGAGAACGCGGCATCAACTCAGTGCATACTCTGACAGACTGGTCTTCGTGCATTTTGTCGACGTATACCGATTCTTTCCGTTATCGGCCCGGAAACGCTCGTGAAACTTCAGCTATATCACTGTAACATAGATGCATACGTACCCAAACTATTACTGATGCAATATCTTGTGTGTTATTTTTTGGACCTATCCTCATCAACGTTCCAGCTGCAGCATCCTCTGGCCTTCTTCAGGTGTCCCTTGTTTCTCTGGGTATGGAAATGATTTAACTGGACAAATCATCTTTAAAGTTTGACTGTTGGTCAAACAAGGCGTTGAAGATGTTATTCAAATAATGATGTCATCGTTTTTCCCGCCTATCAATCCGATAAAACATCACAAGAAGTTTCTCGAGAAACGTCATAAGATGAAGTCGAAACGTAAAATCCAATGACATCAGTTGTTCTGGATATTTTTAAAGTAATTCTCTTTAAAAACAAATTAATTTAGTGTTATGGGGCCGTTACCTACCCATTCATGGACTCTTCCAAATTCTATATTAATTGAGAGCCAACGACTCTCGAAGAGATTGGATAGTCTACCGATATTCGACTGACAAATAAGCTTAGCTTACGCCACCACTTTTCTCTGTATCTTGTTACTTCAATATATCTTTAAACTTATACCGTGTTCCCAACCTGGGTCCACATCATTTAGCCTTTTAATTATTAGTTCCTATATTGTGTTTATATATTTACTTGGTCTATTCAAGAGGTCAACATGGCCTAACATACGTGGGTCCTTCAATAAGTTTCCAGACTTTTTTGTACAGGCATTTGAAATTGTCGTAGACTCTTGAAAATTCAGTATGTTATTGCTATACCTCTTATGAGATGACTGACCAATTTCTAGGATTTCAGCTTCAAATGAACAGCTACAGCAGCAATTGGAATACACCCTAATTGTCACAGCTGGTGAATTTCAAAAATGCAATCTGACACTTTATAAGAACGATATGCAATAAAATTCTGTTTTAAACTTGGAAAAAATGCCACAGAAACGTATGGAATGCTTCAGACTGCTTTGGGGGCATCTTGCAGGAATTGAGTATCAGTTTTTGAGTGGCATAAGAGATTCAAGAAAGGCAGGGAGTCTGTGAGGGATGATGAGAGGTGTGGGAGGAGTAAGGAAATCAATACACCACAGTTGATTGGCCAAAGGCTTAGGGTTAGGGTTACTAGTTGAGGTTTTAACGGCGTTCAGGAAGAGATTCGGTCGGAAGAGGCCAGCACTCTTCAAATCGGGTCAGTGGCATTTCCACCAAGACAATGCACCAGTTTACAATTCCATCAAGATGGACATCAAGACAGTTCCTCACCCTCCCTATTGTCCAGACCTTGCTCCCGGTGACTTTTGCTTATTCCCTAAGCTCAGAATCTGTCGTTATGAGACAATTGAGGAGATAAAAGAGGCTGTGACGAAGGTCATTGACACGCTCACACAAGAGGACTTCCATGGGGCCTTGCAAAAGTTGTTGGAACGGTACAACAAGTGCATTGCAGCTGAAGGAGATTACTTCAAAGGAGACTAGAGTTTCATGTGTGTACTATCAATAAAAGTGCCTATACGAAAAAGTCTGGAAACTTATTTAATGATCCTCGTATGTGTCGCTTCTTTGAGACATCTCCTTTTTCAGTGTCCTTCCCTATCGATTATTTCAACTTCATATTTCTTGAACGCCTTGTTTGAGCAACAGTTAAACTTTAATTTCTAAAGATATTTTGGGAATAAACATTTTTTAAACAAGCCTGGGCTCTTTTTTTAAACAAAGTTAAATAGTTTCACTTATTTCAATCAAATATGATTCTATTTACTATTAATTATTTGTTTGCACAGAGTTAAATGCTTTCAAGTATTCCTATGTATCACTAACAATTCTATTAAACATCAGTCATTTGTTTACATATTGTTAAATCATCAAACAGTTCTATTTCAAACAAGTCAATTCAACACAAGTCATTTGTTTGCATATGGTTTAAATGCTAAAAAGTTCTATTTGAAACATTGATACGACCGTATCAGATGCTACCACTCCGGGTCAGAGTGGACCTGGGAGCAATGGCAATGAAGGGGTACTCTGCATTCCCCAAAGCTCTTGCATTACTGCAGCCTCAACATCAGATTGTTTAGGACACTCGTTCGGTAGCGGGGGGGGGGCTTAGCCCTTTGCAGAGATGCAGTCGGTGTATTCTACAGCTCCAACCGACTGGGCTGTATATATATGTGTGTGTGTGTGTGTGTGTGCTTGAATATATATATATATATATATATATATATATATATATATACAAATTTCATTAAACATAATAGACATTTTATGTCTACATATTTTCTTCTGGATCCGTTCAAATTCCTGTATTACTTTTATCGTATTCGGGGGGAATTGATTTATGTATTGTCCATAGTTATATATATATATCCCTAATACTTTCTGCTCGACTTTGGGCCATCATCAGGGGAGGATCTATTACAAAAGTGATGTAACTTTTGTTTTAGCATATTACTACTGTGTAAGGGCGTCTTTGCTGTTGAAGATTATGACGTTGGCTTTTAAATGGGTTTCTATAATTAGTGTCAGTAGCTAGAGACATTTAAGTACATTAGCACTGGTTTGAAAATTAATTCTATTAAGTGTTGGTTGCATGTTTCTAATATGTAGTGCTTCGAGAATCTGTAGTTTTTGTTTATTATTTTGATGTTCTAATATTGTTGTGTTTTATATATATATATATATATATTGTAGAGATTTATGGTTCTCGCTAGCTCACATGGGGAGTTAATGGAGGACCAAATATTGCATTATTATTAAATAATACTCAACATCGTTGATAGAGCTTTAATCCCGATTAATTGTAATGTGTTTGTCAGCGCGGTTGAGTACTTTGAATGGCTCCGTATAGGTCGGAGTGAGAGGGCGTCTAATAGTATCGTTCCTCACAAAGACGAATTCGCACTTTTGTAAGTGGTGAGGAACGTATACATCTGAAGATTTGTGTCGCAGAGGAGTGTATCCTAGTTTATATATATATATATATATATATATATATATATATATATATATATATTACATGGTAGTGTCTGCGACACTGGTTTTCACGCTTTACGCATTCTATCTGACAAATGCGTAAAGCATGGTAGGGTCACAGACACTACCCTGTAATATATATATATATATATATATATATATATATATATATATATATATATATATATATATGCGTGTGTGTGAGCCGAATTTGTGCCAGAAACTAAAATTTCTTGCTAGGTTAAGAAGCATTGTTCATTGCATTGTTAATTATTCTTAGACAAAATAACCTGTGATAACCATACTGAAATTCACGGTGGCATATATATATATATATATATATATATATATAAAGTTATTTCATATATATATATATATATATATATATATATATATATATATATATATTGGCTACTACATCTAATATTAGCATGGTCAAAATATATATATATATATATAATCAAAAAAATCTAAAAAAACGAATATATAATTATATTCTTTTACAGATTTTTTTTTATTAAATATGACACAATGATTATTTATTCAGTTTTCTTGTTGGCAAGCATTATGCAGCAGATGTCTATTTGGGTTCTATAAAAACTGTCCAAAGCATTTTTTGTTTAAGATTTTGCTAATTTTTTTTCTTTTTTTTTTTTTTATTCTTATCGCTTTCATCCAAATTTGCTTCATCCCACTCGTCATTCGTTTCTTAATAAGAAATTCAATATACAATTCTTGAATGTCATATTGGAATGTCTTGCTTCCTCTCCTGGGTAAGGTTATATGACAGACAGATGCGAGTTTTCTTTCTCTTCCAGACCGATGTTATTCTATCCAAGGGTGATGTCCAATGCAGTGTCGTCGCTAAGAGGTTTGATTTTAACGGCATATCAACCCATCAATTATGTTAAATGTAGCAATTGCTGATTTTCCGGGGTACACCTGGCATTCGTGCCGAGTGGACCCCGGGAAATCAGCAATTATGCTCTCATGTTGTGCTAATCGCCCGATCCCAGGGGTCCTCCGGGAAGTACCTGTTTTGCAGGGGCTAAATTTATAACTAACAGCCTGAAGTGCCCAAATATGGGAAATGCCGAAGAGATCAAGCATTTTCAGGGAGAACTACGGATGATTCTCGATTTGTGCATGGCTGCCCACGATAAAACAACCTTGTGTCAAATGTCTGCTTGGTAAGAAGTCAGTTAGATCCCGACCCGTCACTCACGTTCACTGTATGTTTATACTCTCCTTGGATCGGTTTCGTTTTTTTTTTTTTTGTTTTTTTTTTGTTAATGGCATATCAACCTTTGTGGGTTATTTAATGCCAAATATGAAACCCGCTAAATAACATCAAAGCTATGAAATTTAGTATATGGTATAGAATATATTCTATAGTTTCGTTTCGTTCTTTTATGGCATATCAACCTTTGTGGGTTATTTAATGCCAAATATGAAACCCGCTAAATAACATCAAAGCTATGAAATTCAGTATGTGGTATGGAATATATACTATAGTTTTGTTTGATTTCGTTTCGTTCTTTTATGGCATATCAACCTTTCTGGGTTATTTAATGTCAAAGCCATCCCTATAGGGATATTATTTAACTCAGTCCAGCACTTTAACCATTACCCCACAGGAACATCCCCTTCTTAGTTGGAGAATTAGAGATTGGGGGTGGGGTTGCATATGGTCCGATCGAATACGAATAAAATAGATCCATTTGACTTATCGATGAGACCCAAACATGTACTACAACTCCAGATTAGAGTGGACCTGGGAGTAATGACTATGAAGGTTTGGTTTGGATGGGTTGGGTTGGGTTTTATGGCATATCAACCACTGTAGGTTACTTAATCCCAAATCCCCTTTATATATATATATATTAAATATATACGATTTTGTTTGGTTGGAATTTATGGCTTATCAACCATTGTAGGTTATTTGATGCCAAATCCTCTTTATACATATATATTAAATATAAATGATTCGGTTTGGTTGGGTTTTATGGCATATCAACCATTGTAGGTTATTTAATGCCAAATTCTCTTTATATATATATATATATTAAATATATATGATTCGGTTTGGTTGGGTTTTATGGCATATCAACCTCTGTAGGTTATTTAAAGCCAAATCCTCTTTATACATATATATTAAATATATATGATTTGGTTTGGTTGGGTTTTATGGCATATCAACTATTGTAGGTTATTTAATGCTAAATCCTTTTTATATATATATTAAATATGAATATGATTTGTAAATACATTTTGTAGATAACATTCTTAAACAAGCCTGAGCTCTTTTTTGCACACAATCAAATGGTTTCAAGTATTGCTATATAACAGTCAAAATTGAACATCAGTCATTTGTTTGCACACAGTTTGTTCTATCTGACTTATAGATGGGACCCTATCAGGTGCTACCACTCTAGGCTAGAGTGGACTTGGGAGGAATGGCAATGAAGGGGTACTCCTCATTCCCCCGAGCTCCATAACTGAACCCTCACCATTAAATGGTTTAATGTCAGATCCAGAAGACTCGTTAGGGGGGGGGATTACCCTTCTGCCGAGATGCTGTCAGTGTATTCTACAGCCCCAGCCGATTGGCTGTGGTACATGTTAAGGTCCCAGCTATGGATCAAATAAATCTGTTTAAAAATTATTCCTATTTGATTAAACAGCTACACAAAAAATGTGAGTATGAACGTACAATAAACGCGATTCCTAAACCTCTAGGCATTAAATAACCCTAGACAGGTTGTCATGCTACCAAAATCAGTCAATCAATTCTCTTATTATAACAATTACCCATTTTTTCATCAATTGGTTGCCCATAAGAGGGCAAGAAGAGACTCAAGTAAAAATATTCCTTGTTGGCAGAGTTTAAAATATTCTGACTGTTCTTACCTCTCCCCCCCCCATTAAATAAATTGTGATGTCCGAGGTATAACACTAAACTGCATCTGATAGTTAGGTTCCAGGTCTAGAGATATGGAGAATGTGGGGTAGCCTTCCTTGGCCATTACTTCCAGGTTCACTTTGATCCGGTATCGGAAGCACCTGTTAGGGTCTCATCAATGGGTCAAATAGATGCGTTTAAAAGTTATTCCAATTCTTCGGAAACAACAACATAAAAATATGAACATAAATATGCGATGATTTACCTCGCTTCTCTGCAACATTAGGTTGATTGGTTTGAAAGGCATGTCAACCTGTCAACGGTTATTTTATGCCTAGGGGTTTGGGAAGGTCATATTCACATTTTTTTGCGTAATTGTTTCTTCTTCATCATCATCATCATCATCATGTCGTGCCGCTACCACGGATATCCCTGACCCTCTCTCACCACTTCTCCCTATCATTCATCGCTTCTGGCAGGTCTTTAGGGCTACATCCCGTATCCTCACATAGCTACTGTATGTATGTTCGAGCTGGTCGTCCTGATTTTGCTTGGCCATATGCGGGCGTCCATAGGAGTACATCACTGATGAGTTCGTCCTTGCTTCTCCAGCAGTGTCCTGCGTGTCTGGTTCGTCTAACTTGTATAGTTTTCGTGATGGGAGGCAAGTGGCCGTATAGTTGGTGCCTTGTGGGGTGTTGCCGCCAGGACTTGTTCAATATTGCTCTCAACATTCTTGTTTAATTGCCGTCTAGCTTCTTCTTCAGCCGTTTAGTAGTGCATCCATATAGCGGTATCGATATGACCGCTCCCTGAAAGAAACTGCGTTTCATTTTATCGGTCAGGTCTGATTTGTTTTGTTTGGTTTTTGGCACACGGTCCAAACGAATACGAATTGATTGGAAACATGCACAGAAATTCGCATATATATATATATATATATATATATATCATAGCCAAGGCGTGTTTATAGTTCGGATTCTCTGTTACAATCCGTTTCTTTCATCATCGGTCATGGCAAGTCCTCTAGACGACATACAATGTCCGCACAGTACTTATTGATTAAATTTTTTGTTGATAGGACACTACTGGTGTCTCCATGTGTAGTATTCCATCAAAGAACATTGCATATGAGTGTTCTTTCTTTCTTTTAATGGCATATAAATCCTCATAGGTTATTTAATGCCAAAGTTATCCTTGTAGAAGAACAGTAATTGTTACATAGTTACAAGGATTAGGGAGTCCATACCTTTCCCAAGGGTATTAGTTCGAAAGTGAATGTAATTGCGCGACTGGAGTTCGAACTCGCTTACTTAACTGTCACAGTTCAGTACATTAACTATTTTTTGGGTGCTGCTTCCAAGGTTAGTTGAAAACAACACATAGCATTCTTTTGTATTATCCACCTAACTTTTTCGCCAAGCAATTCATTAGAGTCCAAGTAGTGCAGTCGTACTGTAGTACTGACACGGCAACATTCTGGAAGAATTTCCGTTTTATTTTATCAGAGAGATCAGATTTTCATATGGTCGTTACCCTGTCGATAGCAGTTCATACCTTTCCAATGCGTAAGTTGAAATCGCTTTCTGTAGATGAGATATTGCTACCGAGGTATCTGAATTGGTCTACTAATTTCAGATGCTTATTAATTAATGAGGAGATAGCACCATCTTGATGCAAATACAAGTTTTATATGAGTTCACGTAGAGACCAATGCCTCTTGCTGCCTGGTCTGGACAATGCAGCTGGTATTTTGCACGAAGAGCAAGATCATCTGCGTCGTCTGCATTAATTATAGTGTACCATAACAATACAAAATAAAAGGTTGTAATGTTACTGCACCAAAAAGAACATTGTACCGTTACACACTAATTGCACGGTTGTACTACCACGTGATCGAACGAGTTAATGCCTGTATCGCTACGTCTAAAGTAGTAGCCGGACCCTGCTGTAACCTCGCCGTGAGAAAAGTTGACGAATACACAAAACTCTTTCTTAGTTCACTAACACGAAAGTTTATTCGCAACTACACTTTTAAAATAGTCGTCGGGAGAGAGTGTGAAAGCTGAGTCGACTGCGTTCGCTGGACAAAGAGACCAACGTCATGAGGAGAGAAAGAGAGCAAAGACAGATCTCGAATTTTCTTCCTGGTTTTTGATTGTAGTTCTAACGTGCTTATTTGTTGGATTTGTCTTCACAGGTTCGCGTCTGGTGTGAAACCCTCTTTGGGAGCTCATTCCAAAATGGGTGCTGCAACTTTCGACTATCTTCTCGTTGTCCTGGCTAGTGTTCACTCGCGTCTTTGCCTCATCACATCTCCGAGCCAACTAACTTTCAAACCCGAATCATTAGAGGGAGGACATATCCGTTTCCGGTAGTTTCACACGTGTACAGAAGATTTGGCACCTCCGGTTTTTTCGAGTCATTTTTGATTACCGTTGTCATTTACCTGTGACTGGCTGACACATAACGTGCTTTGGCCTGAGTCACTCAAAGGTTAACTGGCCGTTCCCGTTGACTCTCTGTCTGCTTTTTCTTAATATTTTTCTTTCCCCCCCTCCCTGCCTTTTTGCTTTTTACTGGTCGGCCAACACTGGTGTGTCCAAGTATAGGACTCCATTGGCGAACATCGTTTATAAGTTCGTCCCTACTTCTCCAGTAGTGTCCAGAATGTCATGCAAGTCTTTCTTTGATGGTTTCTGAGATTGGAGGTAAGTTTCCGTACAACTGCTGTTTTGTAGGGTGCTGCTTCCAGGATTTGTCGAAAACGGCACGCAGCATTTCTGAGTAGTTCACACCTGGCTTTTTTCGAGGCGTTTCGTTAAAGTATAAGGGGTGCAACTATATCGTAGTACTGGCATGTGTAAGGTTAGATATGGACTGCTATTCACAGGTGAACAGCCATATGGAAATCTGATCTTCCTGATTAAATAAACGGGGATTCTCACAAGCTATAGCCGTTCCTGGATATCGTCTAACTAGAAAAGAAAATTGCGATCTCGAAACGAAATGATTGCAAAGGCGAAATCTAACGAGAGAGATCGATTCGCTGCTAATGGCACCACAGAACAACGCCATGCGAACCAATTTTTGTAAAAGCCAAGGTAAATCAGTTACAGGTGAATAGGAAATGCAGACTTTACGAAGACAGCGAAAAGATAATCTACTATATCAGAAAAAATTCGAGGATTTATCCAACTCCACAGAAAGGAGTAACAGTAGCGTAGCGGCTAACGTTTTGGATTTCAACACTTTAGTAAGCGTATTCGAACTCCAGTCAGGCTATTATGTTCACAAATACCCTTAAGAAAGGTATGAATCCAGCTATGGATTAAATAGTACCGTTACAGTACTTCTACAAGGATAGCTTTGGCATTAAATAACCCACGATGTTGATATGCCATTAAACAATGAAACCTTTACATTACCACAATCGTTCTTCTATAAGGATGACTTTGGCTTCAAATAACCCATGAAGGTTAATATGTCATTAAACAAAGAAACCAAACTTTAAAAAAACATCTCGATTAGACCGTTTTTAATGGCATGTCAAACAGTCAAGGTGTATTTTATACCAAGAGGTAAGAAAATCACATTCAATAGATGTTTCTATTTGCATTTTCTGAACATTTGTATCTAAAACGTTTTTGAGGGTTTGTTGTTTGATCTTTTTTAATACATATATGAGACCCTGACAGATTCTATAAATCCGAGTTGGAGTCGACCTGGAAGTAATGGCAATGAAATTAATTTTCCAAAGCTCTACCCTGCAGCTTCGCCCTCGAATGCAGTTTCGTGCCATAGTCAGGACACTCGCTGGGGTTGGGGGTCTAAGTATCCTATCAAATACAGATAGATATAGGTCTGAATTCAGAGTTTTCCTTCTCCTAGACTAGTTGCCTCACCAAGGCTGAAGAACCTAGTCTGCCCTACTATTTATCCATAGCTGGAGGGAGAATAATTGGATTCATACCTTTCCCAAGGGTATTAGTGCTATGTGAAATGCAATCAGCCTCGTCCAGGATTTGAACCCGTGTCGCCGTGTCCATTTCCTACGACGATAACTATTACACCACGGACTCTATCAGGTGCTACATCTCCCGACCAGAGTCGACCGAAGAGCGATGGCAATGAAGAGGTGTTCTGCATTCCACAAACCTCCAGTATTACTAGAACCTCATCATCAGATTGTTTTCTGTCATATACAGGACACTCGTTGGGTGGGGGGGGTCTTAGCCCTCTGCAGAGATGCAGTCGGTGTATTCTACAGCCCCAACCGACAGGGCAAAGATATGATTGGTGTGAAAACTCATTAACTAACAAAGAAAAATGGTGTGGGGGAATAAATTTTATTTTTCTGAAAATATTTTCTTTCTTTCTCGGTGTTTCCAAGAAGTTAGATTTATTTCTTCGGCGTTAAAAAATGAATATAAAAAATAAATTTGCAAGACGAGGAATATTTTTGTGCGAACTAGCAGAATTATAAGAAGGGACTTTTATTATAATATAAAATAAAATAAAACACACATAATTATTTCTTTTTTTTATTTATTCTTCTTCCTTTCTTTTAAGGAAACGGATGTTCTTGATCAGGAGAAAGGAACTTGTCAGAATCAGACGATAAGTGTCTCAAGAATCAATGTCAAATTGCCACGGTCACTGATTTGCCGCCTTTTCTCGGTGAATTGCCAAACAACCAATGAACTTTGCCAGGGATTCTGATTGGATAATCATATATACACCCCCACCCATAAATAAAAATACAATTTTTATAAAAACTTTCTTTTTCTAAGACAAAGAATATTTCTGGTGAATATTTTACTAGAATATTCTTTAGTTTAGAAAAATGTTCCAGAAAAATCGTATTCTATTTACTTGACCAATTCTCATTTAAGCGATCTCAAATTTTAACAGGATGTTTTGAGACAACTCAGAATTCTTTAATTAATTTTTTTTATATGGATTGAAATGCCATTCACTAAAATAGAAAAGGCGTTTCGACATTAAAATAATGTAGAATAACCTTTCAAATTAATTTTAGTCATATGCACTTTATTTAAAAAAACATTTACATTATTTCAAATGTACTGGCGGTTTCAGAAAACTTACATCATTTCGGTTGGTTGGTTGGTTGGTTGGTGTTTTTTATGGCATATTAACCTTTGTAGGTTATTTAATACCAAATCCATTTTTTATGTAAATAATCAGTTCTATTTCAAACAATTCAGTTTAGCTTAAGTACGCAGTTTAATTGTGAAAAGCATTTCTATTTCTAGCTATTCAGTTTAGTCAATCAGCTCTAATTCAGCTAATTCATTTTAGTATAAGTACAGATTTTGTTTACACAGTAAAATGTGAAAACAGTTCAATAAGAAACAAATCAGTTTAATGTAAGTACACTTTCAATGTCAAAAAACAGTTCCATTTCAAATAATTCAGTTTAGCATAAGCACGCTGTTTAAATGTAAGTACGATTTGATAGTCAAAAACATTTCTATTTCAAACATTCAGTTTAGTCAAACAATTCCGTTTAGCATAAGTATGCCGTTAGTTCTATCAACCCATAGATAGGACCCTATCAGCTGCTCCCTCGCAGGGCCAGAGTGGACCAGGAAGCAATGGTAATGAAGGGGTACTCCGCATTCCCCAAATCTCCAGCATTACTGAAACCTCACCATCAGATTATTTAGTGTCATATCCAGGACACTAATGGGGGGGGGCTTACCCCTCTGAAGGGGTGCAGTTGGTGTATTCTACAGCCCCTGCCGACTGGGCAAGATATCATTTCGTATTCTGATATCTTGACCAATTCTCATTTTAGTGACCTCAAATTTTAACAGAATGTGTAGAAACAAATCCAAATTTTATGTATAATGGTTAATTACATTTCATTGTCCTGTCAGCAAAGGGTTGAATAGTATCACTATTGCTTTTCAGCAAAGATGGCTTTGGCATTAAATAACCCACAAAGTTTGATATGCCTTTAAGCAAAGAAACCTAATCATCTCTGGGTATCCGAGGAATGTGGAATACTCCTTCATTACTATTACTCCCAGACCTATTCTGATCCAGCGGGTCAAATACATCTGTCTATTCGTATTCAATAACCCCGAGAGCAATTTATATACATATATATATATATATGGAGGGGGCAAAATAGGAGTAAATTATTGAATAAGACTATGATCTACAACTTTATAAGTTTTATTTCTTTAAATTAAACCGAAAAATAAAACTAGAAAATGTTTTCTTATAAGCAAAGATATTATTAGTCAGAGCGTAGATTTTTTTTAAATAGACATAGTTAAGATTCATGAAATAAAATACAGCAGTAATTGCTGGCTTTAAATAAAGGGACATATTTTGTGTGTGTAAAAGTTTTGGTATAAATTTGTCTCTATGTCAGAGAGAAAATGTATTTATACCTTAACGTATATATGGCTGCTGCTGATGTTTTAATCAGCAAACTTCTGCTGAAATATCATTATTAATAACGTCTATGAAAAACAAACATCCATTCAATTTAAGAAAAATTAAACCAAGTTGAGATTAAATGCATTCTCAAAAGAAAAGAATGTAAATTTTCACTCAAAATAAATAAATCAAGAGTCGAGCTGATTATGGCATTTGTTCCATTCTTACTGTTAAGATGTGTAAGTAATAATTCCATATTTACGGAAGAAATATTTATTTCTTCGCTTATTGACGCAATTTTGTTAAACTCGAAATTAGGTAAAAAGAAAAAAAAGTGGATGATTTATCTATGAATTTAATTGGCTAAAAAAATTGTATTTTTTAATATTCTTAGAAGGAAAAGATTTCTTTAATTATTTTGTATTTTGATCCTTCAAATTTTACGCAAGTTTGATATTGTCGTCTTCGCAGTATCTCGAAATTTAAAAACTAACCTGAATACGCAGTGGGGATTAAATAAGAAATTTTTAAAAACAATAACATAGAAAAAATTTTAGAAATTACAAAAAAAAAACAAGAAAAGAAATAAACAAATAGAAAGATAATAATTTCCCTGGAGGTCTCAGACAGGAAGTGTGATCTGCGCATGCCTGAAAAAGATGGGCTTCCTGGTGCCAAAAAAAACTATCAGTCGGATCTCACCACACCGCTCTTCTAGGTAGACAGCTTTTTCCTAGTTCAGGAAGAACGCTCCCCAGCACGACTATTTGTAGACCAGTGGAATAAATGTTAAATTTTAAAGTATCGCTGTCTTTGTCCTTTTTAGTTCCTAATTTTATTTACAGCTTCGGTTAACAATAAGATGATAAGTGAAAATTTTTGCAGAATATATGTTTTATAGCCGTGATACAGCTATACGTACACATATATATGCGGAAACATAATCATAATGACGAACGAACACACTTCTTTAGAAAAATATACCTCTCACACTTTATTCGAAAGGGTTGCGAAAGGGTTGTGTGTGAGAGGTGAGTTAGAGACTGAACAGACTGCAATATATTGATCCCAAGTTCCTCTGACTATAGCAGCACTTTTTTCTCATTTTGCTGGGCTGCTCAACCGGGGGTCCTGAGAGCCCAAGCCCTCTGCTGGGAGCTGGTTCTCACTGCCTCGAACTGCAACTCGAACTCCAACTGACTCCAACCCTGGCACCGGGTTATATAGTTGTTTGACATCCACCTGCTTCCCGTGGGCGTCGCAATTGCACCGAATTCAACCCCTCAAGGTAATAGCCGGATATCTTCGACCGGATGCACCTGTTTCTTGATTGACGGCTGGGTCGAAGGTCAGTATGTTACATATATATATATATATATACATATATATATTACATATATATATATGTGTGTGTGCGTGTGTGTGTGTGTAATATATATATATATATATATCATTACACAAGACAAAATATATGTGCTTCAAATCAAACAGGCGACATCCCTACACTAAACGGTTACATTCTGAAACTAGTTGACAAGTTCACCTACCTAGGGAGCAGTGTCTCATCAACAGAGATAGACATCGACATACGACGAGCAAAGGCATGAACAGCTATCGATAGGTTATCGGGGTCGTATAGAAGTCAGACCTGACCGATAAAACGAAGCGCGGTTTCTTCCAAGCAGCAGTAGTATCGATACTGCTATATGGATGCGCCACGTGGACACTAACAAAACGTATGGAGAAAAATCTTGATGGCAATTACACAAGAATGCTGCGAGCAATTTTGAACAAGTCCTGGAGACAGTACCCCACAAAACAACAACTGTACGGCCACCAACCACTCGTCACGAAAACCATCAAAATTAGACGAACCAGACATGCGGGACACAGCTGGTGAAGTAGGGACAAGCTCGTAAGTGATGTACTCCTGTGGACCCTATTCACAGGGACGAGCAAAGGCTGGACGTCCAGCTCGAACATACATACAGCAGCTCTGTGCAGGTACTGGATGTAATCCAGAAGGCCAACCAAAAGTAATGGACGATAGGGAGGGGTGGCGAGAGAGGGTCAGAAATATCCTTGCTAATAGTGTGACATGATGATATATATATATATATATATATAGTTAAATATTAGAGACATCTTTTGTATACAAATTTTTGTTTTGATTCTTTCAAATTGCCGTATAGTTAATTTTATATCCGACTGGAATTGTAATTTACGAAGCTCTTTGCTTCGATGTGGCACAAGGCCGATTGAATGGGGCACCCAATGAGACTCGAACTCACTCTTGCAGGTTTGCTAGTCAAGCTTGCTAACCGATTGGCTCACAAATTTTTCCTATTAAACTGGTTCCAAAGGATTTTCGTGCCCCTCTCGAGCCATCATCAGATGGTATGTATATTGCAATAGTACAATACAGCGTTTTATTTATACTTGAGTAATTCTTTTTTAGTCCTATGTATGGCAACAGTAGCTAAAGACAATTAAGAACATTAGCACTGGTTTCAAAATTAAACTCAACATCAGATTGTTTAGTGTCATAACCAGGACACTCAATAGGGAGGGGTCTTACCCCACTGCAAAGTTGCTGTCGGTGTATTCTACTACCCTAGCCGACTGGGCTATACACTGGGCTATACACTGGGCTACCTTAGTGGGGACGTTTATTTCTGATGTGAAGGTCTTCGAGAATTTGTAGTTTAAAAGTGGGCCTAGGAGCGATGGCAATGAAGAGATACTCCACATTTCCCAAATCTCCAAGGCTCACCATTAGAGTATATGCAGAACACTTGGTGATGGGGTCTTACTGCAGAGATGCAGCCGATGTATTCTACAGCCCCAGCCGACTGGTCTATTTCTTTAGGGGATCAATTCAAAGTTAGTGTAATAGCGTGACTGGAGTTAGAATTAGCTTGTTTCGTGATTATAGTCCAGCTCGTTAGCCATAACGTTTTTTTTTTTTTTCCTTTTCGCGTAAAGAAATGCCATTTACTGGAAAATAAATAACCTCTAAACATTTTGATAGAGAATAATAATCTTTTAAATTGCACTGTTTACTTTAGAGATATACTAAATGTTTCAAAAAATTTGATGGGGGGGGGCTACACCTTCTGTTGGGGGCTACAGTCACTGTATCCTCAGCACCACTGACAGGACGTAGATGTAGATTAATTTTTATGTTTAAAAAATACGTACTCAGAAATTTTAAAAGGTATCTAAACTTGGCTTGGGCTGTAGAATACACCGACTGCAAAACGAGTGTCCTGTTACGACTCGAAACTGCATCCGATGATGAAGCTGTACTGTAGAACTTTAGAGAATGCGGAGTACCCTTTCATTCCCATTACTCCCAGGTCGACTCCGACTCGGATTGATAGTGTCTCTTAGAGTCCCATCAATGGATCAAATCAATTTACTAAGGATTATTGTAAGTTATTTGATTTTCAAATTTTATATTTCAAATTTTAATTTTATACATGTTTCGGTGCCTAAGGTGGTACAGCCACCCCTAACCATATATTAAGGATTATTATTAGTTATTTGAAACAATACAACTGGGTGCAAATAATTTATATAACAGAGGAATTGTTGATAAATAAAAATACCAAAGTTAAATAGCAAAACCTGAAAGCATTTAACAGTAAGGAAACAAATGATTTTTGGGGTTGTTTGGTTGGGTTTTATGGCATATCAACCTCTGGAGGTTAATTAACGCCAAATCCATTTTTATGAAAATAGTTCTATTTCAAACAATTCATATTAGCATAAGTACGCAGTTTAAATATAAGTATAGTTTAATTTTGAAAAACATTTCTATTTCTAGCTATTCAGTTTAGTCAAGCAGCTCCAATTCAGCTAATACAGTTTAGTATAAGTACAGATTTTGTTTACACACAGTTAAATGTCAAAACAATTCTATATCAAACAATTCAGTTTAGAGTAAGTACAGTTTCAATGACAAAAACAGTTCCATTTCAAACAATTCAGTTTAGAATAAGCACGGTGCTTAATTGTAAGCACGATTTAATTGTCAAAAAACATTTTTATTTCAAGCAATTCAGTTTAGTCAAACAATTCAGTTTAGTATTAGTATGCCGTTAGTTCTATTTAACCCATAGATAGGCCCTATCAGGTATTACCACGCCAGGCCAGAGTGGACCTGGGAGCAATGGCAATAAAGTACTCTACATCCCCCATTGCCCCCGCATCACTGGAACCTCCCCATCAGATTGTTTAGTGTCAAATTCAGGACACTCATTGGGGAGGGGTTTTACCTCTCTGCAGAGGTGCAGTCGGTGAATTCTACAGCCCCTGTCGACTGGGCAAGCAAACAAATGAACTCTCACACATTTTCATTTACAAATTATATATATACATATATATATATGAAAAGGAATAAAGATCAAAAAACACAAGTGTATCAGTGTGATCTTATGCTAAGCTGAATTATATGAAATAAAACTGTTTTGACATTAGCTCCGTGTATAGCCCAGTCGGCTAGGGTAGTAGAATACACCGACAGCAACTTTGCAGAGGGGTAAGACCCCTCCCTATTGAGTGTCCTGGTTATGACACTAAACAATCTGATGTTGAGTTTCCAGTGATGCTGGAGCTTTGGGGAATGCGGAGCACCCCTTCATTGCCATTACTCCCATGTTCACTCTGGCCGGGAGTGGTAGGACCTGAGAGGGCCTACTATGGGTTAAATAGAACAAAACTGCATACTTATGCTAAACTGAATTGTTTGAATTAGAACCGTTTGACTAAACTGAATAGCTTGAAATAGAAATGATTTTGACAATTTAACAGTGTACTTACAATTAAACTACGTGGTTATGCTAAACTGAATTGTCTGAAATGGAACTGTTTTTGACATTGAAACTGTACTTACACTAAACTGAATTGTTTAATATAGAACAGTTTTGACATTGAACTGTTAGTAAACAAAATCTGTACTTATACTAAACTGAATTGGCTGAATTAGAATTGTTTGAATAAACTGAATAGCTTGAAATAGAAATATTCTAACAATTAAACTGTGTACTTATACTAAACTAAATTGTTTGAACTAAAACTGATCATTTGCATAAAAATGGATTTGACGTTAAATAACTTACAAAGGTTGATATGCCATAAAACTCAACCAACAAACCAACAAGTTTATCAGGGGATGATTTTATTTGTAGAGATATTTGCCGGCGTTTACGTTACAGTTTTTAAACCTCCAGCAGGGCTGATAAGTTAATGAATGAAACGAAAGATATTAGAAAGTTTCTAAATTCCACTTCCACTGAATGCGCTGTGTTTCAGATTTGCGTGATTCAACTTACGTTCCTAAATTTATCAAAAAATATTCATGTCACATGGCAAATATTTATACAAATAAAAGAAACCCCTGTTTTTTCACCTCAAGATTTCTATACCGTCAAATTTTTTTCCAGTTTTCCCAGATATTTATCATCATGTCACACTGTTAACACGGATCTCTCTGACTCTCTGTCGCCACTCGTCCCTATTGTCCATCGCTCCCAGTAGGTCTTCAAAGCTACATCCTGTATCGGCACAGAGCTGTTGTATTATAGTTCTAGCTGGTCGTCCAACCTTTGCTCATCCATGTGAAGGGATCCACCGGAGTATATCGCTCATGAGTCCGTCCTTCTCTAGCTGTGTCCCGCATCTATGGCACGTCTTTGATAGTTTTCGTGATGGGTGGTAGGTAACCGTACAGCTGCTGCTTTGTAGGGTGCTGCCTCCAGGACTTGTTCAATACAGCTCGCAGCATTCTTGTATAACTGCCGTCAAGCTTTTTCTCCATACGTTTAGTTAGCGTCCATGTGGTGCATCCATATAGCAGTATCGACACGACCGCTGCTTGCAAAAAAATCGTGTTTTATTTTATCGGTCAGGTCTGACTTCCATATGACCGATAGCCTATCAATTGTTTTAAGATGTACCTCGGAAGCCATGGGAAGTACAGGATGGAACGGTAAAATTGTCGTCCTAAAGAAAACAACACTGCAGCTTTATTTTAAAACTTTTATTGAAAAAATCAATTCAGGTAACTTGATTATGTAGTAGAGCTGACTTCTACTGGGTGGAACGATAAAATTGTCGTCCTAAAGAAAACAACACTACAGCTTTATTTTAAAACTTTTATTGAAAAATCAATTCAGGGAACTTGATTATGTAGTCGAGCTTCAGCCTCAATCACCGCCTCGATACGAATCCGGAACTGAGAGCATATCTTTTCCACAAGCGCCGGCGGGAGCTCGGCGAATACTCGGCGGATGGCAGCGATCAGGCTGACTTTGGTGTTGTGGGAGGTCATGTTGGTGATGTTCTCAACGTATGACCAAACGAAGTAGTCCAGTGGGTTCAGGTCGGGAGAGGAGGAGGGCCAGTGAGAGAAGGGTACAAAGTCGTAGCACTCCTTCTGAAGCCAAGCCTGGGTCTCTTTGGACTCGTGGGCCGGCGCCGAGTTCTGCTGCCACACCCAGGGTCTGCCACCGGCCACCTGATTGCACCAGGGGATCACCACACTCTTCAGCAAATCCAGGTACACTTTGGTGTTAACTTTCAAGCCGACTTCGAAGATGTGAGGTGGCATGATGTGCCCGTCCGCTCCACCACCTCCAAAGGGTCACCGATGCTTTGAAGTGTGCCCTCAAGCATTGAACCGTCTGGATTTGGATTTTGAGGATGCTGGCAATGGTCCTGTTGTCATAACTTGGATCGGTAGAGAGCATGACTTGTACAGCGGTGCATCTCCGATCTCGCTCGTTGAACATTGTGTCACTTTCAGACAAGATAGAAGGCTCCTATCGCTCTTGGGATTTGTACACAACTGGTCAACTAGTAGATGGTCTGCAACAAAAAAGAAAACCGGTTTTCATTAAACGGAAATGGAAACATGCCGTCTTTTCTAGGGCGACAATTTTATCGTTCCACCCTGTAGCATGGTGGACGTAAAGGCAGACGACTCCAAAGACGGATTAAGGGCATGCCTAACCAGGTGCTGGGCGGACGAATCCCACGGGACAACGGCCAGGATCAAATAGTTCGACCAGGAACTACTGCTGCTCATCTATTAATCAAAAGATTGCCATATATATATATATACACAAACAGGATTTGGCATTGAATAACCCATGGGTGTTGATATGCCATAAAATACCAAACAGCCTTGAATCTAAAGCTTTATATTTCACAACTGCAGAAAAAACGTCGGTTCTTATTCGTTTCATTTTGAAATCATGAGAGGATCAGTTATTGTAAATTTCATTGAAGGACGTCTAATTTGATTATCTGCCCTTTGTATCTTCCTAATGCCGCTAGGGTTCGTGTATCATTTACTTTTTAAACTTGAGTTTTACAAGATAATAATTTCATAAGATGCATGTTATTAACAGGCAACATTTTTTCTTCTTTCTTTTCGAAAAAATTAAAGTGAACGAATCGTGGAAAATATACCGGCAGTTAAAGAAATTAATCTTCTACTACCCCCAGATTACTAATGTTGATGATATAATATAATGGCCGAGGGATTTCGTTTTATATATCTTGCCTTTGGGTTTAGTTAGGCTGAGAACCTTCCGGCTCAGCACATGGGTTAGTTAGGTGCAAACTTGAGCGCAGGTGTTAACGTGCGTGCGGGGAGGATGTGTCGTTCACAGAAGTCAAAATAAAAATCCCAGATAGAAGGCTTGACCAGTGGATGTGAATGACGTCATGCACCGGACGCGCGCGTGGAGGATTTTGGGGATTTTGAAAAAGTCAGTTGAGTTGAGTCCTGCCTCGGGAGAAGACGGTTGGCTTTTGCTTGCTCGCCGAAGCCAGGCCAGTGGCCTTGTGGCGGGTGCCACACGTGTTGGGGGGTGCAGATGGAAAAGTCAGCATAGAAAGATTGTGCCTCTCTCTCCTTATGTCGAAGAACCTTTAAATTCAAAGGTAATAAAAAGTTTCGTACCTGAACTAAGAAGTCGTTACGTGTTTTTCGTGTTTCGGGATTCCTATGTTCTATGTATATATGTTATGAACATTCTATGTACGTTTCACGTATTCATGTATGGCTATGCTACAATGAGTCTGTTATTGTAGTCATTTTCAGAGTACAAATTTTTCATGTATAACAAATAATACACACATTATATATATTTACCCAACCCCTCCACTCAGGCAGGATATGACACATGGTCAATTTTTAAGCGGAGTTTAACAGGTTTCAATTCAGAGTTTTCCTTCTCCTAGACTAGTTGCCTCACCAAGGCTGAAGAATAATACACACATTATACACACCGATAAACACCTGAGTAACTCTCAACTCATCAGAGAATGATAGTCTCAAAATAGAATTATTAATAATCCCGTTTAATAACCTTTGCATATTAGTAATGATTGCATTAATTCATGACCTCTGACAATACATTTTTTCTTTATTTTCAATTGCCCAGTCAGCTGGGACTGTTGAATACACTGACTGCACCTCTGCAGAGGGGTAATACCCCCCTAACGAGTGTCCTGGATATGACACTAAACAATCTGATGGTGAGGTTCCAGCAGGGCTGGAGCTTTGGGGAATGTGGATTACCCCTTCATTGCCATTGCTCCCAGGTCCACTCTGGCCCGGAGTGGTAGCAGCTGATAGGGCCCTATCTATGGGTTAAATAGAACTAATGGCATACTTATGCTAAACTGAATTGTTTGAGTAAACTGAATAGCTTGGAATAGAAATGCTTTTGACAATTAAACCGTACTTACATTTGAACTGCGTGCTTGTGCTTAACTGAAATGTTTGAAATAAAACTGTTTTTCGATATTAAAACTGTATTTATACTGAACTGAATCGTTACATATAACTGGAACTGTTTTTTGACATTGAAACTGTATTTACACTCAACTAAATTGTTTAACATAGAACTGTTCTGACATATAACTGTGTGTAAACAAAATCTGTACATTTACAAAACTGAATTAGCTGAAGTAGAATTGCTTGACTAAACTGAATAGCTCAAAATAAAAAATGTTTTTTTACAATTAAACTGTACTTATATTTAAAACTGTGTGCTTTTGCTAAACTGAATTGTTTTAAATTGAACTATATTTGACACTGAAACTGTACTTACACTAAACTGAATTGTTATATATAACTGAATAGTTTGAAATAGAAATGTTTTTGACAATTGAACTGTGTACTCATGCTAAACCGAATTGTTTTAAATAGAACTGATTATTTACATAAAAATGGATTTTGCGTTAAATAACCTATAAAGGTTTATATGCCATAAAACCAAACCAAACCAAACTTTATTTTGAATGCATTTCTATAATAAAATTATTAACATGTTTAATACCCCTCTTCAATTCGTAACGTTTACATTAAGTTCTAACTTATGATAATCCTTCCATTTCTTATTTCCCGAGAATTTCTATAATAAACTCATTAACCTTCACGTATAATAACCTTCTTATGTTAGTAAACTTTACTTTAATTCCTGACCACTGACAATCCCTTAATTCCTTATTTTTAATGAATTTCTATATTAATTTTTTATAACGCCTTCTATAAGAAATTTCCTATTCATAAACCATGAATTTATCATCTTCATTATCATCATCAGTGCCGACAGTATGGATTCCCAACTCTTATAACATCAGTCCCTATTGGTCATCGCACAAGGTAAGTTCTCTCGGCGGCATCCAGTGACCGCACAAAGCGGATTAATGTTTTTTACTGGTCAGGCAACACTGGTGTGTCCATGAGCAGGATTCCATAGGAGAACGTTAACCATAATCGGATATGGAATCAGAACAGGCTACCCCCGTGGATTCAATAAAAGACGTAGTTTGAAGTTCCGTGTAGGTTCTCGACTTCGACAAACACCTGAAGAAGGCCGGAGGACATATCGGCCGAAACATCGAGGAAATAACAATAAAGATGAAGACAGTATCCGAAAACCCTTAATGATAAAAGATAGAAGTTTTTCTTGCAAAAAAAAACAGACTTAAGAAAAGAAACTTAATTTGACATCCCCATACATGATTCATTCAATAAAATCAATTCAGTAACCTTAAAAAATTTCAATAGTCTTTAAAGTCTTTAGAAAAAATTCAAATAATTCTCAGCAATATTGAAATAAAAGACGAGGGCTAATATTTGACAAGAACTTTCAGAAAATTCTTTAACAAATTCCCGAATTTTAATAAACTTCATGCCGTATTTTTAAAGGGATTTTCTCATTGACAAGTTGAAATAAAATGTGTAACACTGTCAGACTCCGAAAAAAGTTACTTTAATACTCAAATTCATTGCCACATCTGAAATATCATTAAACCACACAAAAATATTAAATTCTGCAAAACACAATCAATCAATTAAAGGAGAAAGAGAAAATCTTCCATACCAAAGAATAGTCATCTCGTTTTAATTCTAAAATTCAAACAATAACATTCCATTTCACTTCATTATATAATTCGGAAGGTACGAGGCCATGGGCATCTATAGAACATAATTTCATCTCAGCACTGATTTTACTTAATATGTAGTATTCCCTTCACCCAAAAATAATATTAGATGGATAAAAAATGAAGAAGGTTTTCGACGAAATCAACGCCACAGAATCAATCGAAAACACTTATAAACATTCATGGGTTAATTTTGTTGTTGTCTTGTTTTATGGTCGATAATATTTCATGGAAGAACGAAAAAAAAAAGAGATCAATGAATGGATTACTAGAAAACTTTGCAGTTTGTCTACTAATGACCATTAAACCACAAAAAATATATTTGACGAAGAAGCATAGCGTCCTGAAATATGGGAAGAAGCTGACTGGTGGGTTGGATGATTGGTTTTATGGCATGTCAAAACGTGTAGGGTTATTTAATGCCGAAGTCAGTTATATCTTTTTTAATCAGTTGCAAATAACCAATAACTAAGTAACAGTTATGGGGTTTCAGATATTGATGGTTATCTTCGCCAATGGCCCAGGAGACCGGGGTTCAATCCCAGGTCGAGTCATACCAAAGACTCAAAAAATGGTACTTGATACCTACTTGCTTAACACTCAGCACCATAAGGTACGTATCAAGGGTAAAGTGGAGTAATCCAGGGAAAAGAGTAACGCCCTCTCCTATACTTCGGTGTAGTAGCTATTAAAAAAGGAGCCTTCGGGTCACCAACTTTACTTTTATTTTGTCAGTAATCTATTCAATAAAAAAATGCAATTTTTCCAAGCAGTGAGCGTGTCAATTCTACTATATGGATGCACCACATGGGTGCGGAGCGTATAGAGAAAAAGCTAGACGGGAATTGCACAAGAATACTATGAGCTATTTTGAACAAATCCTGGAAGCAACATACAACGAAACAGCAGCTGTACGGACACTTGTCTCCCATCTCTAAAACCACCCAAAGAAGACGATCAAGGCATACAGGACACTGAAAGGTGAGAGAGAGTTAGGGAAATCCGTGCAAGCAGCACGACACGATGATGATGATGATGATGATTTTGTCCATCACAATCTGAGTTGCCGAGATGAAACGAACTAAATCAAGATGAAAAGTTAATAACAGCCAATATTTACGTATCAATATATGTCAAGAAAATAAGAATGAGTCAAAAGTTTTGCAATATTTTGGTAGTACGTGCTAGTTTGCCTAAATACTTGGATAAGTCAAAAGTTTTGCAATATTTTAGTTATACGAGCTAGTTTACGGCGCGTATATCATGTGAAAAGTAATGAAAGCCATGGTAGGTACCCGCTGTGGTTGATAGCATTGCGCTAGTTGGTGTGCTGACCCGTTCGTTGTGTATTGCGTCACTCCATGTTTGATTTGAAAGCAGAAAAGATGAATATGCAACGTAACATTTATTTTGGTACGTGCTAGTTTTCGGTGCGTATACTGTGCTTGTTAGTATCGCTGTAATTAGTGCGCTGACACGTTATGCATTGCTTTCTTCCGTGTTTGATCGGTAAACAGCACAGATGAACGTAGTCTAATTCAGGAACTTATCTTTTACGAGATCGAAATGGCTCATAACGCCACCGAAACATCCAAAAGCATTTGTTTTGCGAAGAGCGATGGCGCTGTTGATCACAGTACAGTAATCAGATGGTTGAAGAAATTTTGCTCGGGTTCTCAGAACGTCGATAATCAGGCAATATCAGGTAGGCTTAAAACCGTGAATTCCGAGGCTGTGCTCAAAGCCATAGAGTCAAATACGGTGAGTAGCCCTTGGAGAGTATGAGGTGAGCTCAACATCTTATAGTTCAGTATAGTTCATCACCTTTCTAAACTGGGTAAAAACATCTGAAACTGCCAAATTGTCCCTTACGTTACCAAAATATTGCAAAACTTTTGACTCACCCTAGGCAAACTAGCAAGTACAACCAAAATATTGCAAAACTTTTGACTCACCCTAGTATTTAGGCAAACTAGCTCGTACAACTAAAATATTGCAAAACTTTTGATTCATCCTAGTATTTAGGCAAACTAGCTCGTTCTACAAAAATATTGTAAAACTTTTGATTCAACATAGTATTTAGGCAAACTAACACGTACTCCCAAAATATTGCAAAACTTTTGACTCACCCTAGTATTTAGGCAAAGTACGTACTAACAAAATATTGTAAAACTTTTGACTCGCCTTAGGATTTAGTCAAACAAGCACGTACTACCAAAATATTGCAAAACTTTTGATTCACCCAAGGATTCAGGCAAACTAGCTCATACTACTGTTATAAAATAGCCGAGGGATTTCGGTTCATGCCTTTGAGTTTAGTTAGGCTGAGAACCTTTCGGCTCAGCACATGGGTTAGTTCGAGGCAATTGAGGCAGGTGTTAACGCGAGTGCGCGCGGGCGGATGGAGGTGTCACTCAGATGTCATAACAGTCCGAGGGGATACTGGGTGACAAGGTGCGGGTGACGTCACGCACCGGAAGCACGCGGAAGTTTGTGTGAGAATTTGAAGAAAATAAGAGTCGAGTACTAGACGCCAAACGAAGAGGTTCGACTTTTGGAGATCGCAGACGCGAGGCGAACGTGCGCCCTATGGGGCCGCAAGAGTTGGGGGCTAAATGAATAAGACAGCATAGAAGATTGTGTCTCTCCTCCTTACGTCGAAACCTTTAGCTCAAAGTTAATAAAAAGGTTTCGTACCTGAACAAGAAGTCGTTACGTGTTTTCGAATTTTGAGATTCCTATGTTCTATCGTAATGAACATTATATGTCCATTTCACACATAGTGTTAATTGCGAATATGGTACACCACCAAAATACTGCAAAAACCTTAGACCCAAAAGAGTTGAGCCCATTCAGCCGGGGTTGTAGAATATACAGACTGCATCTCTGCAGAGGAGTAAGACCATCCCCAACGAGTGTCCTGGATATCACATTAAACAATCTGATGGTGAGGCTCCAATAATGCCGGAGCTTTGAGGAATGCAGGGTACCCATTTATTGCCGTCGTTCCCAGGTTCACTCAGGCCCGGAGTGATTGCACTTGATAGGTTCCAATCGATGTGTCAAATAGAACTGTTTGACAATAACTGAGTTCAAATAAATGACTTGAATCGTTAGAAATAGAACTGTTTATCATTTAAATGATGTTTATTCAAATTGTTAGAGATACATTGCAATACTCGGGACCATTTAACTTTGTTGACCTATGCTAAACTGAATTGTTAAAAATAGAACTGTTTGATCATCTGAAAATGTGTCCAGAAATCATATATCTAATATATGAGGGGCTTGCGATAAGTTTCCAGACTTTTTTTTATGGGCACTTTTATTGATAGTACACACATGAAACTCTAGTCCCCTTCCAAGTAATCTTCTCCGGCTGCAATGCACTTGTTGTACCGTTCCAACAACTTCTGGAAGGCCCATGGAAGTCCACTTAAGTGAGCGTGTCAATGACCTTCGTCACAGCTTCTTTCATCACCTCAATTCTCTCATAATGACAGCTTCTGAGCTTAGGGAATAAACAAAAGTCACAGGGAACAAGGTCTGGACTATAGGGAGGGCGAGGAACTGTCTTGATGCCCATCTTGGTCAAATAGTCTGTGACAAGGATGGAGTTGTGGACTGGTAGATTGTCCTGGTGGAAATGCCACGTACCCGATTTGAAGAGTGCTGGCCTCTTCTGACGGAATCTCTTCCTGAACGCCCTTAAAACCTCAACATAGTAACCCTAGCCCTAACCCTTTGGCCAATCAACTCTTGTGTATTGACTTCCTTACTCCTGCCACACCTGTCATCATCCCTCACGGACTCCCTGCCTTCCTTGAATCTCTTATGCCACTCAAAAACTGATGGTCGATTCATGCAAGATGGTCGAAAAGCAGTCTGAAGCATTCCATACGTTTCTGTGGCATTTTTTCCAAGTTTAAAACAGAATTCTATTGCATATCGTTCTTCTAAAGTGTCCTCACGTCCAGATTGCATTTTTGAAATTCACCAGCTGTGACAATCAGGCTTTAGAAGGGCGTATTCCAATTCCTACTGTAGCTGTTCATTTGACCCTGAAATCATAAAACTTGGTCAGTCATCTCATAAGATATGTAGCAATAACATAGTGAATTTTCAAGAGTCAACAACAATTTTAAATCCCCATACAAAAAAAGTCTGGAAACTTATCGTATGCACCTCGTTTATATATATATATATATATATATATATATATATATATATATATATATATATATATATAAAGGATTTGGCATTAAATAACCAACAATGGTTTATATGCCTTATGACCACATCCAAGCCACGAGAGTAATGAAATTTGAAGAATTGTTTATTTTGATTGATTGATTTTACCGGCATGTCAACTCCTCTCGGGTTATTTGATGCTTGGAGGTTAAGGAATCTCGTTCATTGTATATTCAATTTTATTTTTTGCTTGTGTTATTTAGATTTTACCTGCTAAGACATTCGTTCATTGCTTTCTCATTTTTCTTTTAATTATATATATATATATATATATATATTGTCAATTGTCATCCACAGACAGACTGTTTCGTTCTTCAGTGCGGCTAGACACGCAGGACGCATATATATATATATATATATATATATATATATATATATATATATATATATATATTTCTCCACTGATGTCTGTTGGTCATTATTTCCTGACTGAACGATTGGAATCCAAGAAGGAAAAACATTTCACTAAATTCTTACAAACAAATCCGAACTTTTCAGACGTTTCATCCGACTTAATTTCGTTATCGATTCAATTCTTTCGTGAAAAGAGTTTGCTTATTTAATAAGTACCAGGTTTCCTGTAGGTTTTGCGAATTCCACGGTTTTTGAGCGTTTTTTTTTTTTTTTTTTTTTTTTCGTTTTGCTTCTTTTTTTTTGTTTTTGTTTTTTCTGGTGGGGCGGGGGTGTCTCATTAGAAATACAAAGACTGGCAATATTTGAGAAATGTTTTTTTTTTTTCTTTTCTTTTTTCTTTTATCTTACATCAATGTTACTGCCTCCGATATAGCAGAAATATCGAGACTTGTTTGAAGTTTTTGATAGATTTCAAAGACTATTGAAATTGAATTGATTTTATTGAATAAATTATGTATTTATCCATCGCTTTCCCATGAACAGGGTACGACACAAGGCTATTTTATGGAGTTTTACTGTAAAGTAAAGTAAAGTTGGCGACCTTTGTCGAGGGTAACCCAAAAGCTCCCTTTTCAACAGCTACTACACCGAGGTGTAGGGAAGGGTGTGACTCCTTTCCCTGGATTGCTCCACTTCACCCTTCTTACATATCTTATAAAGCTGAGTGTTAAGCAAGGCGAAATCAAGTACCATTTTTGAGTCTTTGGTATGACTCGACCAGAGATTGAACCCAGGTCCCCTAGAACATTAGGCGAACACTCTACTCATTAGACCAATACCATGATTTAAAAACACTGTCTGAAGAACTATTAACCCATGAATGGAGTAATAACCGACGGATACATAACTTTCCCCAAGGGAATTAATGTTTGGAGAAATCCAAACGGACTTATCAAGGTTTGAACTCGTGTCACCGAGTCTATTTCCTAGGACGATAAATATTACCCCTCAGCAGAGATACAGCCGGTGTGTTCTACAGCCCCAGCTGACTGGTCAAGGTTGCTAGTAAGCATGATCCTTAGAGGGAACCCAACTACATGTCTCTGTTCCAGACTTGCTTATCGAATAACACCTGTTCTGTTTAAAACGCATATGTAATGTTTGATTTAAAATTGGAGTCTTCCTTCATTAATATTCAAAATGATTACTGAGAATTCTTCCTCGTACCTCGCTAGAATTTTCCACGGTATCATTATTGATTATTTTCATAACAGCTAGAATTACGCCAAGTAAGTCGTTTATAAAACAATGCACAGAGGAAATGATATACTAAGTGAAAGTATTGTATATTTGTTATTTGTTTCTTCCTATGACTTTTACAAGGGCAAAGGTGGTATCGTGAGGTGAAGTCTGCAATCTGCTGTTTTCCTTTCCGTTTGCTTTCTGCCTTGACTGCAGGGCTTAGAATAAGCTTACAATATCCTTTGCAGGGATGTCACCCCCCAAAAAAATTGGCATTTGATGGTGAGGCTCCAGTTCTGGAAATCTGAGAAGTGTGGCTTGGTTTCTTTGTTTAATAGCATATCAACCTTAGTGCGTTATTTCATGCTAAAGCCTTCCTTAGAGAAGTACAACTTAACCCATACCGAGAGGATAAAGAGGTTCA
>OY757940.1:10442230-10458501 GCA_963585895.1 Sepioteuthis lessoniana
TTCTATTTTGTTTTGTCTTGTTTTTACTGAACTCTCAGGTGTTGCTTTTTTTTTTCCTTTTTTTATTTTTATTCTTTTTTGTTGTTGTTTTTTTTTATTGTTTTTTTTTTTTTTTTAGTGGCGGGTTGATTGTTTTGCGATGTTTCGATGAAAGCTTTCCTCCTCGTTCGGCGATGAGGATAAAAAGAAAATGGAAAATGAAACGAAAAAAAAAAAAGGAGATTGATCGCAACACAACGTGAGAGTCTGAAAAACAACTATCCTGCACAATGATGACCGAGTACGTGAAACACAAAGTCGTGAGTTAGTCTCATTTATTATTAGATTTTGATATTGGCATATTCGTTCTACACTTCCGTTACATTCGTACAATTTTCGAGTATTGAACACAGTATCCCTTGTGGAGAGCTTAGAGTTCCCGCTGAAAAAAAATTGGGTGTACTGGGTATAACGATAAAATGCACCAAATGCCAAGACTTCAGTTTTGGCGCTCCGTAGAGTAGGGAACACACCTTCATTAGCCAAACTATCTGAACTAGATAACAATATAACAACCGTATGCTAATATAAAAAAATCAATTATACGAAAAATATGGTGGGGGGATCTCTGTGGTGCAGTGGCTAACGCGCTGGACTGTGACATCAAAGTAAGTGAGTTCGAATTCCAGTCGTTCTATTACATTCATTTTCGGATTAATACTCTTGGGAAAGGCATGAACTTCCTAATCCCCAACAATGATGAATCAAACAGTATCACAACCTGGTGCTGTAGAATACACCGACAACAACACTGCTGAGGGGTAAGAACCCCCCCATAACAAGTGTCCTGAACATGATACTAAACCATCTGATGGTGAAGATCAAGCGCGGGAGGTTAAAGGGAATATGGAGTGCCCTTTCATTGCCATTACTCCCACTCTGAGCCGGGGTATTTGCATCTGATAAAATTAAGGTGGTTGGTTGGTTGGGTTTTATGGCATATCAACCAGTGTAGCTACGGGTTAAATAGTACCATTTGAAATAGAAATGTTTTTGACAATTAAACTGTGTACTCATGCTAGACTGAATTATTTGAAATAGAACTGACTATTTGTATAAAAATGGATTTGGCATGATATAACCTACAAAGGTTGATATGCCATAAAACCAAACCCAACCAAATCCTATATATTTAATATATATTTATAAAGAGAATTTGGCTTTAAATAACCTACAATGGTTGATATGCCATAAAATCAAACCAAACTAAACTAATCAAACAATATCACTGCAGTTCTTCAACGATGATGGTTTTGGCATTAAATAATATAAAGATATAAATGGAAATGTAAGCGCGATTCCGTGACCACAAGGCATTAAATAACCCTTTACGGGCTGACCTGCCCGTAAAACCAAAGAATCAATTGTTGTTGCTTGTGAGAAAGATGATTCTTTCCAACATTTCTAGAAATGCCGATAATGGTTTTCTGGTCGGTTTAAGCGGCATGCAAAGTTGATTGATTGGTTTGTTTGTTGGGTTTTATGGCATATCAACCCTTGTAGGTTATTTAACGCCAAATCCATTTTTATGTAAATAATCAGTTCTATTTCAAACAATTCAGTTTAGCATGAGTACACAGTTTAATTGTCAAAAACATTTCTATTTCAAACTATTCAAGCAGTTATATATAACAATTCAGTTTAGTGTAAGTGCAGTTTCAATTTCAAAAACGGTTCAATTTCAAATAATTCAGTTTAGCATAGGCACGCACTTTAAATGTCAGTACAGTTTGATTGTCAAAAACATTTCTATTTCAAGCTATTCAGTTTAATCAAACACTTCAGTTTAGTATAAGTATGCCATTAGTTCTATTTAACCCATAGATAGGACCCTTATCAAGTGCTACCATTCTGGGCCAGAGTGGACCAGGGAGTAATGGCAATAAAGAGGTGCTCCGTATTCCCCTAGGCCTCAGTATTACTGGGACCTCACCATCAGACTGTTTAGTGTCATATGCAGGACACTCATTGGGATGAGGGGTCTTACCCCCTCTGCAGAGGTGCAGTCGGTGTATTCTACAGCCCCAGCCGACTGGGCAATGCAAGGTTGAGTGTATGTTCTTCCTTCATTCGGTTAAAGAATGTTGTCTGTCAGTTTCTATACACTCTCCAATACCAGCCGACAACTAACATCGTCTCATTGTTCTCAAGCATTAGCAAAAAAGTCTTTGATTCGACTAAAAGAAATTTGATCTCTAATTAATTCAAATAGCTCGTCTTTTCGAAGTTTTTTCTTTCTTCCTTGGGTTTTTTTCCAGTTATTCATTTTAATTTTCCACGACAGACGATCTAAATCATATATTTCTTTATTCTTTTCTTTTCTTTCTTTTCTGTTTTTATCTTTTTTTTTTCAAAGGAGGAAAAAGAAGTAAAGAAATGAATGCTTGTTTTGTTTTTATTTTCGTCTTTTTTTTTAAGTACCGCAGCAAATTTAATAATGTTAGATGACATCCTTTCAGTGTTGAGTTGTTTTTGTTTTGTTTTGTTTTTTGTTTCTTTTATTTTAGGATTATTAGTTTCTGTCAAATTAACAGTAATTATATTTAAATTTGTACAAATGACTAATTTCCACATGACTTGTTTTCAACTAAACTTCACTTAATGAGTTCCAATAAATTTGTAAGTTTGTTCACCCAGTTGGTGGGGTGTTAAATATACTGAGTGTATCACCTGAAGAAAGACAAAACACAACCGACCATCAAAAAAAAAAAAAAAAAAGAGAGATGTCCTGCGTATGAAACTGCATCTGATGGCGAAACTCAAATTCTGTATAGTCGTGGTTAAAGCACTGGACTGCAGAATCGTATTTAAGTGAGTTCGAACTCCAGCCGCCCTCTTACGTTCACTTTCGGACAAATACCGTTGGGAAAGGTATTGAACCTCCTTATCCTACCAGCTATGGGTTAAATAGTACCACTTGTGTCCTTCTAAAAGGATGGACTTAGCATTGAATAACCCGAAAAGGTTGATATACCATTAAATAACAAACAATCAAGGTCTGGAGAGCGTGACGTTATCTAACAATACTTGAGACCATATAATTCTCCAAAGAAATTATTAGATTGCAATACTTACTTTAAACCATATAATTGTGTTTTACCTATTTGTATAAGATATATTTGGTTCGATTGGGTTTATTGCATATAAACCCTTGTGGGTTATTTAATGCCAACTCGTGTTTATATATATATATATATATATATATATATATATATATATATATATATATATTGTGACGGCAAATTGAACTAAAATCCCGAAACGGGACTTTATTTTCGCACGTGTGAAGACGGGGCAGGTTGGCACTTGATCCCCTACAGAAATAAGTCCTGTTCAGAGTTCTTTTCTCAGGCAGATAAGAACTGGCATATTACGTGAGGGAATAATGTAAGGCCAGACTGACCGCCGCTGGCAAGGGGTTCCAAATTTCACACTATCACACACCCACCAGGTCGCTTTCTTCTTTCCCCGAGATAATGGAAGAAAGTGAGCCTATAGGTCTTAATTGTAATAATATTAATATTGCTACAGTCGGCAACTCAATTTCCCGAGTGATACTTTAGGAATTAAGAGGACAGTTCTAAGCAAGATAATGTGAGGCGAATAGAAGCTGAAAGGAAAGCATGGAATAATAACATAGACCACATGGTAAAATGAAAATACATAAGTTCTTTACTACGGTTATATACATATATATGTTCAAAGTGTCAAAAATATATAATAGGATAGTCCATGAATATAAATGTCTTTTCTTGGCTTTTATCCTTTTTCAAATTGAGAGAGAGTGGTAAACAAAGTTTGGGTGTAAAGGGAAAATGTCCCAAAGTTACTTATCTTATTTTTTTGACGGGGTTCCACTGGAGAATTTCTCTTCTTTCACGGGCTAATAGACTTCGTATTGCTTTTAATGCTGGCTTGAGAGATTTTTTGGAGTCCCTCGTGTCTCAGTCTTTTGTCTTTAGCCCGGAGTGAAATGGCTGTCGTCCGTCTGCCACGAGACTTGTCCAAAAACTGTCGAGGGGAAGGGAACCCTACTTCCGTTTGGGGTCCCCCCCACCAATCATTTGGCTTCATTTTCTCCTTCCCCTTCCGATGTCCGGCGACCCAAGGTCACTTAGGTGCAAACATCTGTGTGACCCCCATTCTCTCATAACGGTCACTTTTTGACTGCTAGATAATTTTAGTTCAACGTGAGCCATCACGTGACACCTCCCCGCTTAAGAGAAGAAAGGGAGATGAATAGAAATACCATAGAAAAAAAAAGGCAATTCAATTCACTGTTCTTTCTCCTTTTCTTTCACTTTTTTTTTTTTTTTTCTCACTTTACTTTTCTTTCATCCCCTTTCTTCTTCACGCTTTGATGAATTCTTTCCTTTTCCTTTTTTCGTCCTTCCTAATTTTCACTATAGGGGAAAACAATTTCTCTTCTCTTTCTTTCTCTCTCTCTCTCCCTTTTCTTTTTCTTGAATCTTGTTTTCCTTTCTTTCTTTTTCTCTCTCGGCTTTTGGCCGTATCATATTTCAAACCTTGAGGAGGTAACTCCCTCTTTCTTTCTTCGTCACTTTTGACGACTTTATAATTTTAATTGTCAAGCTTTGGGGAGAAAACTTCCTTTTCTTTCCTCTCTTTCCCCTATTCGTCACTTGTTGACGAACCACTTTCTCGTCCATCTCATATTTCAACATTGGGGACGAGAATTCCTCATTTCCTTTAGTTTCTCTCTCTCTCTTTCTCTTTTTTTCTCTCTATAACTATGAAAGAATATTCTGCTACTACCTCTTCGTGGGGCATTAGAGAAATATATCTGGGTATTTTTTTATTAACTTCTCTAAGTCCTCTCTCTCTGAAATAGACAACTGGCTTAATTTCTCCTCGAATTTATTCGGCATTGCCGAGTTCTCAATTTTTCGAGGTTGGCCTTCTTGACGGACATATCTCTTCAATTTGTTTGTGTGACACACTTGTGTCTGCTTCTTTCCCTCGTTGGTATCAATTCTGTATGTCCTCTTGTCTATTCTCTGTGATATTACGTAGGGACCTATATATCGTCCATCACAGTGTGGTCCCTTATTTGCGGAGAGTAGCAGGACTTCGTCGCCTTTCTTAAATTCTTTCTTAGCCCTGCGTGAGGGTCCTCTTATTTCCCTCTTATCCTCTCGATAAGTATTAGGGAATTTATTTCTAATATTCGTTGGACCTTCATCTTTTCTCTGACGACTGGTCCTTTTCTTTTTCCGTTTATTGAGGTGTGGAAGGTTCACTTCTTTTCTTTCCACCTTCTCACTTTGCGAGCGACTATGTCGTTTGTGCCGTCCACGTGGCTCAGCCGCCATCTTGTCTCCATGCTGGGCGTTCGTTCTCGCCATCTTTCTTTCTTCATTTTTGGCGCTCATTTTCGCCAACTTCTTTCCATGTTTGGCGTTCATTCTCGCCATCTTTCCATCTTCATTTATGGCGCTTATTTTCGCCATCTTTTCCGGGTGACACTTTTTTGTTCTTACTTCATTTCCCAGTATGAGGGAAATTCCTTTCATAGGTAGTTTATCTACCACACCAACTTTCATAGGTCCATCTTTCCACTGGGACTTTAGGGTTATTTTACACAGCGGTATTTTTACCCTCTTTCCGCCGATACCCTCTATCATCACAGTCTCACGTGTTGCTTCTATTACCCTTTTAGGTAATTTATTTCGTAGAAGTAACGACTGAGATGCTCCGGTATCTCGTAAAATTGAGACTTCCACTGGTCCTCCGTGTGGGCCTCTTATCATCCCTTTTTTCGTCCAGGGTCGATAGGACTGGTTTCCTCTAGGTGTTGTTACAGCTCCTTGAGGTTTTCTCGGCTGGGTCTGGTTTCTTTCAGGACCTTTTCCAAGCTGACACCTTATGGCTATGTGACCAGCCTTTCCGCATTTGTAGCAGACCACTGTTCTGCTGCTACTTTGGAAGGTCCTTCTATTTTCTTCTTTGGGTCTTCCTTCAGGGCTTAACTCAGCTTTGAATTTCACTCTGTTTCCCGTGAAGGTTTTTTCCTTTGTCTTTCGGTGTGTGAGGATGTATTCGTCTGCTAGTGCAGCCATTTCATAAGTCACGTTGGTTTTCCTTTCACTTAGGTGAACCCTGACTTCTTCTGGCACACAGTTTAAGAATTCTTCAGCTAATATTAGCTGCCGGAGTTTCTCAGCGTCTCCGTCTATCCTCTTAGAGTCACACCACTTATCCAGCGCGTTCTCCTTTTCTCTCAGAAATTCCACATAAGACTGGTTTTCAGTTTTTCTTTGTGTTCTGAATTTCTGTCTATAAGCTTCTGGAACCAACTCGAAGCTTTTAAGAACCGCTGCTTTCACCAAATCATAGTCGGCGCAATTTTCTGTGGGCAGAGTTGCATATGCTCTCTGTGCTTTTCCTGTCAGCACAGTTTGGAGTAGCATCGACCAGCATTCTTTCGGCCATCCAAGATTTAGCGCGGTTCGCTCAAAATGTGCGAAGTATCCGTCCACGTTGGCTTCTTCAAATTTTGGGACTAGCCTCGCTTGCTTCGTTACTTCGAAACTGTCATGGCTTTCTTTGCGTCCTCTTATTGCCAAGTCGACTTCTCGCAGCCTTGTTTCTTGCTGAATTTTTATTTTCTCCAGTTCCATTTTATTTCTCTGTAGTTCCATTTGTGCTTGTATTTTAATTTTCTCCAGTTCAATTTCTTCTGGAGTCATTCTTATCATTTCCGTTGGTAGCTCTTCTAATACTGCTTCCTCGAACACATTTTCGTCCACCATGTGCCTTGCTATTTCTCTCACGAGTTCATGCTTTCTCATAGAATTCTGAACATTTAACTCAAGCTTCTCGCCAATTTTTATTATCTCGCTTTTTCTCAGCTTCTCCAACTTTTCCATGGAGGGTTCTTTTAAAAAGTTCTCTATTTTGTCCATTTTTTAAAAAAATTTTTCAAACAGTTATATCAACAAGTAATTTGACTGTTTCAACAATATTCCTTTTTTTCTTTCACGGTCTCCCAGGGTAGATTTAAACGGCAGGAATTGTCACACGACTACTAGCAATAAATATTATTAATAATAATCATTCCGGAAACGAGCCCCCATAAAAGGTCTGGGGTCAGGAATAAAAGATTAAAATATCCCGGACGAGCCCCCATTTTAGGTCTGTGACGGCAAATTGAACTAAAATCCCGAAACGGGACTTTATTTTCGCACGTGTGAAGACGGGGCAGGTTGGCACTTGATCCCCTACAGAAATAAGTCCTGTTCAGAGTTCTTTTCTCAGGCAGATAAGAACTGGCATATTACGTGAGGGAATAATGTAAGGCCAGACTGACCGCCGCTGGCAAGGGGTTCCAAATTTCACACTATCACACACCCACCAGGTCGCTTTCTTCTTTCCCCGAGATAATGGAAGAAAGTGAGCCTATAGGTCTCAATTGTAATAATATTAATATTGCTACAGTCGGCAACTCAATTTCCCGAGTGATACTTTAGGAATTAAGAGGACAGTTCTAAGCAAGATAATGTGAGGCGAATAGAAGCTGAAAGGAAAGCATGGAATAATAACATAGACCACATGGTAAAATGAAAATACATAAGTTCTTTACTACGGTTATATACATATATATGTTCAAAGTGTCAAAAATATATAATAGGATAGTCCATGAATATAAATGTCTTTTCTTGGCTTTTATCCTTTTTCAAATTGAGAGAGAGTGGTAAACAAAGTTTGGGTGTAAAGGGAAAATGTCCCAAAGTTACTTATCCTATTTTTTTGACGGGGTTCCACTGGAGAATTTCTCTTCTTTCACGGGCTAATAGACTTCGTATTGCTTTTAATGCTGGCTTGAGAGATTTTTTGGAGTCCCTCGTGTCTCAGTCTTTTGTCTTTAGCCCGGAGTGAAATGGCTGTCGTCCGTCTGCCACGAGACTTGTCCAAAAACTGTCGAGGGGAAGGGAACCCTACTTCCGTTTGGGGTCCCCCCCCCACCAATCATTTGGCTTCATTTTCTCCTTCCCCTTCCGATGTCCGGCGACCCAAGGTCACTTAGGTGCAAACATCTGTGTGACCCCCATTCTCTCATAACGGTCACTTTTTGACTGCTAGATAATTTTAGTTCAACGTGAGCCATCACGTGACAATATATATATATGTATATTTAGGCAGCATTTCTTCGTTAATGCAAATTTCATTAAACATAATAGACATTTTATGCCTACATATTCTCTTTTGGATCCGTTCGAATTCCCGTATTACTTTTATCGTATTCGGGGGGAATTGATTTAGGTATTGTCCATAGTTGTATGTATCCCTAGTACTTTCTGCCCGACTTTGGGCCATCATCAGGGGAGAATCTGTTACAAAAGTGATGTAACTTTTGTTTTAGCAAATTACTACTGTGTAAGGACGTCTTTTGGTCTTTTACGTGCACTGTAGGATAAAGTCTATCAATGTCTGCTCTTGTCATCTGGTTTGATCTTTCTAAAGTGATATTGTTATGTTTGTGTTATGCCGAGTGGTGCATTTGTTGAATGGAAATAATCACCAAGAACGTCTTTAGTTAACACTATTTTATTATATAAAATAATAATTAAGGGTCATTGTCATAGTCAATTGATAAAATCAGGATAAAAGGGAATTTGTCATTGTCAATTGATAAAATCAGGATAAAAAGGCATTTGTCATTGTCAATTGATAAAATCAGGATAAAAGGGGATTTGTCATTGTCAATTGATAAAATCAGGATAAAAGGGGATTTGTCATTGTCAATTGATAAAATCAGGATAAAAGGGGATTTGTCATTGTCAATTGATAAAATCAGGATAAAAGGGGATTTGTCATTGTCAATTGATAAAATCAGGATAAAAGAGGATTTATCATTGTCAATTGATAAAATCAGGATAAAAGGGGATTTGTCATTGTCAATTGATAAAATCAGGATAAAAGGGGATTTGTCATTGTCAATTGATAAAATCAGGATAAAAGGGGATTTGTCATTGTCAATTGATAAAATCAGGATAAAAGAGAATTTATCATTGTCAATTGATAAAATCAGGATAAAAGAGGATTTATCATTGTCAATTGATAAAATCATGATAAAAGGGGATTTGTCATTTTCAATTGATAAAATCAGGATAAAAGGGGATTTGTCATTGTCAATTGAAAAAATCAGGATAAAAAGGGATTTGTCATTGTCAATTGATAAAATCAGGATAAAAAGGGATTTGACATTGTCAATTGATAAAATCAGGATAAAAGGGGATTTGTCATTGTCAATTGATAAAATCAGGATAAAAGGGAATTTGTCATTGTCAATTGATAAAATCAGGATAAAAGGGGATTTGTCATTATCAATTGATAAAATCATGATAAAAGGGGATTTGTCATTGTCAATTGATAAAATCAGGATAAAAGGGGATCTGTCATTGTCAATTGATAAAATCAGGATAAAAGGGGATTTGTCATTGTCAATTGATAAAATCAGGATAAAAGGGAATTTGTCATTGTCAATTGATAAAATCAGGATAAAAGGGGATTTGTCATTGTCAATTGATAAAATCAGGATAAATGAGGATTTATCATTGTCAAATGATAAAATCTGGATAAAAGGGGATTTGTCATTATCAATTGATAAAATCATGATAAAAGGGGATTTGTCATTGTCAATTGATAAAATCAGGATAAAAAGGGGATTTGTCATTGTCAATTGATAAAATCAGGATAAAAGGGGATTTGTCATTGTCAATTGATAAAATCAGGATAAAAGGGAATTTGTCATTGTCAATTGATAAAATCAGGATAAAAGGGGATTTGTCATTGTCAATTGATAAAATCAGGATAAAAGAGGATTTATCATTGTCAAATGATAAAATCAGGATAAAAGGGGATTTGTCATTATCAATTGATAAAATCATGATAAAAGGGGATTTGTCATTGTCAATTGATAAAATCAGGATAAAAGGGGATTTGTCATTGTCAATTGATAAAATCAGGATAAAAGGGGATTTGTCATTGTCAATTGATAAAATCAGGATAAAAGGGGATTTGTCATTGTCAATTGATAAAATCAGGATAAAAGGGAATTTGTCATTGTCAATTGATAAAATCAGGATAAAAGGGGATTTGTCATTGTCAATTGATAAAATCAGGATAAAAGGGAACTTGTCATTGTCAATTGATAAAATAAGGATAAAAAAGAACTTGTCATTGTCACTTGATAAAATCAGGATAAAAGGGGATTTGTCATTATCAATTGATAAAATCAGGATAAAAGTGGATTTGTCATTGTCAATTGATAAAATCAGGATAAAAGGGGATTTGTCATTGTCAATTGATAAAACCAGGATAAAAGGGAATTTGTCATTGTCGATAGATAAAATCAGGATAAAAGGGGATTTGTCATTGTCAATTGATAAAATCAGGATAAAAGGGAACTTGTCATTGTCAATTGATAAAATCAGGATAAAAGAGGATTTATCATTGTCAAATGATAAAATCAGGATAAAAGGGGATTTGTCATTGTCAATTGATAAAATCAGGATAAAAGGGAATTTGTCATTGTCGATTGATAAAATCAGGATAAAAGGGAATTTGTTATTGTCAATTGATAAAAGACTTACAGAAAAATATGGCTATTCATCTATTATACAAACGTTTGTTGATTTTTCTTTTTAATTACTATTTCTTCGAAGCCGATTTACCATTTTATTGGTTTAAGTCATAAATAATTTCCGTTTTAATTAAATTGTGACAATACCCCCTCGCCACCCCACCCACCCCCGAATACGTCAACCTCTTCGAACCATTTTACTTATTGGCCGGTGATCAACTAGTGGTTCCGATAGGGGCATCGCACATTTCCTCATAGCTACAAGAAATACTATCAAGTGGGTGGGAGAAAAAGAACAAACAAACAAACGACCAATATTCTTGGGTTAACTCAAGTGCAGAAGGGGAGAAATGTAACATTGCATTCCCTTTGTGCATATGTAGACAAACGCTTGCGTGGATTTCTAGCGAAATTTCTACAAAGCTACTAGGAATGCCAACCCATCTTGACTGGTCTTCTTTCACTGGTCTGGACTCTCTCTCATGCCAACTGGTCACTTCTGTTATCCGGTGTCGACTGCTACTCGCATCACCTTTCGCCAACTGCCTTCTTCTCTGAGTTCTTTTGTCCAACCCTGCTGGCGTTTCCTTGCCTACTTCCGGTCACGTCGAGATCGCGGGCTCAGGCTTTTGTTTAGTTTCGCGCCAAAACAGACAAAGGGATCGTCTGCTTGGCGGACCACCTACATAGTGTTACAAAATAACTTATAGTTTAATAATGAGTTCATTTCAATCAGTAGTATATTCATCATTATTTTAAATCACCTCTTGTCATCTATCAGGTAGTTTGTTGATTCCTCTCAAGAAAACTTCTGCTGGTTTTGAGCTTAAGAATTTTTCCACAAACGTTTTCATGTGATCTTATTAGAAAATTTTTTGTCGTTCCGGGCATTCTGTCGAGAAGGAAAAATATGGGAATTATTTAGTGCAAGGTCTTGTGAATACAATAGATGAGGTGGAACAGACCAGCCTAATACGTATGTGACTATAGGACTTGCACTCCTATAATTTAAATTGGGCGGTATACCACTTGTTCCCACAACAAAGATGGCGGACGCACACAGATATTCAGTCTCGGGAAACCATTGGCCAGGAGAACCACGTGACCTGCTTAAAACTACGTCCACATTTGAATTTCGTCCAGTGTTTTTTGGAGTCGATTCCAAGACACGTATTTTCTATAAATACGTCGTCTTCGAACACTCGACCTCTTTTTCCCAATTTCTATTACAGCGCTAACACACTCTCTCCAGTGCGACTCTCTCATTCACCTGCAGACGTCAAAAGCCACAAAATGGATAAACCAAGCAAACGTTCATTTCTTCAAAATACTTTGACTAGAAGACTTTTTCCAGCCTCGGAAACACCGACAGTTTCAAACCAGAGGAAGAAATAAACATTTAAAAATATGTAATCAACCTGAATAGGACGCTTTCATTATTTAACCCTTTCTGTAGTTTTAGTTGAGTTAGATACACACACACATACACAGAGGACTAGTTTACTAACAATATAGAACCATAGCAATATTTTAAATGTATCATTGCATGTTTTGTTCTGAATATAAATTTGTTTTGTTTGTCGCCTTGTTTTGAATGTTCCTTTTGTCCGCGCCGTTTCATATCTTTACTCATTTAATTCATTTACTACATTTGTCTCCATGTGCCTATTTTCCCTTTTTCCATGTGCCTTTTTACAAACATAACATACCACTAAGCAAAACATATACTAAACCACAACATTAAATTTTGGGGGAGTAAACATATCTACCAAATAACATGTCCCCCTACAAATTGGCCCCCCACATGACCTTGCGTTATCAAGGAGAAGTACAATGTTTCCCCTGTTGACGAGAGCAGGGTGTTTTCTTACATTTTCATGCACACATTGCAGTTGTTAAGAGTACAAGTCTGCATTGAGTGTCGGATTACGGTTTTAAAATCTAAAGTCAATTATACAGTGGTGATCCCATCAATACACACAGCAATAATTTTGTTTCATGAAACTCTGCCTTTGGGGCAGATTGTGGAGGTTCATCTTCATCAATGCACTGGCTTTTGCGTTGGAATTAAAATCAATATCTTTTTTCCCGCCAAAATTTATTTCACAGGTGCTGGTATTAAAAAAATATCTTTTTTTCCAGCCAAAATTTATTTCTCAGTTGCTGGAATTGAATTCAATATCTTTTTTTCTCACCAAAATTTATTTCTCAGTTGCTGGAATTAAAATCAATATTTTTTTTCCAGCCAAAATCTATATCTCCGTTGCTGGAATTAAAATCAATATCTTTATTTCCTGCCAAAATCTATTTCTCAGTTGCTGGAATTAAAATCAATATCTTTTTTTCCTGCCAAAATTTATTTCTCAGTTGCTGGAATTAAAATCAATATCTTTTTTTTCTCGCCCAAATTTATTTCTCAGTTGCTGGAATTAAAATCAATATCTTTTCTTCTCGTCAAAATTTATTTCTCAGGAATATCTTTTTTCTCGCGAAAATTTATTTCTCAGTTGCTGGAATTAAAATCAATATCTTTTTTTCTCGTCAAAATTTATTTCTCAGTTGCTGGAATTAAAATCAATATCTTTTTTTCGCGTCAAAATTTATTTCTCAGTTGCTGGAATTAAAATCAATATCTTTTTTTCTCGTCAAAATTTATTTCTCTGCCGTTGGTATTGAAAACAATATCTTCTCTTCTCACCAAAATTTATTTTTCAGTTTCTGGAATTAAAAACAATATCTTTTTTCCCGCCAAAATTTATTTCTCAGTTGCTAGAATTAAAATCAATATCTTTTTTTCTCGTCAAAATTTATTTCTCAGTTGCTGGTATTAAAAACAATATCTTTTCTTCTCACCAAAATTTATTTCTCAGTGACTGGAATTAAAAACAATATCTTTTTTCCCGCCAAAATTTATTTCTCAGTTGCTGGAATTAAAAACAATATCTTTTCTTCTCGTCAACATTTATTTCTCTGTTGCTGGAATTAAAATCAATATGTTCTTTTCTCGCCAAAATTTATTTCACTGTTGCTGGAATTACAATCAATATCTTTTTTTTTCCCCGCTAAAATTTATTTCTCAGTTGCTAGAATTAAAATCAATATCTTTTTTCTCACCAAAATTTATTTCTCAGTTGCTGGAATTAAAATCAGTATCTTCTTTTCTCGCCAAAATTTATTTCACTATTGCTGGAATTAAAAACAATATCTTTTTTTCCAGCCAAAATTTATATCTCCGTTGCTGGAATAAAAATCAATATCTTTTTTTCCTGCCAAAATTTATTTCTCAGTTGCTGGAATTAAAATCAATATTTTTTTTCCAGCCAAAATTTATATCTCCGTTGCTGGAATTAAAATCAATATCTTTATTTCCTGCCAAAATCTATTTCTCAGTTGCTGGAATTAAAATCAATATCTTTTTTTTCTCGCCCAAATTTATTTCTCAGGAATATCTTTTTTCTCGCGAAAATTTATTTCTCAGTTGCTGGAATTAAAATCAATATCTTTTTTCCCGCCAAAATTTATTTCTCAGTTGCTAGAATTAAAATCAATATCTTTTTTTCTCGTCAAAATTTATTTCTCAGTTGCTGGTATTAAAAACAATATCTTTTCTTCTCACCAAAATTTATTTCTCAGTGACTGGAATTAAAAACAATTTCTTTTTTCCCGCCAAAATTTATTTCTCAGTTGCTGGAATTAAAAACAATATCTTTTCTTCTCGTCAAAATTTATTTCTATGTTGTTGGAATTAAAAACAGTATTTTCTTTTATCGCAAAAATTTATTTCTCTGTTGCTGGAATTAAAATCAATATGTTCTTTTCTCGGCAAAATTTATTTCACTGTTGCTGGAATTACAATCAATATCTTTTTTTTTTCCCGCTAAAAGTTATTTCTCAGTTGCTAGAATTAAAATCAATATCTTTTTTCTCACCAAAATTTATTTCTCAGTTGCTGGAATTAAAATCAGTATCTTCTTTTCTCGCCAAAATTTATTTCACTATTGCTGGAATTAAAAACAATATCTTTTTTTCCAGCCAAAATTTATATCTCCGTTGCTGGAATTAAAATCAATATCTTTTTTTCCTGCCAAAAATTATTTCTCAGTTGCTGGAATTAAAATCAATATCATTTTTTTTTTCGCCAAGCTGTCTCCAAAACTAACATTTCTTTACCCGTACACCCGAATTTTCTCTTACATTTTCCATGAATAAACCGGTTTTTTTGGAGCTAATATGCCTTCGATGCCGAGGAGCAGAATATAATGGTTTCTTTTATCAGCGATTTGGCGTTTCGGGATCCTACGTTTTCAGTTACCCGCGGCCAACCCAAAATAAACAATTTTTAAATTTTTATTATCAATTTTCTAAAATCATGGTATGATCAGTTGATTGATTTTAATGGCATCTTAATTCATTCAGGGCTATTTTATGTCTAGAGGCTTGTGAACCACGTTCATTGTATTTTTATTTTAACTTGTTCTGCAGTTGTTTCTCAAAAGGTATTTATTTTCTTTTAATCACATGGTCCTAACAGTCCTGCAAATAATTCTTAAACTGATCTATTTGACCCTCAATGGGACCTCTACAGATACCTCCACTCCAGGGCAGGGTAATGAAGAGGTAGTCATCACTCTTCAGAATAGGTACCTCACCATCAGGTCCTATCCCTTTTTTATGAGGTGGAGCCTTACACTTCTACCGGGGTTACTGTCAGAGTATTCTAAGCCTGGCATGGAGTACCTCTTCATTACCATTACTCCCAGGTCCACTCTGACCTGGAGTGGAAGTACTTGTTAGGGTCCAAATGGATCAAATAGATCTATTTAAGAATTATTTGTGGTAGAACCGTGTGCAAAATCGCTTTAGCAACGACTATACAAAAATGTAAATATGTACGTACAATGAACAAGATTCCCTAACCTCTTGGCATAAAATAATCCTTAACAGATTGACATGCCGATGAAATCAAACAATCAGTCAATCAAACAGGGAACTGACCTGAATCCTATAGAAAAATTTATAAATATTTTCAAGGGAAAACACACAAAAAAGTGATGAAGCATTAAAGGTTTGGTTGGTTGGTTGGTTGGTTGGTTGGTTATGGCATATCAACTCTTTTGGGTTACTTTATGCCAAATCCTGTTTTTTTTTTAGATATATATGATTTATATGCTGGACTATAAGATGTCAAGCTAACCTGATACTCTCCGATTGTTACTCGCCGGATTTGACTATGGCTTTGAGCACGGCCTCGGGATCCACGATTTTTAAGCCTATCTGATATTGCCTGTTCGTCTACGTTCTTAAAACCCGAGCAAAATTTCTTCAGCCATGTGGTTACTGTACTGTGATCAATAGCGCCATCACTCTTCGCACAACAAATTCTTTAGGATGATTCGGTGGCGTTATAGCCCGCTTCGAACTCGTAAATAACATAAGTTCATTTGTTTGTCTTTCAAATCTGACATGCAGTGAAGAAAGGCACAACGTGTGTGCGCACCAACAACCACAACACTACCAACGACAGTGGGTACCTACCACGACTTGAACTTCTTCATTAACGTGATATACGCGCTGCAAACTAACGCGTACAACCAATATATTGCAAAACTTTTGACTCACCAAAATG